>JAGFMF010011709.1:17011397-17038016 GCA_019455555.1 Galemys pyrenaicus
CTACTGACTTTTGTTCATTATTTTGTATCCCGCTACTTTACTAAACTGATTGATTGTTTTAATTAGATTTTCTGTAGAGCCTTTAGGGTTTTCCAAGTATATCATCATATCATCTGCAAATAATGATAGTTTTATTTCCTCTTTTCCTATTTGGATTCCTTGTATGTCCTTTTCCTGTCTTATTGCTCTGGCTAAGACTCCCAGTACTATGTTGAATAGCAGTGGAGAGAGGACTCATGGAGATTTCAATCAGACCAAATATTGAAGTATTTTTCAAAATATTTTGTGTAGGTAGCTATAATCCATCAGATCAAACAAGTGAAAAATGAATGAATGCAAGCAAAAATGCAAAGACTTTGAAAATGTGGTGTGGCTTTCTTATTGAGAGTAGCTTAGCTATTAGATGATTTTCAGAGATTTAGAAACTCAGCTGTGTGTCTCTCTGCTCACTGGTAATAGGAAAAAGCATTCACCTTTATGTCCTGAAGAAGACTTTTCTATGTTTCTCCATCACTCCTTGGAACACTGCAGTCATGTGCAGATGACCAAGGAGACGGTTCCTTAGGTGAGCAAGCCTGCAATGGTGAGGACAAAGAATTTAGAATGATTTCATTGTAGAAGCTGGTGTTCATAAATACATTTGCAGCCTTATATATGGATAAGTCAATACACTAATATCTACACGTACAGATAATTATACATCTCTAGGTTAAATTTGACAAAATAGGTCTATTGTGTGAGAACAAGCCATAGGAAATCTGCCTGACAGTTAACAAGTATCAGGGAAGGCCTAGTGCTACATAATGAACCACTGTTGTTGAACAAAATAGCACAAAACAGCTATTATTTCCAAGATGAAGGTGAGGTTATTCTGGCTCTTTGGGTGATTGTAAATAAATCTTTTGCAACGTCCTGGAACTCGATCAGCCAATAAGAGAAAAAACAGTTGTGAAGCTTCTAAGCTGTTTGACCACAGCCTTAGCTGAGGAGGCAAAGTATTCTCCTTGAAAGTCTCCTTCCTCACACCTTCTCCACTTATAGGTCTTAGGATCAAAGTGTCACGCCGCCTTTACTCCCTTCCCCCCACTCCCTTATAACTGTTACAGAAGCATTGTCCTCTTTACTGGGAAAAGTTCTCCAAAGTGTTCAAGTTTTCCTTTCATTTGATTG
This sequence comes from Galemys pyrenaicus, assembly GCA_019455555.1. Lineage (NCBI taxonomy): Eukaryota > Metazoa > Chordata > Mammalia > Eulipotyphla > Talpidae > Galemys > Galemys pyrenaicus. The sequence continues at coordinate 17,012,568 of JAGFMF010011709.1, forward strand.
CAAATAACAGCTTCATCTGGTGCCAACCAGCAGAAGCAGCACGATCCCAGGCCCCAACAGGAAAAGGTAGTGGGCCAAGTGGTATGAAGCCTCAGGGACAGAAGAGTGCCGCAATAAATGTTGAAACAGCCGCATTTGATGAATGGGCAAGGTATGTGGAGAATGCCGCTGAGCCCAGCCACAATTCCTTTGTAGTAAAAGACAAGGTGGCCTCTGGCTGTCCTAGGTTCAGGATTTACATGGAAACATTTAAGTGTCCCTATAATTCCCTTTTGTGGATCAAAGAATCTGGAAAAGAGGGAGAAATAAGTCAGGAACAAATGTCCATGCTGGAATCTGCTATTAACGGAAGAAGACAGCATAGGGCAGTGTTAGATGGAAAGATAGCCCTACAGTTGAAAAAGTTGGAATTTTCATATCATGTTAGCTCAGAAGTTCACTTCCCAACCCCACAGATCACAGCAAGGCTTAGGTACGTCTGGATCAGGGCTTATGCTAACATACCTCTGGCTGAAATGCATCATATTCTAGACTCCAGTGAGTCACACAGAGATATTTAAATTCATCAAATGCAAACAAAATTCTAGTTCCTCAGCCACGCCACAATAACATATTCAAGTGTTCAATAGTTACATGTGTTTAGGCCTGTCGTATGGAATAACCCAGAATATGACAGAAAATCTGCTGAATTGTACTGTTTTAGAACAGTCAGAAAGACTTCATAATGTCTCAGGGATTTTCATAAGTAGAATAGGGTCACCACCAATGTGGAGCCACCCGAAATGGTGCTGTTAGTTAATAAGTGCAAGAAAACCTGATGGTCCATGAGAAAAAAATCACTTAAAATGATCCTTCCTCTTCTGTCTCCTGAGAAACAGCAATTCCTTTAAAAGTTTCTGAGAAGCCCCATGGTAAAGCACTTGCTTGTTGTTGATTAACACAGAGACCTCCAAAATCATTTAAGCATGCAACCTCTCTTTCAAGACATCTATTAACTTGCCAAGAACAAAACTGAAAAATTTTGCCTTCAAAAGAGCTTAGTCAATGTTCCATAGTGACTTAACTATGGAACTACCAAAGAGTTAACTATGGAACTGCCAAAGATCGTAGTAGACAAACAGGGACAAGGTTTGCTTACTCAGAATTTATACTTCATGATTCTAGGGAAATCAAGTACGTAGATTTAAGCTAGGGAAACTCAACAATGAGCATCAAGTAAAGTATTTCTCAAACATCAGTGCTGATGTTGACATACCACTCTTCTAAAATAGATGGCAGAATATCTACTTGAAGTCATGACTATCGATCTATCCCGGTTTTATCTACTATAATCCTGTGACTTATCTTGCATAAAATTTGATGAACCAAGCTTGTCAAATGGGATTCTTAGTTGAGTTTCTACATGTACATGAATGTCTGCATTCTTAATCTACTCGGCCAACAGAGACAATTCTTAAAAAAATACATAAATATTGTTTCTAAGCAAACCAGATGTTCTCAGGTCACTGACACAACACCAGTAGGGAGAAGCTCTGGAGGGAACTTAAAGCTCCTGACCAGAAATATTCCACTTCACCCCATGGAGGAGAACCTGAGTTTGCTTTACTTTTCTTCCCTCTTCCTCTTTTGTTTCTTTCTCTCTTCTTTTCTCTTCATTTCCATTCTTTTCTTCACTTTTTCTTTCTTCTCTTTCTCCATGGAGTTACACAGCTCTGGTGGTGTCAGAATATCTCAAGGGCTCTTATTATCCATGCAGCCTCCTTTAAGATTATGTCAATGAAAAGAAATAGCTGCCTAATATCTCTCCACCAAAAAAACATCAGCCATTCCCCTTAGAGTTTTACCCCCTGGAATATATGCTTTGCAATCTGAACAGAAAATTGTCAAGTGAAATTAGCTATACAGAGACTGGATTTTTCTCTCTCTGATGTCTTCTCACCTGAGGGATTTGTCCTGCTTGAGGATCATCGGCTATAATGAGTGTTAATGCTGAAAATAAAAGGAAAGAAAGAAGGGGAAGAAAAAAATCCTTTGCTGCTCATACTAATGCCACTAACATGAGGATTTGTGTTTAGAATGGTGTTCTTCAAGTTCCAGACTAAAAGCTTATTGAAGATGACAGCTGTATTCAAATTAATAATACATGTGAGCACTTAACTTTAAAATATAACATGGATTATTTCTTTAGAAGTAAGTGGGTATATACAAAGAGAATTGTAAGTTAGAATGTGTATGCTCATTGGCTGCGTTTCTCTAGTATTTACATTTGTGGTATTAGATTTGTGAGGTTAAAAAGGGAATAATTGAACTTTTTATAGGGAATTTTTGTAATAATACAAATTATTTGTACTTTACCTATTGCTATAAATCAATCATAACCCAAGAGATAATGCTTAAAGTTGCTTAATCTCTCTCAATGGAAAGATATAAAAATTTACTGATAAAATCCTGGCAAAAATATAATTTGGGGCAATATTATAATAAGGTTATATCCCATGTGTTTTAAAAAATTTTAGACAAGTCTAAGTATATACTGGCAATAGAGTTCCTACGTCATCATATCTGGGCTTTATTCGGTGACAGTAACTCAATAGAGACATTTCTCTGATTTGCAGATTTTTGGACTTTGGCAATATAATTAGTGTTACGATATATCTGATTTGCAAATCTTATTCATCTGTTGGAAACATGACCTGGATAGCTCTGAAATAAAAGCAAGCAGAACAAAACTCCTTGGCTGAAAAAACCTCATGAGCCAGCAAATATAAAAGAAAACTAAAAAAGTAAATATGGTGTTGGTGTTAATCCAAGTTATATGAGTAAATATTCCAACAGATATTTTTTTCTACTTTTTAAATCCTTCATGACAGTGAGTCAAAATGTCTTTTATTCCTTTAGTAACTAAAAGTAGGATGGGTTTGCTAGATTATTTAATTAATTTCAAAGTAGCCCAGTGTTACACCAGTCTTTTTGTTTTGCACCTGCCTTTGTTGTTCTGGTGACAGATTTTCACAACACAAACCCCTGGAGGAACACTCTTACAAGAGCATGTTCCCTATAATCTCTGTGTTCCTAGATTCTAGGAGATATTCTCCTACTCTTACCGTTGATTTCCATGAACCCTAGCTCTACTCTAACTTCAAACACCTCATACGAGCTTTATGTTCCACAAAGGAATGAAATAGAAAGAAAGCAAAAAGGGGAATTTGATGCTGTTATGTCCTTTGCTTTCTAAAATAGAAAGGGAAATTACTTACAAGACATTGTACTATTAAAACAAAATATATTTTTTATGGCTATCAACACCTTTAGAATCACACATGTTCATTTCAGAGATTTCTCCTTGAAAGGCTTTGTTAAGGTCACAGAAACTCCCCTCATCCTTTCAGTCTTAATCCTGCTTTAGGCTTCACCTGTTCCCCTTGTAAATGTTAGGAAAACACCAGAGCATTGACTTGAAGTAAACAATTAGTAAGCTATAAACAGAGGGAATTTAAATACCACCCCAAAATGAATAAAAGTAAGAGAAAACATCTATCTTTTAGACCTTGCTCATTTTCTTCACTAATTTCTTGCCTGTGGGACATTTCCTGACATGTAATTTTTTGTTGGTGGTTCCAGATTAGGAATTAAGAATTAGGACATTTAATTCCTGAAAAGACCCTGCTTTATTATTCCCAAAGAAGTATTTGTTGTTCACCTTCTAAGTGTTTTCATGGTGCTTTGCACAAGTAATTGCTTTCTTCACATATTAATATATTTGTTTGTCTTTCTCAGGTAGATAATAAATTTAAAAGGCAGAGACTTTATTCATCTTTTCTTCCAGCTTCTAGAATAGTGCCTGGTCCATATAGACACACTTATGTCAAATAAATATTAGCTTACATTTAATTTTTCTTACACCTCAATGTGTGCATATGTGTGTGTGTGTGTAAGCAACATTAGGATGAAAATAATTTATTTAGCCCACATAATTCACACACACATAATCATTTATATTTACCTTTTACTAGCACATATGAAGATGTCGCTAAGGTAATTTGATGTCTCAACGATACAGATATACCAAAATTGAACTTTGTTTTTCAGCTACCAAAAGTTATGGTGTATTTTCCTTCTTTAAAATACATTATATTTTGTTTGCATATAAACTTTCCTGATTTGTGACATTGATCTCATTCTGTACCTGTTTAGAAGATTTAACTGACTACTCGTGGTTTACGGATTAAAATCCAGGCTCTTTAACATTCTTTTAGTTTTATAACTTTCCTACTTCATTCCCCATTATGTCTTCATTCATTGATCAGTCTCCTGACTTTGTTTACTCACAACTCTGCTCTGCACCAATGCTCCTGCTGTACTACCACCTGGAATAATTCCCCCCTTTGTTTGCATATCCAGATGCTACCTATCCTACATGGCTCAGGTCAGATGTCTTCATTACCTTCTGAAAAGACTTCTTGGTCACTCAATTTAAAATTAACTACTCTTCTCTCATCTATAGCATTTGCATTTCTTTGAACTTTCATAGCATGTGTGTTTCTGGCTTATTTACCTTACTCACCCAACAGGTACTGAAATTCACAATAATCATCACAGCTGAGGTGTCAGTGGGGTCCTGGGTAGTCCACACAATCAGAGCTCTCTTTAGCTGAGAGAGCAAATGTTAGTTGGATGTATTCTAAAAGGTTGTTTTTAACTAACAGTTTTATATGACCAGAAGAGCAATCAAGAAGAAAGTAATGAGACTCTGCAAGGTTACCGTCCATCCAAATTATCCATTACGTATGATCTCTGTTAACACTACAATCCTATAAATACATATAAAAGGTTTAATGAATTATGAATAATCTTCAGGCTCTTTGTGGTTATAGAAAGTTGGGTACTGGTGAAGTCTTTAGCCAGAAGTCACTGGCTCAGAATGATCTTTTCAATTTATCTATCACCCTGATTATTTATTGGCAACTTCAGATATCTGCTTGTGATCGTATTGAATCGGTACTTTACCAGGCATTTTTTTTGGTTTTTGTTTCAGTGGCAATATTTGAATTTCTAACATGCCTACTCTAATATTCTCAATCACACTTTCTCAATTTTTAAACTTGGAGTGTTTCCATTGTGCTAACTGTTCCAGTCTTCCTAAGAAATTGCTCTAAGAGTGAGAGACAGGGAAATGGTAGATGTTAGATCTGAAAACTCAGCATTTTGGCTTTTCAAAATTCCCAGCCCGGACCTATGTGACTATCCCCATGCCAGATCAATCTGTTGAAATAACCAAACTCCTCTGCATACAGGTTTTCAATGTTGATCTAGGGATGCCAGCTCTATGGAAGGTGAGCTGTGTTAGCCACCCAAAGAGTACATCTAATTCAGGATTCATATTTTCCATATGATGCCCTTGGATACTGCATTGATCCTTAGTCCAGGCTTCAAATACAGCAAAGGTGATCAGGAAAGTGTCAGCAATTTAAAATAATTGCAGACAAGCCTCACTAGAGGAAAGCATGAGATAGCCACACTAAAGGATATCTGTGTGAGCCAAGCTGAGCTGCTCAATGAACTCCACACTCTTGCTTTCTATTCTATGCTGGAAGAGAGTAGCTTTAAAATGCCTGAACTGAAAGAAGGTAGAAAAGGATGAGATGAAAGAACATACCTAGTATACATCCCAGCTTTTGTCACCAACTTGCAGGAAGTTTTAATCTCCCCAAGGCTAATAAGATGCTATTTCTTTGACAGTGTTGTTCGTCTGGCACTCTAATGCAAACTTGATGAATAAACTCTTGTTGACACAAATTGCTTCTTCCTCCCTACATCTTTACCATGCCTAATCATGGATGACATTTAATGAGTAACCATCGCTTTGTTAGCTCAGTTCTGGCTGTCTTTAATTGACATCACCTATACCTTTCATACAACAATGCAGATTCAGAACCTGCAAGTGATGTGGGTCTCTTATGTGACTCCCTCAAAATGTGTGTGTGCACATGCACATGTGCACACATGCACACACACACAGGATCACCTCCTGTGACACAGAAATGTTCATACCTCTAATAGAATTAGAATGGAAAAATAATATATCCCTGCCAAAAAACTAACAAAAATCTTTCTCAGCTATTATTGATTCACATCTCTTATGACAAGTATTCCTAAGAACACCCTAGCCCTATATTCAGTCTAGTTAGCATTTTAACTGTTGTACATTAACTAACTTCATGCAAAGGATAACTTCATACATGATTCATCAAAATACATACAAATACTTGAAGGCTAGGTCTGCATTTTTTTATATTCCCTCATCACTAACCCTATACTGAGTAGGAACTTACTGACTCATATAACTTTTGGTTATAACTATAACCATCATCTAATTCCTCACAATTCTATTTTCTGAATGTTTTACACTTGTTGTTTAATTTGAGCTAGGGGTATGTATTCTTATGTGCCAGCCATATAAAGATGCCATACTGGCAATGTTTCTTTAAACAGTTCTTTTATCCACCCATTTTGTGATCACCTCATGGCAACTCATTATATCGAATGGTAATTTACAAATCTCAAGACTTCTTGCAACTTGCTCCAGCCACTAGAACTCTATTAACATGAGACTTGTTTTAGTGCCAGTAGATTAGTTACATCCCATATCTTAGTTAATGTTCTTTTATCATGCAAGTCTCAGAGGATTCCTGATAGGAAAGAAGAGAGGGATAAAGAAGGAGGAAGGTGGGGCCTCCCTGGTGGCGCAGTGGGTTAAGCAACGCACTATGAGGCAGACCACAGCAGCCACTGCATTACAAGTTCAATCCCTGCTGCCGGCCAGGGAGGGGACCCACATGGCGCGGCAGACCTCTCCTCCTGTGGCCGCTGCTCCCCTCAGCAGTGTACTTCCGTTGATCTGCCTGTTCTGCTCCCCGCTCTGTCTCTGGTGGACTCTCTCACCCTCCACACCTCTGGCCTGTATGCATAAATAAATAAATCTTAAAAAAAAAAAAAGGAGGAAGGAAGGGGAGGAGGAAGAAGACAGTATGGGAGGGAGAAATGAAAGAGAAAATAAGAAAAGAAAAATGGAAAGAATTAAAAAACATAGTGAGAAACATTTTGTAATAGCCCCATTATATTTTATAAGCAAATCTGACTATATACTGGAAGAAAGGCATACCTGAGAAAATGAAGAGAAAATGATAGGTCCTTAAAATTTAGTCAATCAGTTCTTCAAACTGTTTGACCAGGTAAACACCTCCAGGATGTTTACATGGTAGAATGAGCAATTTTGTTGTATTTAATCCACTGGTCCGTGACAGTATCATTGTAAAATATTTATCTGAATTTTGATATTGATGTCAACTTGGAAATTAGTTGTCCCCCTGGGGGAAGGAAATAGTCATTCTCAATCTCAGTCTTGTATATTTAACTGTTTTTAGTATTTGATATTTAAAGAGACATCTTTGGCATCACAGCACCTTTCAGTGTAACTCTGTCAAATATTTTCAAGCATGGCACAGATTGTAAAGAACACACTTGTAAGTCCTTTTTCTCCTTAGTATGGCTTACATTTTAAATGGTAAGTACTCAAAAGTTTCCTGATCCTTTCTAAGAATTTTGTTTCCTCTCTTTCTTGCAATTATTTGGCTTTTTATCAGCATTTCCTATTTATTGAAGAGAATCTTAACATAATTTTCAGACTGGCTAGAGACAGAAGTTAAACATTTTTGTCTGTTCATATTTCAGCCAACATGGGAGGGTCAGGAATTAAGAGTTAGTCATCAAATATTTATCATCCGTCTACCATATTAATAGTTTTCAGCACAATAATTAAAATGATGTCCAAATTTTCTTCTTCATTGAAGGTTCTAGACAAAAGTCACCTCTTCCATGAAGCCATCCTGACTTTTATTGCTTGCTACATTCTGTTTCACCATCACAAACCTCATAGCATTTTTCATTTATGCCATATATGGTTGCCCTTGACTCTTACCTGCCACATACTTTTTCCTGCTTCATTTTTATATCTAAGACTTCCTCCCAAGGGAGAGTAAAAAGTCCCTGTGATATGCCTATGGATGATATTTTACTATAAATGTGTAGAAGTGATTTATCTCATATGTAAGTCTGAGCTTGAACTTCCAAATCAGAGGCCTCCCTCCCCTGCCAAGCAACCACCATACTATGATGTATTTACATGGCAAGCAATTGCAACCATTCAGAAATCTCTGGGGGTCTGTCCTAAGAATCTGTGACCCAGTACATTTTTGGAATATTCACTAAGATGGCAAATATTTTATTTTGATGATGGATTTGAGCTTTGGAAATGGCCAGAAGTCATTTGGAGTCAGGATGTATGAATCGTTCAGTGATTAAGAAGGGCGTTACAGTTTCTAGTTAAGAATAAAATAAGACTCTAAAATACAGGCACTCATTTTTTGTGTTTTTTATAAGCCAGCTGTGATAGCAATGCCAGAGGGTGGTGACACATGTTCTAAAAAGTGACACTTCATTACTCTTAAGTGTATTTCTTTCTAAGGTGACTAATTTGAAGGAGATGGCTCTAACTCTGACTATAATTCCTGGTCACTTTATTTTTTTTTTAAATTCCTACTGCTTCATACACATGTCATAATGTGTATCTGTATTTAGCTCTGTGCTGAATAGTAGGCTATAAACAAAAATTACTTCACACTCTGGAAACAGATTGCCTGGGATGATGTCTGCTTTTGCTCTTTCCAAATGAGTGGCCTTGGATAGGTAATCAAGCTTTTCTGTGTCTCAATTTCCTTACTTCTAAGATGGAATGGGTTTTTGGTGAATATTAGACAAGTTAATGTATGTGAAATGCTTGGAGGTAAACCTGGCACATGATATTCACTATTTGTGCTAGTTATTCAATTAGAATTAACTGTTGGTTTTAACTATTCTTCTGTCTGTTGTTCTTTAAAAATCACAATCATCATTTCAATCCAAATATTATATCACATGTTTAAAGGTGATTTTTTACAAATGTGACCATGTTGAACTGAAACACTGGAGAATATTCAAACGACCCTTTATGGGGCCACTCCTGACTTCCTGTGCCACTGGTCTACCTTAGCATTTTAAAGTGTGGGGACCATCACTGTGAGGTCACTGTGAGTCAGAAAGTCCTCAGTGATGTCTAGTCTTGACAGAAGACAGCACGCTATATAAAAATGGAAAGGAGCTTGAAAAGAAGTAAAAGAAAAAGAAAATATCTGGGTTTTGGACAAGGGCACCATACATGTCAAATGGCTTTGAAGTATCTGGCTGCCTCTTTACTATTCCTCCCGACCTTCTGCCACTTAAGGCCACAGCCATTAGTAGCTCTACTAAATAGAAGTATAAAACATTTCTACTACCATGTGACCCTTGGCTTACCCCAAGAATCACAAACAAGTTCGAGGTCACAAAAGAGCTATCTCAGTTCTCCAGTGCAGTGGTAAATGTTCCTTTCTTCATGGATCATGAAACACCAAAGACAAGTCAACCCTCTCTTTTTCATGGCCTCAGATATCTGACCATGTGAGCAGGAAGACCCTCTGACTCTCCAGAGATGGGGCAGCTGCCCCCGCTTCCCGCCACCTGGAAGTGGGTGGCCTTGAACTGATGACCCATTAGTGTTGCAAACATGTATTGTGTTGAGTCCATCATCCTGTTTAACTTGGCATCACCTACAACCACTCCAACATTTTGTGAATGAGATTACTGCCAAATCGCTATGTTTCGGATTTAGTTACACTTAACCCATTATCTCTAAGTGCTTTCATGGTGCCTGTCCTGATGCCGAACTCTGCCTTCAGTCTTCTTTTTCTGAAGTACGACTGTCTAAGTTTTCTCTTTCTGTCGAGGAGATTGAAAGCCATGAGACTCATTCCAAAAACTTTTCAGGATCTGCAGTGGCATTTTCAGTGGGAAATTGGCAAGAGTTTATGTGTGAATGAAGACAAAGAAAGCCAGTGAGCAGTCGAAGCCCTGAGATTGAGCGTCTGCTTGTCCACATGTCAGAGAGGAAATGTGCAAATCTTTCCTCAACTCCTAGCAGAGTATGTCTGCCTGAAACTCATGAGGTCTGATGCATTTTAGGAATTTAAACAAAAGGGGGAGAAAAAAACACCTAAAGCATAAATGCAAGCTTGCCTGGAAATACTCCCATAACAACTCTGTGTTGTCACACCCTTCCTCTGCTGCCTGCAACAGAAGATGGAGGTTATGACATAGGTGATGTGTACAGGGTGCCAAGCATCTGGGTTAAATTCAGTCTTGGTGTTTTGATCTCATAGACTTGAGGTTATTTTTTAACACCATCTGTAAGGCTGACATAATCTATGTCAGTTAGGATAGTACAATCACCAGCCTGCAGGGACTTTTACCAAATCATAACATTTTCCAGCCTTTATCACAGTGACTACTGTTGTATCATCATTAAAAAATTAATCACCTCCTTGTATATGAAGCTGTTAATGGAACTTGTTGGGATGGCTATTTTAGAAGCAGGATCTCTATTAATTTGAAAAGGAGAATCAATTTTTGACATGTTTGAAAGACTAAACAGTAGATTCTGGAAGGGTTAGACAAGCTTTCAATTATCAACTCTGGTTTGGATTTCTTGACATGCCTTGAAAAAGACCGAGAAATTTAAAAGGGCAATGACGCATAGTAGAAAGAACACAGACTTTGGATTCGAATAACCTTGTATTTACAAGGTGAATGCAATACAGGTGTCATGTCATGTTAATATTCCAAGCCAGCTTTTCTCATCTACAAAATGGGGTTATCATAAGATTCATAAAAAAATTGAAGCTCTTATATGACGATCAGATGTAATAGATCCTCAAAAACTTACAGTGGTCATAATTCCTTTATGCTGCTGCTTCTTAAAAATACCTATATCATAAGCTCAAAGAAAAATACAACTCTTCTTAAATCCCTTAATATACCTTAGATACTGGCTCAAGAAATATAGATAAGATATAGGGGGAAGAGCACTGGACAAAGGGTGAATTTTCAATATTCCAGGACTTGATGTGGTGAACTTGGAAAAATCATTTTCCTTACTTGGGCTTCATTTTATTTATGTTTATTCATGAACAGGTTAGATTTCCTGTCTAAGATCTCTTTAAGCCCTATTATCAATGTTTCAAAGGTTTCAGCGCCACTGGAACTAAAAAGGAGACGTGAACACAATTCCTTCTGTATCCCAATTTTTTTAATTTGATTATGTGTAATCATAGTAGTTCCTAAAACTGACAGAAGTTAAAGGTCAGGTGTGTTGAGCTTTCATATGTATCACCATTCAATCCATTCAATAATGGATCACATTGGCGTTTTCATTTCGATGCTTTTGTTTGTAGCAGTGGCATTATTTTAAAGTTCTTTATTACAACTTCCTGTCTTCACATTTACAACCTGATTTCAATTTAGCAGCTCTGCTGATGCCCTATGTGGAGAAGTCAGCACTTTCACTCTGCTCCAGGATCTTCCCTTAAAAAGACTGGGGAATGAAAGAGCAACTTATTCTGAAGTTTGTGCAGACATGTGTGAGAGTTTTACGGTTCTTTTATTTGCCTCCATGCAGATGTGTTTTTCAAATGCTTTCTCTCCTTTGTGTTCAGAGAGGGCAAAAATGATTTGCTTTCATAATATTTTAGCAAGGGAGGACACATCCAGTGGGAATCTGTTCCATTATTAAAGGTGGATGATTTATTATGTCTAAGTGAAGAACATAATGTCGATTGTGTATATTTCCTACCAACTGCTTCCATGGCTTCAGTCACCAAGTAGTTGATTCTTGTGTTTTGATACCCATATCACTATGTTGGGATTTCTCTTCCCTCCAGTGAATTAGGGGGTGTTTTTATTCTATGTTTAGAAATGTCCAAACATGTTTTCTCTGACTGATACTATAATAATTCCCAAAAGAAAAGCAACATTTTTTGGTGTTTTATTTTAACACTTAATTGGTATAATCTGTCATTGAAGAAACCATATTACTTCCTCACCTTTATCAGTTTTCAATATTTAAAGGATATCTCAGATATCAGATGAGTGAAGGGATGTGGATATTTGTCTGATCCTATGCTTAAAGATGGGTTTTATGTTTATATGCTTACTAGGATTAGATTTTCTAGGTGGCAGTTCAGCATAAGTCATTTATATTGAGTAAATGGAATAGCCATATTTATAAAATCAGAGTCAGTAAATAATATATGTATAATTAGATAGTTGAGAGAATTGTCAGCAAGAATATCAAAATTATTCTTGAATATCCATGTGTAGAGAGTGCCAGTCTATAAAATCGAGCTCTAAACAAAATTTTGAAAAGTTGGTTATTGAAAAATTGAAGGAATATAAAAACTACCTACCAGATACAATGCAGAAGAAACTCAGACGAGAATTCAGTCAGAGGGAGGCAGAAAAGCAGTCCTTTTCAACAGAGTAGAATGGGAGATGCTCAGCAAGTTAAAGACTAAATGATTCCCAGTTAGCAAAATATATTGTTCCCATACTTCCCTTCCAAATGTTACTTTTTTCAATCATAGGGAGTTTTTAAGATATTAATATAGCATTTGGCCTATGTCTACTCTAGTTAGAAGAGTCAACCTAGGATGTGTCAGACCATACATTTTCACTCAGATTCTTGCTCATTTGTTTACATCTTCAAATAGGCCTAAAGGGGCTAACATTTTTCTCAGTTTCATTTTGAATTATACTTCCATATCCTACTTTCACATATTATACCTTTGTTCTATACTGTACATTGATTTTCTTTGGATTGACAACATAAACTATATGTATTGGATGTATTAAGTCCTGAGACCATCAAACTCCCAAGAATCAGTAAGTTAACTAGGTAAAAGATCAGATTTTTCTTGTGAAACAGGCCTGGGTGGTGGCTTTAAGTCAACAGTGTCTCTGCTTCATGCACAGTCATCCAGGGAAACAGGTTAAGACTGACATGGCCATCCTCAGCACATGGCTTCCCATATTGCATTAGTCTTCTAGCTACCTACTGTCCTCAGGAGGCGGGTGGAGCGCATGCAAGATACCGCTCCTGTTCATAATCCATTAGAACTGCTAGTTCATAAGCCATGTGTGGTTTCAAAGAAAGCTGGAAAATATGATCCATTTCTGTGCCCAGGAAGAAGAGGGGAGTGATTTTGTTCTCCGGCTATTAGTATTGACTCATTGTATTATTCTCTCACATACTTTATTTTATAACATGAGCAGTTATTCCTTTCAATCTTCCCTCACTTGTGCATCATTTCTATTTTTTCCTTTGTGTCCAACCTAGCAACTCAGATCTCATTGAATTTGTGTGGCAAAAAGCTGAAAAGAAGTATAACGCAGGAAATAATAGGAAACTAACCTTGAGCTGGTTCTCTGGCTTAATGCAATCTTTTGTTTGTCATCAATAAATGGAATTAAAATTAAAAGCATCTGGATTGGACTGTATAGTTTGTATCCATAAAACTTATGTGAGAAAAAGTTTAATATGGCCCTAATAACAATAAATACTAAGTCTTGATAGTTGGTGAATAGGTTGCTCAATAAGGGCAGTGAACAGAACTACTGAAATATACTTCCAGTTATATTTAGAGGAAAAACCAGGGGTTATGCAATACTCAAGTTTTATTTTTAATCCATGAAATATATCCATATTCAGTAATCCTGTCACATAAAATTCCTTATATTTGATATATTTGTTATGAGTTTTTCACAACTTCTCAGGTTATTTAAAGATCTTAAGATGACACACCAAATATAAGGTCCAGTATAAAGCACATAGAAATAACATAGTATTACTAAGTACTCTGTAAACCTTGGTGTTGGCTATGATTACTATTTTATAGCCAAGCAGTATTCCCCTTGATTATTTCTGATACTTATGTCCTTAGTTGATTTTTACCAAATAGCTTGATTAAATTTATAATAGGAATGGAGCAGACTTAAAAATCAGTGTGGGGTCCTGATGGTATTTCACTTAAAATTACAACTATTGCTATCCTTGCAAAGGACTAGTAAAGAGAGATCTCATGAGAACAGAAGCCCCACAATTCAAGGAAGCACAGTAGCTTGTGATTAGCTACTGTTAGGAAGGTGCAACTGTGAGATGAGTTCATCGCCATGGGACTGAAAGAACAAGAGAGAAACCCTGGACAATGCATCAGACAGCTGGTGGCCACCTTTCAGAAACACTCTCACAAACCCTGAAGGCATCATTTAGAGATATGTTCTTGCCTGCTGCTCTTTATGGAGTAAATAATAGACTACAGAGGCACCTTTGCATTTGAGGATGTGACATCCCTTGAAGAAATCTTTTGCCAGTGTAAAGGGCTATAGTTAGTCATCCTGAATCTTACATGGATGCACATTGCCTATATTCAGAAGTATAAAAGGAATATAGAATAAGAAGCTGTATTACCTACCAAAATGCAAATGCTTATATCAATTTTCATATTCATTGGTTTAGAGAAATACATTCCTCTTCCATTCCAGCAACTGTCCTTTTTAAAAACTGTTCTGCCTGTTATAGAACATTGTCTATTGCACTGCTCCTTACTGTAGCAGCTGGATGGATAGCTTTCTTCCTTGGTTGAGATTGAGAACTCACTGATTGTGTCAAAGAAACACTAAGAAACTTGTTTGCTTTGTCAAATTCACTCCTTATTAGGAGATGTATTCCAATCAGAGCTTGTGGATGGAGGAGTTCGTCTTTGTTGCTACAGTTTGCTGTATATGTGCTGGACAGATAAGACTTAAAGGAAATACATAAGGTTATTAACTTAAAAATAGCTAGTTAAATTGATGGCTCTATTTTATAACTCTGCTTGTCAGATTCCTGTCTAGTTTTTATACAGTGGGACAATAATCAAGTTTATGTCATTAGCAATTTCTCATAAAAGTCTGGATTTCCAATGAATCTATGTAAATGTATGGTATAATAATGATACTTTCCCCTTGCCATCATAAATGACTTTGGTTTTGTAGCTACTACTGGGCTTCAAATTATTTGCTTAGTTTTGAGGAACTTCAAGATTCTCAAAATTCAAGTCTCCACATTTTGCTGTTGAAAACTATTTGGTCATGGGCCTCCCTGCTGGCCAGCGGGCTGAGCGCCGCATTGTGAAGCATCTGCAGCACAGTAGCGCAAGTTGGATCCTAGGCCAGGGAGGGGACACACATGGAGCAGCAGACCTCTCCTGCCTCAGTGTATTTCCGTCTATCTGCCTGTTCTGCTCCCCAATTCTGTCTCTGTCTCTGGTGAATCCTCTCACCTCCCTCGCCTCTGGCCTGTACCCCTGCTCTTGTATGCATAAATTAAAAAAGAAAACTATTTCATCATGACTAGTATCACAAAACCAATATACAATACTCTCATATTGAGATGTCTATACATCTCATTAAAGAATTCACAATATTGAAACTATTGCTCAACTGACCTGTAATGATGTGGACTTGGCAAAAATGGACATAGACTAAAAGAATTATACCAAGAATAGGAAGATCAATGAATGATAGAAAAAGGAAACTTGCAAGGGCTTAAGACCATCATGCTTCAGTTGTTTTTTCCAAGTCAGTGAGATCTTTGAAAGTCATCATGCATTATGACAGAGCCCCACCTGTTCCAGTGCTTTGCCTATCACTTCAAACTCATCTCTTGCATTCAGTCTAAGTCTTCTCTTGCCTTGTAATATTGTGGTTTTTCCAGCACATCAAGCTGCAGTGCCTGTGACTTAGACATTCCCTTTCCCAAAAAGCTTGACCTGGTTCTTCTGGCTTGCTGCTTAACTTTATTCAGGTTCTAATATCTCACCTATAAAAGATCCTGCCTCTCTGTTCTAGTTAAAATAGTCCTTACCCTATCCCTATCACTGACTCTCCTTTATTTTTCCTTGACACTACTTATCTTTGTCTGACATTAACTTTCATTTTTATTGATTTGTTTATTCGTTGTTCCTCTCCTCTACTGGATTCTGAGCTCCACAGAGGCAAGGGGTTTGTCATAGTCTCCAGTCTACCATCATTGTCCTGACAAGTTCCTAGTCTATAAGAGATGCTAGTAAGTGTCAATGAATGAATGACATTTTGAAGTCATAAAATTGAAGTCCAAGATCACCATATTATCTAAGGTTATTTCCTTTAAATAAGGATGACTTTCTCCGCTTCCAAATTCTGTGATATTATGTATGTATAAGTAGTTAGGAGTATATAGTACATAAAGGTATAATTATATAGAAGGTCTTATGAACCATAAATCCCTGCACAAATATTAGCATCACTCAGATACTGTGATATTACACAAAATTAGCTGAATCTGAGTTCAAGATAAGGCTTTTAATTGCATTGCAATTTAGTATGATATTGGTTCTTGAGCGAGTTTCTATATCTCTGGGCCTCATTTCTTTTTTTAATATTTATTTACTTATGCCTACAATAACTGAGGTACAGGTCAGAGGCTAGGGAGGTGAGAGGATTCACCAGAGACAGAATGGGGAGCAGAATAGGCAGACTGACTGAAATACATCACTGAGGTGAGCAGCAGGCAGGGCAGGAGAGGTCCGTGCCATGTGGGGCACCTCCCTGGCCTGGGGCAGGGATCGAACTCATGCTGCAATGGCTGCTGTTTTGCTTCATAGTACATTGATTAACCCATTGCGCCACCAGGGAGGCCCCCTCATTTCTTTTTCTTTTATTAACTTTTATCTTTATTGGTTTGTTTATGCATTGTTCATCTCTTCTGTATGAAAATAATGTGAAATAATATATATACAAACTGGATTATCTGTGAGGTGATACAGAAACTTATTACAGTGTCATTTGTCTGTATCAAGCCAAGCTACTCCCCTCACTCCCCTTGATCCTGGTCTTCTGTTTCCCTATGTATGCAGAATGAAAAGGTAGGTAACTTACTCTGTTGCTAAGCTGATACTTTCCCAGAGGTAGAAAGGGAACTTGTTAAGTGGATGAAAGAATAATCCCTAAATAAGTAAGCTGAATTATCAGATATGTTTATAAGTTACTGGTGTCAGCACAATGCCAAAACTTAAATTATTTCTTGATAACGCTGTCTCTAAATTAGTTGTAAGCTAAGTTCTGAGGTTAACCAAGCCCCTGGAATTCTTCACTGTGCAGAGTTTGTGAAGATCCTTGACCACTTTGGTTCAAGTTAAGTCATGCATGAATTTAACCTTCTTCAGATTATTTGCTTGTGCTCAAAGCACTGCATTAATCAGAGAAGGAGGCTTCAATCTCGGGCTTGTTCTCAGAGACTCTGCTGCATTGTGTTGCCTTTGATGAAAAGCTTAAAAGGCAGAGAACAGGAAATCCACTCTGATTGCATTGTTCCCTTTGAACAGTTCTTTCTTCTTAGGAACAATACTGGTTTGCCTAAAATGACTAATAATCACTACCATTTATTGAACATTAATTCTGTGCCAAGTACCGCACAAAGTTGTCTCTAACATCTTTACCTTTTATTCTCGCACCAGTGTTCCTGAGGAGATTTTGTTAGTTCCATTCTGCAGAAGGAGAAACTGAGAGACTTCAAGAAGTGAAAGAGGTTCCCCCAGGTCACCTTGTGAGAGGAGCAAAACTGGAGGCACCAAGTTCTATCTGGTTTCCAGGCTTATATTCCTAAAGGTTTACATTCCTAAGCTTAAGCTACAAAGGAGAATTAGTAGATGCCAAAGTCAGAGTGAATTTTGGGAAAAAGCATCACTTCACATTTCCTATAACAATTTTTGGCACCTCTCAAATTGGGCCAATATCATCCAGTGATACAGAAAAACCCACACTCCCCTTTCCCATTGGGGTCTTTGTCAGTAGTTCATTCTCTAAAATAATTACCTGATTTTGTACAATTAAATTATGTTATCTTGGAATAACTTATTCAAACAGAGATCATGTTGAAATAGTGACATCATACCTAGTGTTGGTCAGCTGTTGGGCCCTGTATGTCCTACCCTATTAATTCCAGTGATCTATGTTTGAAACTACCAACATGGACCACACTTGGAAATCAAGCTTGACCCAGTCCTTGTCATTGATCTATGACTTGGAGCAGTTACAAGACCTCTCTGAGGCCATATTTCTTCACCTGTCAAATGAGGAGGATGATAGTCCCTATCTCACAGGATTATTTTGAGAGCTAAGTAGGATAATATGCCTTGGATGTGAAGAAATAAAGTATTTAAAAGCATATAATAGAGACCAGGAAGTAGCAGTCTTTGGACAAATGTCAACAACATTAGTTTTTATAAAATTGAAATGTTTTTATGAAGAATCAAGGCTATTAGATATATTTTCATGTGTAAATAATGATAGATTATTTGTTTATAACCCACATGTTTCCAAGCAGGATTTGAGGTTGCTAGATCAATATTTTGCGGAGTGGTTGACCTCTAAGTAGATGACTGCCTTTTAATATTTGGGAAGGAAAATTGATCTCTGTAACTTGAAATCAACCTATAATTCCTTCTGGCATTTTCCCGTTCTGAAAAAATAAAAAGAAAATATCTGCTCTGGATTAATTACCGTTAATAACTAAACATATTAGCATTTTTTTAAAGCTCTGTCTCCCTCACCTATTTATTCTTCATATCCTAAATATCCAGGCCTAAATCTCCTGTCTTTTCCCTTTCTTTGAACTCAATCAATACTAATTGGCCATACTACACAGTTGGAATTTACTTCTTACTTGTCTTTGTTAATCAGTTTTTCACATGTTCATGAAAAATTGTGTGTTCTTTGCCTAGCTAGAGCATAATCAAACTGTCCACAACTTATTTGTACCATCTACATTGAGGCATTTTGACATTATGAATATTTATTAATTATTATATCTTCATGTAAAATAGTTAACAAGCAGTAAGTTAGCAGTGAATTCTACCTTTCATAGTTGCTTATGCCGAAATTCAAGCACTTGATTATATCACCACTCCTGCATCCCACATTTTGTAAAGCAAAATTTGGTCAGATATATAGGATTCTCATCAAGCAATACTATATAGTGTTTGAATATCAGTAATTGATTTAATTTACCAAGTCAGTCAAATTAATCCCTCTGACTGTTTCATAGATAGAAACAAGATCAAATGCTAGTCCCCATTTAGTTTATGCTGCACTTAATCACAATTTATATCAAGATGTATAATAGTTTGCTAACCAAAGCAAAAATTTGTTCTTACTCTATTCAGATAGCACATTGCTTTGTCCCAGACTGAGTATGTTGTCAACAACAACAACAAAAAAAAGTCTAAAAATCTTGATAAACTTGTTTTTTTTTACACCCACAACTGATTCATGGAAAGCCTTAAACTAATAGCCATTTTATGAAGTGTTAATCTTCCAAGAAGTATTTTAATTATATTGAGGTTTTCAATGGTGATCATTTAATTTTAATATTTGGGTTATTTTAATATTCTGAAAAATGATGAAAGCACTATTTGTGTTTTGATCATGCTGTTTTCAGGTAACATAGTAGAATAAATAATTCAAAATTAATTACACATATACACACAAATCTGCCCTTATTCTCACCTGTGAAAAGGGAAATGTAGTATTTGGGGTATTTTCTGGGATCAAATATTTTGATGTGCTCAATCAAGCCAGGCAGTTTAATTATAAGAAAAATTTTGACACACTCAGTCAATGAGCAATCATTGAGTTTGCACAGAACCTGAGGAAACTGTAGGGGAGCCAGCACATTTCAGTCACTAGCAGAGCTGTGTAACTTCAGCCTTCAATAAAGACACAAGAACATTTTCAAGGACCCTTCATCCAAACCACTGCTATCTTAACACAAAATCTGGAACATTCACCCATGAAACCAAAGCAGATTTGGAAACCAAGTTAAGACATTTTTAATATGTTCCCATGCTTCTGAAAATCCACTTTTGATAGCATTCATTAGAATTTGTGCTTTCACTTATCATATTGTCAGTTTTTCATGCAAGGCTGCAAGCACTATGAAGCAATAGTTGTGTTATTTTGCTCTTTTTTGTATACTTTGCATCTCCAAGATAGCTGGTACACAAATCCTTAAGATATCTCTATGGAAGAAAGGACAAAGAAACTATGAGGGGAAAATAGTTATGTTCTGAGTTAGCAGAGCCTGTGTTAGGCATTGCCTTTTGTACTATAGGAGTGGGGAAAGTGAAGTCTGGCTAAGAGGTTGAGATCCAGTGTCCCTGTTTGTCTGTTTCAAACTTCTTCCCTTTTCTGAAATGGGCATTCCCACCTCCACGGCACTTCAAATAATGGAACATGCGTTGCACTCATAAGCAACATAGTCAGGTCATTTTATTGGTTAAGACCACTCAGTAGTATAACATCCCTGAAGTCCTTACTCTTAATCCTTAACCCTAAAGTGTTGATCATTAACAGTGACTTTGGGGGTAGAATAGTTTTCCTATCACCATACAACAATACATTCTGCTTACTACAAAACCAGCTATACCATTTAAGCAAGGAGTTTACAGTCATTCATACAATCAGTAAGCCATTCGCTTCATCCATGTTCATCTAACGATTGTTCATTGAGCATCTATTGTAGGCTAGGCTTAGTGCTAGTCAATATGGTCACAATCTGAGAAAAGAAAATAGCAAGCATATAAGGAAATGAGCAACTTCTCTTTGGTCTTTTTGAATCCATTTTCAAGCAGTGAAACTGTAAGAAAGATCACTATTCCTCTGCAGTCCTTGGTTGAAAAAGTAGAAGCAAATCAAGGTCACGCTAAACCTGCAGGGAAACAAGTCACTTAAGAAAGGGGAGGTGGTTTTCTAGGCAACCTTTGGAAAATGTCTCTCCTTCACCTGAGTCATCAAACAAACCTGCACTGAACACTGTCTGTGGGGCTTGTGCGAGGCCTGGGGACATGCAGATGAAACAGAGTCCCCTCCCTAAAGAAGGTCACAGTCTAGCAACAGACAGGAACAGGCAAATTAACACACATAAAACAGCACGATAAGTACAGGGTAGGCGGCAGCAGAGGCTACTATGGCAACCCAAAGGAGGGGCAGGCAACGAAGCCTGAGGCAACAGGTAAGGCCTCCCAGAGAAGATGACACTGGGTGAATGGGAGCAAGCCAGGGGAAAGGGTGTGGAAGAGATGGGCTTTTTAAACAAAGGAAATAACAGATGCAAAGGCTCAGAGGTGAGAGAGCAAAACACCTATGGGAATCTAGGGAGTCATTCAGTAAAGTAGGAACTTACAAGGTGAGAAGGAAAATAGTTTAAATGAGGTAGCTCAACAGGCAGAATATGAAGAATCCCTTTGGGGAGCTATCAAAGTTGTAAGAAAATCCGTGATATGATGGATGTGTGTTTTTTTTTTTTTTTAAGAAAGTTGCTTCTGGTAAGGTGAATTAGAGGAAAAGGGAGTTAAGCATAAAGTGGAGAGTATTTTTATTTTTATTTATTTGTATGATTTTATATTTTATCCTTAATGTTGCTCCTAAAAAAAGATTTTAGATTCTTCAAAAGACATACAGCACACCAACACAAATTAAAAGTAATATTAGAAATAAAACAAAGGGGAAATAAAGTCAGGGACTTGAAAAGGAACTTGAAATGTGGTAAAACAAAAAAAAGTATACAATGTACTTAAAAAATAATCAACATCAAAGTTAGGCAAATTTGGCTTGAGGTCTGATAAGCAAATGTTTCATTATATGCACATGAGAAGCTGATTAGGATTGTCCTGATAGTAAGGTTTGAATTAATATCTACTAAAGAGCCTCATAGAAAGGAAATTAGGAATAGCCTTACCCTTTCTTCAAATATAAGAGTACAGGATAGGAGCTTGTTTATCATTTTATCTTCAGTGACTTGAAGAATAACACATATATGTTACTCTTCTATGGATATGAACACTTATATGAACCAGCAGAGGAAGTTCACTAGATGTTTCCCAAATAAATGGATGAATGAATGGGTAAGGGTATATTCCTAGGTTTAAACTAGAGTATTCTCCCTCCAAGAGTGAGATAAAAGTTGTACAAAATTAGACCAGCATAAACTAGAATACGGGATTTCCCCAAACATTTAGTTTATTAGAGAGAACAGTGTTTCAACCACGATCATTCCTAAACTTTCTACATATTCTGAAGCATAATAAATGCCGCCACATTGAGAAGGGAGATAATCTAGATAACCCTCAATTTAACTTTATGAGTACGTTGTCATGAGCATTCTTAAGCTGAACAAAGAAAAATTATTTATAGAGGTATTTATAATAAAACTAAATTGAAGGCAAAAATATAACAAACATCAATTTAATAAAAATGAATTATGTGCTATAAACTCAGTTCTCTAATCATCTGCCATAATCTAAAAATAACTTTCAGAAGATTTTCATGAATTTATTTTTTAAAAAGCTTCTTGAATACTTCTAGAAACTTTTGTTCCAGCCAAGTCAATGCCAAGTATTGAGCAGTAGTGAATTTAGAATTATACTCTCCAACAAGTATCAACAAGGTAGCCATTTGGTTTGTACAGTTCCCGTAAAAGCCAAACTGTGGGTGAGATTGAAAACCTTAGAGAACTTTGTAAAGCATAACGAGCATAGTAGCTGGATATAAGGAAACTCCTTTTCTAAACTCCAGATATAAGCAGAACTAACATATCAGGCAAAACCAACATATCACTGAGAAAATCCTCACAGGTTTGTTACAACATAAAACTTTACATCACATGACATGATAAGAATTTCAGGATGAAACATTTTTAAGATAGTATTTAGTCAATTAATCTCCTTGTTCCTTAAAATATATTAGTAAAGCACCTATGGAACATTTATATTTGAAAAATTAACTTCCATGTATATTCTTGACACTAAGGTAATTCTGTTATGAGGTTACTTGATCAATGGATTTATTAGTAACAAAAAGTTAGCAGTTGAAAAACAGTAATAAAAATAAGGTATTTTATTCTGAAATAGTGACCCACAGGCTGTCTTTAGGGAAAATATTATTCCAGCACGGCCACCTTTCTATTAAGATCAACCAAAACCATGATAATAAAACTGTACCATATGCTTAAAAGAGAAAGTTCACCTTTTATTGGAATAGAAAATAGGTATGCAGTGCATTCTGACAATGAAAAATAATGTGAAAATATAAAAGTGAAACATTAAAAGGAATCTAGGAAATTACAGAATCTAGAGGTTTAGAGGGTTGGGTTTTTTTGTGTTTTTTTTGGTTTGTTTGTGTGTGTTTTTTTTTTTTTTTTTAGCTTCATGGGGAATCTGCCTCCTATGGAAGGTTCATTCACTAAGAGAAAATACAGAGAGAGAAAATTTTCAGGATAAGTGATAAAATGAATTTTGGATATGTCAAGTTCTTTTAGTCATCAAAATAAGAATGTCCAGTAACTAATTGAATATATAAATCTTGACTTTAAAAGAGGTCTGAGTTTGAAACAGATAATTTAGAAGCTGCCTTTTAGATTTAAATCTATGGCAGTGACTTAGAGGGAAATCTGAACCTAGTTATTAAATATGGAAGATAATTTTGCTATGTTAGAGAATAACAAGTTTTCTTTTCAATTACTGTTTGACACTAACATTGCTGCCACAAACCTTAGTAGTATTAAGAGTAGTTTGAAGATCATTGCATAAGTAACCTCAACTTTTGATATCATGTCAGGAAAAATTTGAGGTGACATTTTTAAACTTCGGTTTCCACATTTATAGAACAAATCAAAGAAGCGAAAGCATTTCTGAGACTGAGTAATTAGTACAATAAAATTTATAAGATAAAGGAAGACTCAGTCATGTGAAGATTCAGTTAGTTACAAGTTGAAACAATACAATGACAGCGCAGGCATGTTTTTTTATATTCTGCATACTTTGGAAAGGCAGATAAACCTCTTTAGAACACCTTGATTTGAGGATTTTGAGAGACAGAGTTGAGCCAGGATAAAACCTTTTAGTCAACAGAATTTGGTTTTTAAACCCCCTCTACCAACTCCTGCTTTTACAAACTTCTTTTGCTTTCATTTCCCTCTCCCAGTTCTCAGTGGTCTTACTCTAGTACATTTATCTCTAGTCCCCTTATATGAATAATGATCTGATAACCTTATTCCTATAAGTAGCTTCATTCATGCATTTATTTATAGAAGAATATTTCTTGGGCATCTGTTCTTTGTTCTAGCATTGTACTGTGCCTCAGAAAATAGTGGTCAACAGACACATTGAGAAATAAAAGGTAGATATATAGCTATATATATAGATATAGATATAGAGATAGAGATAGAGATATAGGTATAGATATAGACAGAATGATAGATAGATTGATGATTGATAAACAGAAAGATAACCAGACAGGATGCATGGTATATTAAGCAGTTATTTAAAAACCGAACCAATGAGAAAGGTACAGTTTTAGATACAGTTATCAGAGAGGCAAAGGGGATAGTCACACAAACACTGGAATGACAGAAAAGAGTCATGAATACTAAGAACAGATGCAAAATTAAAAGAAAATAGAGCAAATGGCAAATATGTGGCAGATTGTATTTTCCAAAGATGTCCAAGACAATATCTTATCCAAAATGTTCTACTTAAAATGATCCATTGACATACCTTCCTTTAACTTGGGCAGAACTTTACGACTACCTCAATCAATAATGACTGGTGAAAGTGATGCTAAATGACTTTCAAGACAACTATGCCATCCAGTTCCAATCTCTTGGAATGCTTGCTTTTACTACTCAGTTTCCACACTTTGAGGAAGCCTGGGTTACACAGAGAGAAAAGTAGGTGTTCTCATAGAGAGGCAAAAATGAGTCCCCAGCAAAAAACCTGCATCAACCATTGTATATGTGTATAGAGATGGCGCCATTATCGTATTCCTGTGAAACAGAGATCTAAACATCTAATGTAAAAAGCACTTTGACCCTGGAGTACAATCATGTGTGTTCAAATGACATTTTATTTATTTTATATGTTTTCTTGGAAAATCTGTTAATCTTTTGGACCTTCAGTCTCATCAGCAAGTAGAATGAAAACAACACCTACTTCTTCACAAGGTTGTTGCAAGGCTCAAATATTATCATGTGTGTGAACTCATTCAGGAAAGCAAAAACCATTCCAGATTTCAAAGTGTTTGAGATAATATATATGAAATTAGTTAAATGTTTAGGCAGAAAAATTAAATACATTGAACTTTCTATTAACTGATTATATCATACCTGACTTCAGGTTGATGTTCAAATAAATGTGCATCGTATCTGATAAGAAAATAGGAAATAACACTTGCCAATTTTGTTAGAAGAAGAGGTGATGGTTATTTATGGAGAGAGAGAGAAAATAAGAACTAGTGAGTTTTTTTTTTTGTTTTTTTTTTTATTAGTTATATTTGACATCATTTGTAGTCCCCAGGGGGTACCCACCACCATTTCACCCGTGCACTATCACCTCAGTCCCTTGTGCACCC
>JAGFMF010011709.1:17038378-17245117 GCA_019455555.1 Galemys pyrenaicus
TGGGATTGCCGGATCATATGGTAGTTCCATTTCTAGTAGACTGAGGAACCTCCATACGGCCTTCCATAATGGTTGGATTAGCTTGCATTCCCACAGAACTAGTGAGTTTTTTGAACATTTTTCATGTGAGATACCATATCTCGCAGGAATCTAAACAATATGGAATCTAGTGATCACGTCATTATTGCCTAAGATTTTGACCCAAAGCCCCAATCAGAATGTTAGTGATCTAGTTGGATTGTTAGAATTTCTTTTGCTCTGACTAGCTAGGCTAGTGCAAACCAGAAACAAAGCTTACTAAATAGCACTCTTTCTCCAAAGCCAATATCCAGGAAAGAAAATGAATAGTAATGAGGGTTGAGAAAAAATACACCTGTTGGATTCCTCCTACAGAAAATAGTACTGAGCCTAGCCCACTTCTTCAGCTTCAGAAAGCAAATACAATCAGAGAAAAGAGAATGACTGGAGACTCAGAGGAGAGCAGCTTGGGAGTTCTTACGACGCTCTGTAAGTCATAGACTAGCGATGCTGTTCTTGAGAATGGTCATTGCTGCAGTAACAACATTTGCTTAGTGGTAACTTCTTTACACACATTGACATGTAATATTCATAAGAATGCACAGATATTCAGGCAATCACTGGTAATATTATTTCTCCATTTTACAGATGAGGAAAAAATGATACTTATAAAGTGAATTAACCAAGTTAGTAGTTGGAACTGAGATTTGAACTCTGGTGTGTGTTTTTTTTTCCTGACACCAAAGCTATCACTACACATCTTCTAAGATACAGTTAGTTCCAAATTTCCAAAGAGAAATCACACCCAGTACAGTCTAACTTTAGATACAGGAGAAACACTTCCCCTTTGGCATTACGGACCAATCAGTATAGCTATTCTTCCTTGGGCTTGGGGCAAAATTGCCTGAAATGGCCAATCCCAAATGGGGTTGGGGGGAGTGGAGGTATTTAGAAAATAACAAGGAGGCGTCCCCACTGGGATTCTAAGTCAGATAATTTAAAGTGATCAGTTTTGTCCACATGAAACTATTCCAGTTTCATTATTATTTTAAGAGCTGCTATATTCTTTGCAAGTCCAAAATCATAACCTACTTTTGGTAAAATAAATAAATAAGCTATATCAGCCTAATTTTACCTATATATTTGTTCAAGACAGAAACAGAAGGGATGTTGTCTGTGCAAAATGATTTCATACCTCACTTTAAAATATCCTCCCTTACACAGAGCCTAGTGCCTGAAGTCCCGTCATTAGCTGCATATTCCTTGGGTTTGAGCATTGTCCACATAATGCCAGACATTCTGATGATGGAAATTTTTATTTTTCCTCTAGAAGTCTGACTTTGAAGACACAGGCTTCATGAGTCATCTAATTCATTATTTGTGATAATAATGGACATTTCAACTAGTACATGTCCCAACACAGAACTGGGTGCAGGGATTAGATAAAAGGCAAACAGACAGACAAGCACAAAAGAGCTTTCAAACCCCATTTAATGATCAGTTCCCAAATATTTTACAGCTTCTGGTAGTGTCAAGTTGGACAGAAAAAAAGACAACTCAAGACATTGTAGTGGAGATCTTGATCCATTTAACTATGGATATTCCTATGAGTGAGTTCCTTTTGGCTTCAAATGGTATTAATAGATTCTATTTTAAGTAGGATTTATGTGTCTCTCTTTTGTCTTTCCTCCTCCCTCCTTCCTCCCTCCCTTTCCCTTCTTTCCTTCCTTTCTTCCTTCCTCAGATGAGAAATTCACTTTTTTTGGCATTGGGAACATGGTGTATTGCTATTGCTCTCTTTACCTATCTGGCCATCCTATTCATTTTCCTTTGTCACTTCCTTCTTTCTATCTGGCAAACCATAGCTTTCAGTCCTTAATCCTTTTTATTCTCACTGTCCATGTTTTTCCTAAATTCCTTCTTCCACATCCCTGTCTTTTAATACCATCTACAAGGAAACAACTCTCACATTTATATTTCCAGTCTGCATTTCCAGCATACTTGAAATATCTACTTGCATATTTCAAACATAACACGTTTAAAAATCAACTCCTTGATCATCAACATTCCTTTCTCCCAAAAGGATCTTCCTCTAATCTAATATTAACCTTCTCAGCAAATGACATCCCCATTCCCCAAGAGTAGACCTCAATGTCTGCGCTGAAGCCTTCCTTTCTTACATACTTGCAAATCATCAATTCCTTTTCTTTCTATATTTGAAATATACTTATAATTCATCTATTAGAAGTACACCTCCACTGCCGGCTTCTCAACTCAACATAGCTTCACTTTTCTAGATTACAGATTCCTAACTTGTCTACCTTATATTTTGCCTGACTCCCTATAATCAGTTCCCTAATACAGGCTTTCTATTGAATTCAGAAAAATGAAAAATCTGCAGAGGAAATGAAAAGCAAGGAAGGGAAGGAGGGAGGGAGGGAGGAAGAACTAAAATGGGGCTGAGTCAAGAGATGGGAAGAAACTAGTCATGATAATAGACTTGAACCCTGATAATGTTCATACCCTCATACGCTGATGAAGTTCACCTGTCACTAGAATTGTTCATGCGAAGTAATAAGTATCCTTATTGTTTAAGCCAGGTTGAGTGAGGAGTTTTTTCACCATCCCTGAAAGCATCCCGACAGATAGAAGGTAGACCAAGAAATCAGTTTCAACGTATTGTAAATAATATAAATGACCACAGGATAGAGGAAAGATGCATTATGTGCCTAAGAGATTAAATCACTGGACTGAGAAATAGAGGAAAGAGCTAGTGTAGTGAAAAAAAACATGAAAACAAATAAGTCAGAGGGAAAATATGATAGCGATCACAACAAAGATGAAATGAAATACTATGGGAACTCAAAGGAGAGGGTTCATTTCTCAAAAGCAGGTATTAGAAAATGTTTAATGAAATATAAACATGAGATAAAACCAAACAAAAAATAGACTTAACAGACACCAAAATGAAGAGATAACTCCAAGCACAAAAATAAAATGAAGGAACATTTCAAGTTGGAGAGAGTGAAGAAGAAATATAATGCATTTTTAGGGAGGGAGAAAATATGTAAAAGAACAGGAACTTTGAGGTTAGAAGTCATTGTGTGGCAGAGCCTTGAAATGTAAGTTTAATGTCATAGGTGATTTTACATTTATTTAGAATAGATACTTACTGCTAAAAAATGTCTCCAATGCCTTTCTAAGAAAGACTCTCTTTGAGTTACTTCTGGATTTTATTCTCAGTATGATGGTCTGATAAAGCCGAAGCAACTAAGAATAAACTAATTAATTAAATTAGTAATGTTGTTTTAATAGAGCTTCATTATTTACATAGTAGACTAGATAAACACTTATTTAAGGTAATCTTTTTTAATGATTTTCAAATTCAGGATGATAACAAGTGCTACTACTTTTCCTTACTACTAGTGTTGATTTTCTGGAAAATCATGATGTGGAAAGTTAAGACCTTTTTTTGTTAAAGATTTTTTTTATTTACTTTTGTGTAGAACTGGGGTACAGGCCAGAGGTGAAGGTGGTAAGAGGCATCACTAGAGACAGAGTGAGGAGCAGAGCAAGCAGATTTACTGATATAAACTGCTAAGGGGAGCAGCAGGTGAGACTGGGGAGGTCTTCTGGCCATGTGGGTCAGCCTCCTGGCAAGGGACCCACCTCAGGCCTTAGCAGTGCTAAGGCTGAGACTTAAGCCCTAGGCATCAGGGAGGCTCCTAAGATCTTATTTTTAATAGGAATAAAGGGCCATGGAGCATGACAAAATCATGATGAAATGGGCACAAAAATAGTAGCTACTTATGGGATTGTTATAGTAATAAATATATAATTTTATCTAAATACAAAGTCATTCCTGGCACATAATAAATCCTCAGCAACTGTTAGAGGTTGTTGTTCTTATGTACTGTCTATCCAGATAGCCAAAATCTTATATTTAATGAATCAGAATTCTTGGGTCCTGTTTATGGGTGTTCTTTCCAGGATAGTAAGCTTAAAATATCATTCGTTGTTTCTGTTTACTTCATAAAATATAACTAAACTGGTGTTTTCTCACCTCTTTCCCCAAAGGAGAGCTTTAAGTAGCCTCATTCCATGCGTGGTAACAGAATACCTAAGCACATACAGCCTGTCCTTAAACTGCTTCCTACGCTAGGTAACATTTCTAATAGCCAATTTTGCATCATTTAATTTTCATTTGTTTCTATAATACAGTGAAAATAGTTTATATTTCCCATCTGCTTTCTGCATTCCTTTCTTTTCCTTTTCACCTTTTCAAATTCTACTTTCTAATGAACCCGGCCCAGGAGTCACTTGCAGTTCTCATCTAGTGAAACTGTACATTCCCATCTGCACAGATGTTTTGTAGGAATTAGTTAGCATTTCCTGTGAAAAGAAACTGCTTTGATTTGGTGAAGAACTACCTATTTTTGTCAAGTATTTTTTAAAGGTTTTAAATAACAGAACTCTGAGAAAACTGTAGTAGTCCAGTAATTTAAGATGCTCAGTTAAGTCTTAAAGAGCTGGATGCTCTTTTATCTAGCCCTTCAACTGATTGGATGAGACCCACCCACATTCTGAAAGGCAAATATTATTCAAAATAAACACAGACCCCAAAACCACATTTTTAAATGTAATTCTCACCTAAAAGCCCCCTAAAAGAAACATCAATAGTAAAGTTTGATCATATAGCTGAATGCCAGGTTCCCGCTAAGCTGACATAGAAAATTAACCACCACATTTACCCAGAAAGGTAAATGTACTTATTTAAGGTCAATTGACCGCATGATTTCATGTGGTTGCTTCACAAAGCAACTTTTGCTATGGTTAATTCACTCTTTCCATGGCTTTGGCCCTACCTTGTCTGTCAAGAAACCAATATTTATGGGTACAATCAACAAGGATTCAATTCTGAGTCGTTTGCATTAAGCAAGTTCATAATTGTGTAAATATAATTTACATGTCTGTGTACATAAGATTCTAATATATTCCTTAACAATGAAAGAAAATATATGAAGCCAAGGAAAATGAGTAATTTTCCTTGAAGCCTGCATATTCCTGACAATATGGGTGCTGAGGACTATAATAATCAGCAACATATGCTTGACTTGTGCCCAAAGGGAGTTGCAGTTCAGGGTATACATTTGAATGAGCGAGACCATTGTATTGGGTTTTTGCAACATTATATTAGTTTTCTATTAATGTATAGCAACATCAATTTAGCAGCTCAAGATAATAGCCAACTAGTTATTAACTCACATTATTGTGAGTTAGAAATATAGCATTATTTAGTTGGATTTTCTGCTATGAATATTACAAGACTAAAGTCGGGTGTCATCAGTCGGAGTTCTTATCTTGTAAGCTCTGGGGAAAAATCTGCCTCCAAGGTAATTCTTGTTAAAATAATTTATATCCTATAAATATAACTACAGAACTGAGAACTAGACAGGGATAGAGTAGGGAATTGGGTGGGAAAAAGAGGTAAATGGGTGAAAAGGGTAAAGGATGCTTTGCCGGTAGGTGTGGTATGCTGACATACATCTGAGGAAACAACAAGCTATTCCCCTAAATCATGTTACCGCAATAATAATAAAAAATTAAAATAAAGTGAAAGAACCTTGATACATTAAAAAGAAAAAAAATAACTTAGACCCTTGACACTGCAGGACTAATGTGTTTGTCTTCCCACTGACTATAAAACAGGGACCTCTCTCAACTCCTAGAAAATTCCCTCAGGTGCAGTTGTACCTTGAAAGCATGACGGACCAATCTGTCTGTCCATCTACCTACCTGTCTACTGATCTGTCTGTCTACCTACTCTTTCTCTGTGGTTAATAAGAGCCCTTCTTACGATAGAGCAAGATCTCCAAGCTCCTGCATTATTAATATTCTGGGGGAGATAGTCTCTTTGTTGTAGTGGTCTGTCCTATGCGTTGTGAGATATTTAGCAGCATTTCTGACCTCTTCCCACTAGATGCCAGTAATAGCCCCCTGGCTTCAATTGTGACAACCAAAGCTGTCTCCTACCACTGTCAAATATCTCCTGGGGGACAAATAGTGCCCACTGAGAAGCACTGCCTTAGGGCAAGTCAATGTTCAGATGGTGGCTGAGCAGAGAGATACATGAACTTAAAAAGTTTCTCTCAGCTAAGGCAGCTTTAAGTTCTTTCACACCATAGTACAGATTTAAAGGTTTCCGACCTCTCTAATTACACCCTCAGAGACCCTACTCGGTTTCCTCTGGTTTGCTTCTATGGATACACAGTCACAGTCATTGTGTATAGATTTAGTTTAATTTAAAGGGTATTTTCAAATGCTTACAATAGGAAGAGAGAGCGGGGTTTTCATGCCTCTTATTTAGCGTCTACTAGTTTTGTTTTTTTTTTCTAATTTATTTTCTTTTTTCTACAATTTATAATTATGTACTTTAAATGTTATTTGTCTCCCCTATCCCGTCCTCCCGCCGCGGCCCCCCCACCCCTGCGCCAATTCTCCAGAGATAAGGACTTTGCCTATTTTTCTCTATACTGAGTGTGCAGGGCTACATAGTGCCTGGTTTGTAATAGTAGTGCTCAAGAAATATTTATTGTATTTTTAAATGTTTTAAATGTGTTTGTATTTGTATGCATATAGAAAGCAGTCTAATTCTAAATGGACTTCAATGTTCATTTAGAATTTAATGTTTCCTTATCACAGAATATCCTAGTGTCACCTCCAAATAAAGTAAGATGCCTGACAGTATGTTCTTAATATGTGTTGCTGTTGTTTCTGTTCTGTAGGTGAAAGGACATCTGACAGGCTTTCACAGTTAATAGAACTGGTGTGGATGCTGTGCTGACTTTAATCTCCAAATTTATAGCCATGGAGTTGTTTTGAAAATGGGTTAGATCATAGAGGTGAGCAACGTCTATCATAGTATTTCTCTCCAGTGTCTATCAAGGATATGTCTATTTTTACTTTCTAGTGAAAAAAAAATTAAAAGGACATGCTTTCAACATGACACAAATAGCTTAAATCTCTTCCTTAAAACAATTACTTAAGCATAGAGACTGTTGGAGTTAAATTGTTAAAATAAACGTAGCTACTATGATTTTAAAAAGCTATTACCAATATATTGTAAATGACACATGATTCTATAGAATGGAACTAAAACCTCTCATAATTTCTCCACCCTCTTTTCAAAAGTCAAACATTTTTTTTTCCCAGTGACAGAACATGTGGTGTGGATGTGACCTTAAATAAGTTACTTACCCTCTCTACCCCTCCAGGGAGCTCCTCTACAAAATAATTATGATATGGACTTCTGCTCTGCCTCACACATAGAAAATGATTAACAACATGTAGCAGTGTTCTATAGGTGGTCACCTGCTCGTAAAAAATACCCTCTTTACTTGTAAGAAACACCCTCTTCTTTGCACCATAAAGAAAAAAGGGAGGGGAATTACCACTTAAATTATGAGACACAACTATTAGTATAGATTATAAGATGCACTATGGTTTCTGAAACATGAAAATAGTATGTTTTTTCATCAGAGAGATTATGTTATCTACTAAGGCTGTTATCCACTCATTCATTCATCAAACAATTTTTTTCCCGAGCACTTACTGCAAACAGTCATGAGAAAAGTTCAGTCTACTTTGTTTTAGACTGCACAGTTATTTCCAGTTTCTTAATGAAATATTGAAGTAAATGCTAAGGATTTTCATATGGTACTTGTTTATCTTCCCTTTCTATGGAAAAATAGCTGATCCAGGATTTGGCATGCATGTTCAGGACAGTGCAATGATAAAGGAATTGACTCTGTGCTGCAAACATTCAGTCTGGGAGGAAGAGAGACTATGGCACAAATAATTGTGACACAATGAAATCAGCTGATCATCCGGGAGGGAGCAGAAAGAAGGTGCAACTTCTATGCTACACCCCACGCCTGATGACAAAATCTGAGGTGAGTCTCATAATCTCAAGGCAAAAAAAAAATAATGAACAAAGCAAAATAATGTTTTTTTTTCATTTTTCATTTTTTTTAAAGATTTATTTATTTATGCATACAAGCACTGGGGCACAGGCCAGAGGTGTGGGGGGGTGAGAGGATTCACCACAGAGAGCAGGGAGCAGAACAGGCAGATCAACGGAAGTACACTGCTGAGGGGAGCAGCGGGCACAGCAGGAGAGGTCTGCCGCACCATGTGGGTCCCCTCTCTGGCCGGCAGCAGGAATCGAACTCGTGCTGCAGTGGCTGCGATTTGCTTCGTAGTGCGTTGCTTAACCCACTGCGCCACCAGGGGAGGCCCAAAATAATGTTTTTTTAACCAATTTCAGTTAGTAAAATTTTAGGTTAATGATGATCTAGTTAGCAATGATTTCTAATATGTAAATCATTGACTTGATTATAAAAATATTTAATTTATAATATTAACTCAGCAATATTGCTTTTATACCACTCATCTTTTCCATGAAACAATGTTTTTCAAACTCCTCTTACCATTTGAATATAAGTGTCTTTTCCATCACTTTGACTCATCAAACTATTTTTTGAAGCATGCTATTTTTATGGTATCTAAATTGTTAAAAGGAACAGCGCTTGCTTAATCTGCATATTGTTATTGAAAATTGTATCTTAAGTCTCAAATGCTTGTGTAAAGAAACATTAGAATCATGTTTTAAAAATTTATCCTTTACAAATACATTTGCATTCTTCACTTTGTAACTGCTTCCTATACTAGATACTTAAGTGATGGCTAAAATATTTATTCTCAATAATACATTTTTCAGCTAGAGCTCACATTTGGAAAAATAAATTTTAGGCTATATGTACAGGTGTATTTGCCAGTTTTTGTTTGCCAGTTTAATCAAGGATAGCTAAAAGTACCAATAGCAGTTACCTCTACTTCACACAATTTCCCCTAAACAACTCCCTCTTAAAAAAAGAAAGGACAATAATTCTCATAATATACTTTGTAAAGAATTAAAGTGCCCCTCCTCCTTTTCAGAATATGATTTTGAGAGGATACTTTATTTTACATTCAGACTGTATGATATTCCTGGGAAAATTTTATCCATAAGAAAGTTTTTTTCTGTAGTGGACATAAGACCAAGTCAGAATTTGAAGGAATTAGGTGGATAGTTCCAAAAATAGAATGAAGAGCAGAAGAGACAAGTATCCCATGCAGAAGGAAAACGCAGGCTAAGAAAGAAGTATTGGGGTTGGGGAAAATTGTTTCATTCAGCTGTAGCTTGGAGTATAATAGAGACATGAAATGGGTCATAAAACTAGTTTTCCCATTGGGAACAGATCATCTGGAATGAATGAATTTAGATTTTTATCTTGCAGGCAATAGGGGACTTCCCAGTGTTTTTAAACAGACAAATGATAACACTGGGGATTTTTTTTAGTTATATAAAATAGCTCTATGCCAGTGACCTAGCTTAAAAGAAATATAATCTAATAGGTATAATGGAAGCTAAACTATACAAAATGAGTTTGTTATCCATAACCACCACTTTCATGTCTGCATACTTGTTTTATTTTATACTAACCCAGAATCCTCATACAGCTCTCTTCTTCCTCCTCTATCAAAAACTTCTCCTGCAGAAACACAAGAAATCTATTGTTGATATTTTACTTACCAACCACCATGAATTTGGTCCTGTTGTCACTACTTCAAAAGCAACAGAACTTTGGTTACTGAGGTTAGGTAAGGTTTGGAGCTAGAATTTGAGAAGCAGGTCTATGGGAACACACATCCTTGCTGTTTAGTATGATATCCCGCATGGCTCTGAATTTGTGCTGTGTTTGATGTGTAATATCAAGAAGTTTCTAATGCAGCTATGGAGGAAAAACTAACAGGTGGCCAGCAAACACAGAGCAAGTTTAGGGTACACATTAGTGGTAAGCTCTTGGAAACTAAAAAGAGATCTTTGCAATACTGAAGAAGTAGGAAAGAAGGACCTTGAAAGACGCCAGAATATAATCAATGGGCAGTGGTGATGGCATGCCCGGGAGTGGGAAAAGTCAGAACAGAATGTTCAGGATCAGAGAGGGTGACTAAAACAGGGCGAGGTTCCAGTTTTAGGAAATAAGATTGGAAATGGGTAAAGGGTTTATATATGAAAGACTCTGATGTTGAATAGCGATTGCATCAGATGTGCTAGTCCTTATAAGTTATGATATGCTGTAGGTTTTGATAGGATGAAGATAAATATCAGCACTTATCTGGCAAACATATACAGGATAGATTAAGTTTATGAAGGAGCCAAAGAGAAGCCAACAGGCTGTTACACTATTCTAGGTGTGGAATGATGACAGCCTGGACTTTTTATTTCCCTCTTATGTAAAACTCATGGCAACAGCCATATCTATGAAGCCTTTCAGAAAATAATACAAAAACATGGCCTTGCCAACTTGGAGATTACCAGTTTAACTGGACAGAGGCCATGGGCCAGTGAGTCACTGGAGACAATTTAAACAAAGCATTCAGACAGTCTTACTTTGTATTCAGCTGCAGTATACCTGGAAGGTAGAGTAAGGCTGTCATCAAAAGCTGTGCTGAATAATTCTGTGATGCCATAGACCAGCCATTCCACCTATAAAACTGCAGCCTATGACCCAACTAGAAAATAGAATTATATGTTGAGACAAAAGTAATCTACTGTTATACATTAACGTCAGTAGGTTCCACTAATTGAAAAAAGGTTGAGTTAGTTTATCAAGATTTAAAGAAAACAAGAGTTTCTGTGGTCACTCTCAAATTACAGGGAAAATCCCTCAATTTGCTGTCACGGACAATGTCTTTAATTTAAGAAAATGAAAGAAAAAAATTTTAATGTTGTTAAGCACTCCAAATGTTTTTAGATTCACATTCTTTTTCCATTTGCTTTTTCAGAATGTTTCTGCCTGTGTGCTCTGTTTACTAATGTGGACAGTGTAATAAAGGCTTCCAGGATAGAGGTACGACTTCCTATTTGTATTCTACAGGGCAGACAGAATCTACTTTAGAAGCCTATATGGATAAGCCCCTGAATTTATTTAGATGCTCCTGGCATTTCAGAGGACCTAGTTAGTGCTTCCCTCTGCTTTATCCCTTTAGATCTTATAGGAGTGGCAGAATTGACACATGCCTAAAATAATTCACTGAGGAGCAAAAATAGTTCTAGGAGAGATGCCCATGGTTTAGTGAGTGACATCTTCTGGATCGTCACACCAGAGGTAGAATAAGTGCTCTGTTGTCAGGTTGTGGCCATTCTGTGACGAAAGAACCAAAGCCACATCTGACCTCTGAGGATAACAATGGGGAGAGCTGAAAGAGGAAGTGGGGAACCTGAGTAACTTTGGCACAGGTCTTGCTGTATACACACACCAGCTCCCCTAAAAGAAATGTGATGAGAGCCACAAATGCTAGGTGCATATGAAATTTCACATATTCTTGTGCCCCCCTTAAAATGTAGAAGCAAAGTTCATTTTAATAACATTTTATTTGCTCTACTATATTTCAATTATTATCATTTCAACAATTGATTTTAAATGATTTCTGTACATTTATGTTCCAATTGGTATGACATCTGGTGTTTATTTTATTATCCCTCTGACCCATCTCAATTTCAAATACATAATCACCCCATGTGCCTAGAGGGTCCCCAAGTGTCCCTTACCTTTCCACAAAGCTGCTTAAAACAGAAAAGGTGTTCTCATTCAGAAATAAGAATGTAATACCCCAGAGGTAAGCTTATCAGAGTTGAAGGAAGTAAAGAAGGAGATGAAGGAAAGTCAACTCTATAATCATTTTAAGCTAATGTTTAAGCTTATTCTCATCACGGCACCCCTCTTCTGTGAAATGGAGACAGAAACTTGCTCATGAGGACACAACCTCACTGGTGAGTGGTGATTTCTGATGAAGTGTTTACTGGCTTAGAACAAAACAACAGAACAAAGACAATATAGTGAGATTTCCATAAAGTCAAATTTATTTAATTTAGAACAGTCCCTTTTGTTTTCATTGTATGCTCTTCCTCTTTTGTGTGTCAAAATGTCATTACTTCTATTAAAATAATGACAATAAATGGTTGATGGATGTGTTTTTAATGTCTCCCCTGACAATATAATGTTGGCAACTATATATTGACTCAACTTTGAAAACGCTTCTGGTCGTGAAATTAAGTCTAGAGACAACTATTAAAAATGACAGAGGCCTATTTGGGGACTGAGAGAGGCCCAGCGTTCTAGTCCCTCTTCTGCTCACACACATTCAACGGTCTGAATTCACTCACAGAGCCACTCCAGTCTTCACATATTCATTTGTAAAACAGGGATTTGGACCAGACTGCCATGAGAGAAATAACCTATGAAATTCTCCGCTTTTATGACTCAACGAAGAGTTTTTCAGTGGGCAGTGGCAAGGCACGAAGGGAGACAGTAGCTAACACAGACCTAGTGTGGATTTCCACCAGAGGCAAATTATGCGATTCCTGTTTCAGAAACTCCTTTTTGAAAGCCTATGAAAGGAAATGTACTACATAAATAAATGATCATCAAAGGAAAGATTTGCTGCTAAAATACAACCTGTATGTACATGGTCATGTAGGCATGTAATACCTCCTGAGTCATACCCACAGAGCTGCCCATCTCCCCACATGACTAATACACCGTTCCTCAGTCCTTATGTGAAGCTACATTATGGTTTTGGCAGTTAAACTGATTGATATTTGGCTTTATCACTTTAATACTTCTATAAAATACCTGTTTAACCTGTTCTAATCTGTTGGTAAGGAGGAGTTGAAATAGTTTCCAAAAAGTAAACTGAAATACATCTCCTGATTTACTGCCTAAGATTGGAAGGAAGAGTGGAATTGAGTTCAAGATTAAATAATATTTACTTTCATAAATCATTTAAAAGTAAAACTGAAAATTAACTAGTGTACTATATATAGTATTGATGTTTCATTCAAGCTAATGATTTTAAAGATTAAGCCCCTTAGAAATTCACATTAAGTCTGAATTCTGCTACCTTGCACTTACTAACAGTTCATCATACTCATAGCTATACCAGTCTTTTATACAAAATACACCAAAGCTGTTGAGTTGGTCTTTTGTTAAGTGTGTTGCAAATGTAGTAGTGCTAATTTTCACAAGCAGAATTGACTTTATACCATATGTGTGGTAGATTTACTGCTTTTCTCTTTAATTGATGTCTCCAGTTCCTGTCAAGGTATAACTGACCCTTCACCTCAAAAAAAATCCCCAACAGTATTGAAAGGCCATGACCAAAACCAAATTCTAAGTGCTTCAGATGTCTGTGAAGAAAATGTAAATGACAAATCTATAAATTAAAGTGACTTTTTTCCCCAATAAATCTTTCTGAAATTCAACTTCCTCACATTATAGAACATATATCCCAGTATTGACCTTCAGCTACCAAAGAGATAAATTTAGCTTGATTTGTATGTACCTTATTTATATTTAGATCTGAAAAGACTGGGTTTAGTAATTTTTAAATAAAACATATACATGACTTAAGAAAGTGTCAGAATTCTGCCTAAAAGTTAGTAGATACTAAAAAGCAGGCTGACCACATTATCTCTTGTCTCATGGGAGAAATAAATGAGCTAGTCTGACCTTCCTTCTGAATAGGAATTCTGTTATTTGGGAGTTAAATGTATGCTTGTTACCTGAGAAAAATAGCTAAATGTTAACCACTTATAAATTAATACATAAACATATCAATTCATAAATACAATTTTTATCTGCCACACAACACTTTTGGCTGATAGATTATACTTATGCATTACTGAATATATACTATAGAAAATATACTGTTTTCTGAAACTTAATATTTAATGTTTCAGCACAAATAAGGAAACATTTTTCTTTTCTTTGGGTTACTTAAAGCAATTTCTCATCAAACATTTAAATTAGAACTAAATGCATGCTTCTACTATGCCTTTTTAAATCTGAACAAATGATAACTTTCACCTGAACAGTTGAAGACAATGGAGTCACTTTTTCAATAATGCATCTTTTCTTTGTTTTCTTTGCAAGCATTTGTCCACCGAGTAATAAGCAAGTTAGATTATCTCAGCATTTGTAAAAAAAAAAAATTACTTTCTCTTAAGCACATGAGTTATGTTAAATCCTTTTTGGAAACAAGAATGAAAATGAAATATAAATGATCATTTCCTTGGTCCTTCCAAAAATCTATTGGTAATACATTTAAAAACTGAGTTGCATAATATATAGTGGGAAGCACAACTGTTCACCCAATAAACATTTTTTGAGCAACTTCTGTTCATACTTCTGTTCCTTAATTTACCCTGAAAATATTTTTTGAATACCTACTCTGCATTAGTCACTGTTTGGACATACAGAATGCATCATTGAAGAGAATCTAAATGGCCTCTGCCTGCAGGGAGCTTAAAGTCTAATATGGGGAGATTCACATCAGTTATATAAGTATGCATGTGATGAATGTTATAAAATAAGATAAGGGGATGTGGGGAAGATTATTAAAGACACAGAAAAACTGCAATGAAATTTTGTAATAGGTTTACCTGATCTGGAAGGCAGATATAAAATCCTCCTGAGAAAGTACCATGTGAAGCTAGGAAGTAAAAATGAGTAAGGGTTAATATGTGGTTAAAAGAAGGGAAAAAAGAAGTGATAGAACATTTCAGACAAGAAACCATTGATTCATGGAGGATTTAAGTTCCTGAGAGATATTAAAGCATTCAAGAGTTAAGAAGAACAAAATAAGCTGCATAAAGATGAAGTCTTCAAGAGCAAATGAAAAGGATAATAAATGCAGGTTTTATGGGTCATCATATAGACTTTTTTTTTTTTTTTTTTGATCCCAAGCACAGTGGATGGTCAGAAAAGAGTACTACACAGGAGCTTCTGAGAATGTCTACCTCATGATGGAAACCAATGGAGGGACACAGGAGTAGAAATGGAGAAGTAGTTATAAGGTTACTGCAGTAATTTAAGCACTCGCTTGGACTAGGGTTATGGATGTGAGAATTGAGAGCTGTGCTAGATAATTAGAAAATAGGCTGTAGGGTCTGCTATTCACTCATATATTATGACAGAGATAGACTTCTAAATTTTTGGCTTGGGCAAGTAGGTGGATAGTGGATATTTGAGGAAGCTGGAGAAAGACAAATAAGGGAAAGTCAGATGAGCTCACTTTGAGCATGTGGTTTCTAAGGTGCCTATGAGACACTCAATTGTTGATGACAAGCAAACATTTGAAAACATGATCTGAGCTCAGAAAGGAGGTCTGAGCTGAAGATATACATTTCAGATTTGCTTTTATGGATGGTAATTGAAGCCATCTGAGTATATGAGATTGCCTAAAGAGAATGTGTATAGAGTGAGCAAAGAAAGAAGTTACAGGACAGAACTATGAGGAACTCCAGTACCTAAGGGCCAGAAGAAGAGGAACAAAAAGAAGAGACTCAGAAAGAGACGTCTGAGTCATAAAAGAACACCAGGAGAGAAGCCTATAGAAGAGTTTCAAGGAGAAAACTGACCCAAGAATTGAATTCTGCTGATAGATCTCTTCAGGTATGTGCTGTGTAGACAAATTTAAGCCAAATTATCTTTAGACTATGGAAATGATAAGGCATAGACTTTACCAGCCAAGAGCCAACTTACCAGTGGGGGAAAGGGGCATATGTAATTAACTTCTAGACAAATTAAAATGCTTAGTGCTTACTAAATAAAATGGCGAATAATGATAAATTGATGTTATTGTCTAAATAATTTTGCAAAACTAGTTTTAAGACGTTTAGACACATTTTGTGTTCAAATGCATTTTCAAGGCGTTCACTTTGAACAATGGTGTTAAGGGAAATACTATTTTCTTTTGTGTATGTGTTATTTGGCTGGTACAGAGAAACCAAATATGACAAAGTAGGAAGAAATACCTTCCTGTCCAGGAATCTGATCAATTTTGAGTCTGGCCCAATAACTCGGCTATGTATTCGCTTATTCAGGGAAGAGTTTCAGGATCTCTTTCTTTTAGAATTGGCTTTGCCCCCATCCCGGCCACTTCACAGAGATCCAGGAATTTGGCCTTAAAGAAGATTGGACCTTAAGGCAAAAGAAGATATTGTTCTTTCCTCTTCAGGGTGACAAAATAGCCCATCTGTTAAAATACTCAGCAATAGCTGGGACAAATGTCATAGACACTTAGTAATTCAAAATTGAAGATAATTTGGACACACCACAATTCAGTTATTATTTCAGTTATAATTATTTAAAAGTTGTTCCCAAATATTTACACATTTTATTTGCATATTTCTTATTTTAACATAATCTTACAGTTCAAAATTTAAACTTCATAAGAAAAGATTGAAAAAGTTCTATTAAATCAACTATATTAGCAATTTCCTTTTAATAATTTTCTCTCCCATAAGTTCAATATTCATTTTCATTCATCTCACCCAAATTTTCTGTTACTTAAGCATGTTTTATTTACTTTTGTTGTTTTAGAAATACTTTTGCAAGGTGAATGAGATAGTTTTTATGATAGTTTTATAATATTTTTACTATTACACTAGAAAGTGCCTCATTCTTGCAAGCAATGATTACATTTCATTAAAATGTTTTAATTTACAATATTCACTGATAAACTATAATTTCTCTTTATTTTTATAAGTAGATAGCATTTTATAGACCGTAATTAAAATTTCCAAATTAATTTAAATACCTTGAGAGACTTTGTCTTGAGTATAATCTGATTTTATCTCACTATTGTGGGTGATAAGCAAAAGGTCTTTCGATAACCTTGCTGGGATTAACACCCTCTCCTAATCCAGAGCCTCCCTATTAGCCTTCTTAAGCAAGTTACTTAGGTATTATTATTGTAACTTGAATATATTTAAATTTTCAAAGGACCTTTAAAACAATGATTTTCTTGGATATAGTAAATTATTTCACAAACTGTACAAATTTCAAACAAATTGAACAAGCTTTTCAATTTATAGATGTCTATGAAATCAAACTATAGTTCAGTATATTTTGATGAGACTTCACATATTAGGTGGCATTTAAGGCTCTTTTGACTTGAACAGATCAAGAATGAAAATTTATTTCTTCCTAATATAGTCTAAAAGAGTAAGCATCCTTTTTGTTTCTCTAGGAAATTTATTGACATTTCAGAGTATCTGTCGTGTGAGCTAATATTTATCAGCTTGCTCAGTGCTTTTAAATTTAATCCCCAGCAAGTCTGTCATCAGAAAATAGCCATATTCATAACAACCCACTTTGGGTTTAACTCACATGTCAGAGATTCAGCACATGTGGTTTCCTTTGGTCTCCACTGTTTTGACTCAATATATAAAGCGTCATTAAATTTCATTCACCAAAGGATGCTAGAGAGAACCAGGGGAAAGGTGAAGCATGTTTGGAATGATGCAATTTTTACTAAAATAAAGGAAGATTTTTTTCAGTGTGTTTAAACGTGCTTGTAAAGAGGATAGTGAGATTGGGTGATGTCTTTCAAACCACTCTATGTATTTTAGAGTGTTTGAATTATTCTTATGAAAGAGTTGTTAAAAAATGCTTTCATTTGGGGGGGAAATGATGTCATCAGTTGTTAGGGGGTAGGGGAAGAATTCCATCCTGTGCTTGAAGATTATAAAGAACAATCTTTGTTGTTCTATTTTGTACTCATGTTCTTAACCTTCAAACAGGATGGATGTAAACCTGAATTCTATTGCATGTCTCAGTCTTTAAATTAGACTGCATATTGATTTTATAGATTTTAGTTTTTAGATTAGAGAACATATAGTCTCTAAGCTGATGAAATTCCTGTAACATCCATTGGTATGAATGAAAGTTCATTTATAACTTAACTTTCCCTTCCACAAAAAAAAAAAAGTTAGGATATTTTTCCAGTTACAGTATTCCTAAATTAATTTATTTCCATCACTCTTGTAATACATCTATATTTTTTTTACATTTCTTGTTCTTTTCTGCTCACTGTGCCATTGAGCATAGCTACGAATCCCCTGGGATGGGGTGGAAAGAAATTCAGGTTAGACGACTTGGATTTGAGTCATGGCCTCTGCCACTTACCAAATGAATGACCTTGAATATCAATTAACCTCTCATGTAATTGTCCCAGCTTCCTCATCTGCAAAACAGGGATAATAACATCTGCCTGAGATGCCTCATTGCATGGTTGCGAGAATCGTATTGTAGGATATATATATAAACTGTAAAGTAGCATATAAAAAGGTATTACTATGATTATTAATATCATTTTTAGGGGACGATCACAAAGATCACGTGTTAATCTTTGGCTGCCTTTATCTCAGACCCCAGAAAATAAAATATTGAGAATTTTGAAATTAAGGTCTTTGGAAGATAAACAGATTGTCACAATTATCTGGACAGCAGTGCAACAGGAATGTTGAAGAGAAATATATACATATGAACACATACACTTGGAAAGGAAAAATTGAGTTACACACTAAATAAATCCATAAATATGCCCCCTTGTCTGCAGAAATTGCAAAGACAAGTTTTCTTTATCAGAAAAAAAAAGAAGTTCTGAGTTACATTTTTTTCTTCCTCTGTGTCTTAATTTGTAAAATAGAGTTAATAATATCTAGCAAAATAGTATGAGGGTATTGCTCTGTGGTATTAAAGAAGGATTTAGTCTTATAATCATTTCTTGAATTGAGGGGATTTTAAATGCTCAGGTACCTATTGAGGACTTTATATGCACATAAAATATTTTATGTATATTCTTTCCTTTAATCCTCACAGTGGTACTTAGTGGTAGATCTTATAATTCCAATTAAAACATGAGAAAACTGAAGCTCAGAAAAATAAAATGACTTATTCAAAGCTGAGTCGATAACTGGTAGTGCTAGGATTTCAACCTGGTGTTGACTCCAAAGCCTGACCTTGACTCCACCCTCCATGGAATCCCAGTGAGAAAGGACAGCAGACAGAACTGAACCCTCATCCTTGACTCTCAGTGATGACCATGGAGTGTCCTTCCA
Organism: Galemys pyrenaicus; assembly: GCA_019455555.1. Classification (NCBI taxonomy): domain Eukaryota; kingdom Metazoa; phylum Chordata; class Mammalia; order Eulipotyphla; family Talpidae; genus Galemys; species Galemys pyrenaicus. Next base: position 17,057,409 of record JAGFMF010011709.1, read on the forward strand.
TCCTGTCCACTCATGTTCACAAGGGGAGTTGGTGAGCAATTAAGCAATTTATTCATACAGTATTTATTTTTTCACTCCTCAACAAATCTTTTTGATATTAAATTTAATACTGGACATTTAGATATCACATGAATAAGACAGAATCTGTCTCCAAAGAGCTTAAAATGTAGGTGTAAAAGCATTCAGAGTCGTTCAGAGCACCAAGATAAATGCTATCATAGGAGTAGTGGAGAGGATTTTTAGGAACAAATGGAAGGATAGGGAGGACCAGGAATGGTATGCTGGTCAAGCTGTTTCCAACATGATGATAATGAAGTGTTAGCCAAGTGAAGGCAAAGGAGGCAGAGTGGAGGTCTCAAGAGTGAGTGTTTAGAGTCAGGTCATGAGTGGGGAGGTATAACCGCCTAGAAGGGTTATCTTAGTGGTGGTGAGAAAGATGAGTTCTAGAGAAATCATCAGGAGCTGGAACATCAAGCGCCTTTGGGAAAAAAATGACACCTACCCTTCCCTCATGGGAGTGTACATTTAGGCAGGACATTAAACAATATGGTACAAATGCTTTAAGATTTCCATAGATATGACTTTGATTCAGATATGACTTCTGAGAAAACCATTAAGGGAAATAATCTGAAATGTAAACATAGACTTACGCACAAAGGTAGTCATCGAAGTTTCATTTATAATACCAACTGATACCAAGTTTTAGAAACAGCTTAAGTGCTTAACAACAGATACAAAATTCAGTCAGTTATGGTTGTTTCAATACAAATGTGATAGATAATCTCTGCTATGGAGAGTAGATCCTCATTATTAGTTGGTTCCATGTTTTCAAGTTGGCCTGCTCACTCACAATTATGCATAGCACCCCAAATAATACTCAGAACACTTCACCGTCATTCACATATATGCAGGGAGCTGCAAAGTATTTGAATCACCAGAGATACAATCTCAGCTAAGGTTAAGCAAGATGATATTCTGCCTTTTCATTTCACCTCTCATGTGGCAGACGCATGTTATTTGTGCATATACTTTCTGACACTTTTACACATTTTCCTGCTTTTTGTTGTTTAAAATAGCCTCCAAAGTTAGCACTGGAGTGCTGTCTAGTGTTCCTTAGCATAAGTAGACTGTGGTGTACCTTACAGAGAAAACCCATATTAGACGAGATTTTTTCAGGCATGAGAAACAGTGTTGTTGGCCATGAGTTCAATATTAAGGGGTAGAAATATATATAGTAAGGTGTCTTTAAATAGAAACAAGGTTGTGCAATGATCACTTCATGAAAATGTGACTGAAGGTACACAGAAATCTCATCTTGTATTTCTCTGAGAAACAATGCTTCAATATCCACTAGTGCAATATTAATAGCAACTTTATGGACTCTAACTAGCCCAATAAGAACTTAATCGTACATGTGCATGTATATACACATTATCCAAATAGTAACTAGTTTGTTTTTAGCAATATAGGAAAATCATCTTTTATCATATTCTGTATGTCCTATACCCCCAATTCAGAAAAAAGGAAGATTGGAAACACTTTAAGTATGAGCTCCACTTTGTTTTAATGGCATGTTAATTTCATAATGAAGTAAGGGTGTAATTAAATAGCAGTTAATTTCAATTTTAATTCTGTTTGAGATGAATGAGGTTGGTATCGCTAGCAGGCCAAGGACTGCAGTCAATATTCTCTTAACCTCCTCTCCCCTGTGAAGAAGGCTAAGACACAGGTCACGTCTTAGGATCCTTCTCGTTTTTTCTCGCACTCTCTGTAAATTATATCAGCCCTTGCTGATGTCATGAAGTTGAGTTGATGACTATCTCAACTACAAAATTGTTTGTATCTCTTGGACAAACTCCACATGGGAAGGGTGATTTGCGGAAGAGATAATTTGGACTATTTTTAAATGTAGCTGAAAGAAAAATCATTTTTGCCTTGGTACAAGCATATCAAAGACCTCTGAGAGTGACTGGAAAATAAAATCAGCTGGCTGATAAAGCCAAGAACACACACAGACATACGGTTTATGGTGACTTCACATAAAAGAAAAGGCACAGTTTGACGTAGCAGAATTAATCAAAGGATTCCTTAAGAGCCGGCGCATAGGCCCAAGCAGTAGACGGGGATTTAGTGAGTTCCTGCAACCATTTTCTTAGACTCTTTATTCTTGTTTATCTGAGCAGCAAACGTCGTGATGTGGTGTTGTTTGTACGGCTAAGATCAGGATGGCCTGGTTTGGATTAACAACAGAGAATCTTGACAGTGAAACTAGGCAGTTAAGAGGAGCCTATAGTAGGTCTGTGCCTGATATAAACTACAGGAATAAAATAAATTGACTTCCTTTTCATTTCCCCTTTGGTGGGAGTGCACCAGTTTGGAGGCTGAATTTGGGGAAGCCTGCTCCTGGGACCAGATATCTAAGAGGGGATTCCCTCTGTCATTTCTATTCAGAGTATTAGCATAATTCCTCAAGCACAGGCTCTCTAAGATACCTTGAATTATTTATTAATATTTAAAGAGGTTATTTGGCATGAAGCATGGAGTATAATTCTTAAAAGGAGCTGACAGCAGAATGCATTTGTTAACTAGAAAGACATGTCTAAACTTTGCCAAAAGAAATACTGTGTGCAACAAGCACTCTTGGTGGGGAGGGTTGTTTTTTCTCTGGACGTGTGGTGTGTGTGTGTGTCTGTGTGTGTGTGTGATTTTTTTTTCCCCCTAATTCCCACTTACCCACCCTGTGTCTGTTTTGGGGCCTTTTTGAATGAAATCTAATGAAAGGGGGAGAAAAAAGATTTGCAATAGCCCTGAAGATGCATCCTCTCTCTGCTCCTGGGTAACCTCTTATACCTTAGAATTTTATAGAAGACCACCCCCACCGTCTTCCCATCGAACTTGTTTATATTTTGTTCATTTTCTTCATCTTAATGAGGTGATGAATAAATGCGCTTTACAAGGAAAAAAGGGACTGTCAGGGCTAGAGACAGGAGTTCTCTGTTCATTCATAGACGAGGTAAGTTACAAACAGGCAAAATGCAAATCTGTCTGTCAGTAATCACAAATTTGGCCTGGGGGAAAAACCCAGTTAAGTAAGGTAGTTAATTTTTCCTCCCTGCTGCTTCATTCCTGGGCCCCTTCAGAAGGGGAGTTAGAGTGCTAGTTACTGATTTGTTTCTGTCTCCAGACCACTGACTAACACACTTTAACTTGTTTCTCCCGCAAGCTTCCTAAATACCAAGGTTTACAGCAGACAGTGTTAACGAGGAAATGTGGCAATAGCAAATAAATACAAAACGATAACCTATCTAATTGTTTGTTTGAAAATGCTGAGAGCTATCAGAGCTATCAAAATTAAATATAGTTTGAAATATAATGTCTAGGGATTCATGCTTGGGTGACAAAACCATAAAAATAAAAGCAAGGAAATGATGACTATAAAAATCACCACGGTGGTTACATTTGAAGGGAGGGAATGGCTGCAATTAGGATGGGGCACACAGAGAAGCTTTTGGGTGCCTGGCAAAGTTCAGTTTCTGCATCTGAGGTATAGGTATAAAGTAGATGTTTATTTTATCATAATTCAATTTATAAAAATTCAGAATAACATATAATCAACCTGTGAAAATGTTAGAAAAACGATGAGTTGCTACCACGAGGGGATGGGGGAGTGGGGAAAGAAGGGACCAACATGAGAGATACTTCTCAGAGCTGACAATGGGCTATTTCTTGCCCTGAATAGTGGACACATGGATTTGTTCAGTTTGTGAACATATTTCAACTGATAACTTGCAGCACTAGTCTATATGAAATCGTATTGCAGTTCACATGCAAAAACTCCACACTAGACTTGAAACATTAAGATTTTACCCCAACTCTGGATCCACCTCCAATAAATCCCTCCAATTTTCCTGAATTTTTCAGTGGAAAAGCCTAACCAACTACCAATAATACACGCTTTGGTCGTGTGGGAGGAGAGGAGAGGGGGGTAGTTTTGAAGGTGGATTTAGAGAAAAACAGTTTATCTAGGGAATGCCATGAGACTTCCCCAGGCTACAGCTCTCTATAAATAGAAAACAGCATTGAAAAACATGGGGCAGTAGGTCAAAATAAATATATAGTCGTTCCTCAAACTTTGACCTTATATGTGTTAGGATAACCAAACAGCACTCAATGAAAGTGTTTTGATTTGTTTTTCAGTTTGCAGATAGAATTTTCTTCCTACTAGGCTGAGCGGCCCTGTTAGGACAGGAGCCAACAGAGACATTTTGGTGGCTGAATTAAAATTTTTTTTTTCATCTACTGAGGATGCTCCTCACTGAAAGTCAGAGTCCATTTAGGATGTAATCTAATCTTTTTAATAGCTGATAAACGGAAATGAATAGTTTCTTGGATGCAACAGAGGTGGAGCAGGTTTGAACAGCTGGCACTCTCCTATTTTTACATGTCCATACAAAGATAAACAGCTCCTCTAAAATATGGTATTGCTAAGAGAATCAAGCTAGCAGACTAGTAACCTGGCTCTGTCTACCCACCCCTCAACATTTTGCATGATGTTTTTTGAAAATAGTTATGTAAAAACAGGAAAAGATCTGCAAAGCTTAATTTTTTAGAAAAGGCACCATTCGAATGCTCAGAGAAGGTGAACTTAATGGTCATAACCTGGTAGGATGATAACAATAAAGGGTGAGGGAAGATTTTTCCTGGCATCTCAAAAATTAACATGGGCAGATTGCTTTTAATCATCACCTAAACTAACAAAAAGAAAAGGCGAGGCTCTGTGAGTGACAAGAAGGTCCTCTTTTTCTGAACTAGGATTACCATGTAGTTCCTCAAGAAAAACCCGGGTGAAGGTAAAGGAAATATAGTTTAGTGTAACATCCCTTAATTATTTACAGATGTTTATGAAACTCCTAGTTGTCTCATCTGTTCAGCAGGGGGAGAAACATAAATGGAAAAGCAAGGATCAGATCCCTCTGTCTGCTATCAATTAAATCATCAAAACAAAATTATCATTCAAATTACAATGTATCATTTCACTTTTAGAATGTATGGGGGAAAACCATCTATGAAACAGAAATCTGTAAACCATCAAAGCAACAAAGCAACATTAAAGTTCAATGAGCAGTTTGTTCATGCATGTTTTAATCTAGTTAAAAAATGGAAACCATGTTCACGTGGTCAAAATAACACTTGCGTCAAAGGAGTCTTTGAGGTTCAATCCAGTGAGACAGGCAAACGATTTTCGTGAAACCCCAAAATATTTTCAAGAGGAGAAAGGACTCCCTCGAGATCTGAATACAGTGGCATTAGCGGAATTTTAATGTGGGAAAGTATCTAGCAATAAGGCAAGCTTGTTAGAGGGAGAAAATATCAAATGTTCAACTTCTAAATGTGTTCTCTTCAATATTTATGTAATTGAGAGCTGTTTTTTATTTTCTATTAATACTTACATTCTATTGTTTCCTATCATGCATATGCTAAGCTTGCTTTGTATTAAGTTCTATGTTATTGTGTCTTGCCATGTTAAAGTAATTATCTGTCTCTACAAAAGAGATTTATTACCTTCATGAATCTGACCATACACACATCTTAAATAAATTAATGAACTGACAAACAAAGAGTGCCCCATCATTCTAAGTAGTTGACAACATTTAAAAAGCAGTCACATTGCAGTGGCAAACGTTTTAAAGAGAAGGGTACTTTAGAAAAAGTAAAGAAAATGATTTTGTGAATTGTCTTTTCAGCAAGTATCCTAACTGGATCCAAAAGTTAATCAAAGAGCATGCAGCTACTATATTTTTCTAGAATTCTGTTTTGTTGGAGTACCTTAAATTACTTTCTACCAGGAGACCATGTGACTCTGGTGTTTCTCAAGAAGCAGTATACTCTGGATTGGCTTAGTAACTTTATCCAAAACATACTGACCAGTTTGATTTAGTAATTTGAGACCAGGTGTGTGGATTTTATTAAAGATGAAAAAAGATTATTTATTTATGGAAGTGTGTAAACTATTGGCAAAAAAAAACAAACACAAGAAACATTTAAGCAAAAAAGAGTTTTCTCTGATAAAACTAAAAAGAACACCAAGATTGTATTTCTTTAAAAAAAAAAGTGCTGTCATATTTTTAATCTGAAATTTAAATGTTGACTAATAGGACAGCCAAATTATCACTCACTCTCCTAAAGAATAGATTTAAAGCCCATGCCTCCTTGTTTATCCATGCTTAATTTTAGAACTTTTAAAAAATAACTGGAAGTTTAGGAAAGTAAAACTGGAAAGTCTTGACTGAAGAATTGTTTTGGCTTGATTTTACCATAATTGAAATATAGGCAAATATACACCGAATCTTCTATGAATCAGACTACAGCTATGCTGCTTTTTCTTCATGAAGTGAACAAAGGGTGTTATTTTCTTATTAAATTTTAGGTCCATAAAATGGATACAGCAGGCATTCTGCACAATATGGGTTTAGGGAGTTCTCATTTTTTAATATAAAAATCATCACAGGAAGCAGAACAGTGTTCACTTCTGGGCCTCATGAATCATAAGTTTTTTAAAAATTAAGACAAGGGTGCACAGCAAGGTTTATATGCAAGCAATTCCCAAACATTCACTTTTATAGTTGGACAATTATTTTTTTCCTCATGAGCAAGCCTCGCAGGAAAGATTTTGGAAGTTTATTCAAAGAGAACTAATAAAATGTTGCTAAAAACAGTAGTTCCTCTAGCATACATGTCTTCACTGCTTGGTGCTACCCTGATGATGATAAAAGTGTATTTAACTTGCCAGATTATGTTTGCAGGTTTTTATCTATATTTTTATAGCAATTTAATATATCACATATCACTGACTAACTTTCTGGTAAACAAAATGATCAGGTCCCTCCACTGAAGTGTTCACAGTACTTTCCCCAAGCCACTGGACACAATTTTAAAAATTTTGCTCCAATTCATTATCCAAGTACTTCTGGCTCACTACTGGTAGATTTTTGTTGATTTTTCTTTAATAAAACTGATTTTTTTAATTAAAAACTAAAAACTATAAGTTTCAAAAAGAAAACAGAATTTCTGTAAATATAATTTAAACATGATTTATCTAATGATATAAAATATTCATTGCTAATACACATCTAGTGCATCTTTTTATATATCTGTGACACTAAATCTTGAAGAGTAAATTTGTAATGTTTCCTATGCATTAAAATATAAGTAAATACTGCGTGCAATTAAGATATGCTACCATAGTTACTATGTGCACCATGTATTTTATCATTGTATCATGCATGACCCCACCATCATCATCCTCGATCTACTAATACATGTGAAGTCTTGGTGTGCAATACTGTGAGCTAACTATGTGCATCATTTAATTTCTCTATCTATTACTGGCAGTAAAATGTCATAAGATTAGCATCTTCGCATCAATGCCCAATAACATTGGCCAATATGTATAATGTTGCTATGTGAATCAATGGGGAAAATACCTTAATGATTTTTTTTTTCCTTCTTCTTTGTAATGTCCAGCAGAGGGGGAAAAAAAAAAAAAAACCTAGTGGATTATGGGGGGAGGGGTATGAAGGAGGAATGGTTAAAAAAAACTTCTTTAGGAGAGGGAAGAAGAGCATTCTCCATTTAATATGGAGGGACTAGGAAAGTTTGCAAACGTGATACTTATTTCCCTTGCATTTTTCTTAAGTGCAATTTCTTATGAATTCTATTTTAAATCAACATCTAACAATTGTACCGTTTACAATAATGTAAATGTACACAAAACTGAGTATTGTGAAATTTGTTTTAAAATTGCCCTACATCTTCCTTTCCAACTGAAAGTTATTTCTGTAGAATGTAGGTATCTTCAGTACCAGAAGTATTTTCTCTAAGCTGCATGCATTTTAACTTTGATTTTGTTGTGTAACTATAGGGGAGAAATAACACCTGAAAAACATTCAGACTTCATGTTATCTTTCATGTCACTTGATACTATTTCATACTTCTAGGAATTTATTTTTGGTGTTTGGGTTCTTTTACAGATGAAATAATTGTGAGTTGAAGTACATGTAATTTTATCCTGCACAAAAGTGAAAACTTTAATCCTCAACTCAAACTTTTTAAAAAATGTTGACTTAATTTTTTTAGACAGGTAATTTTAAAGTAGCAATTTATGGATAAAATTTTATTACAAGGCTAGTTTTTCTACTACTAAAATTTCCTGATATAAATCTCAGTAAGAATAATTTTCTAAGAATCTACTTTTTCCTTCTTCCTTGTTTCATTTTTATGGACTATTTTGTCTTATAACGGTATTTCATAAATATTCTTTGATAAAAGGTGCCATATAGCTGCAAATATGTTTTAATTAAACTGTCCCGCACCAAAGGGAGGTAGGTAAACATTAATTATTTCACATGTCATGGAAGAGAATCATTTCTAGGAGTTAGTTGCTTGTGGTACAACAGCCAGCAAACAGTCTGTCCGCCCGTAAATTTGCCCATTCAACACTCCACTAAGAATATTTTCCATTCAGTCCAGCTTTGTCAGTGTCTTCCCAATACATAACTTCATTTTCTTTGGTGTAGAAAGTATAGAACATATTTTCAAGTTTGAAAGAGCTCAGAGTAAATATAAATGCTGTCTTTAGTGTCTTTCCATGACAGTCTAATCCTGTCGTGTTTCAGAATCTAAACTCCACCTGAAGAACTAATTTTAAAAGGCTGCTATTAAGATGTTTTTCCTTTGTAAAAGTTTAAAGTGGGTCAATTTTGCTTTTTAAATTCTACAAAGCAAAGAAAACATGCCATGTACAGAAGAAAAGGAAAAGGAAAATAAAAGTTGTTTCTTTAAGATAGAGAAAATCTTTGGGGGCAGTCCTCACCCACTCAAAAGAATGGGTGTGGAGAATTAAAGATTGTTTCACCTGGAATCTTATAGGAACCAAATCCTTACATTGGGAGCAAATTATGTAATTTTTTGTTTTTTTTTTCCTATCACGGAGAGAAAGCACATGCAAGAAAGAAAGTAAGCTACTATTTCATAGAAATTGATTCAGTTTGTTTGTGACACATGGAATCTTTCTGCAAAGAAGTATCACCTATTTGTTAAAACAACTTTCAAAAAGCCCATAAAGGCATTAACTTAGAGGGGAAATTGGACATCACAGTAATTAAATAAGGGTCAATTTTCCATATACTAAGTTATTTACCTTTATGTTTTCTCAGACAGAACATGTGAAAACCAGCCGAATTTTGACATGCAAACAGCTATGAGAATAAAATAGTTATTTTAAAAAAGGAAAATTCAGTCTCCTTGCAGAGAAGCAAGTGTAGCATATTTTTTTCCTTCTTCTAATCTTTCCACAGGTCATCAATCATGAATTTTCCCTGGTATGCTGCCGAGGCAGGGAGTAAAATGTGCAGCTGTGGATCTACCAATAGGAGGGTTTCCATACCTGCACATTTTAATAAGTCATCTAAACACAGCCAGGAGGAAACCCAAACTTTGTTTTTTTGACCTCATCTGTGATTGTAACTGACATCAGAGTGTTTGGCTGAATGTATTATGCATTTCAAATATGATGTCTAAATATTAAAAATGAGACAACATACTTTAAAAGTAATACCATGGACTAATTAATGAAATTAATTATATATTCAGGAACTTGCTATAGGTTGTATTTTCAATATTTTTTTTTAAATCTAGTTCTCATTGAATTAACTCTGTGGCTTTAGCTAGTATACTTTCCATGTGTCCCTATGTCTTCTCTTTTCATAATATTTAGCATTTATAATTATAAATTAGTTCATTAAAGCAGTATCACTGGTAGGTAATGTGATATACTTACCCATAGTTTCAGAAGATAAAAAATTAGGATATTTATTTAAGATCCATGAGCAAGATGTGCGACTCAAAAGCAACCAGTTTCTAATTAATGTATTGAATCCTTTCTGCCACTGTTTCTGAAAGTGAGCCAATGCATCAGACTTAAGTTGTAGTTTTCCACTAAAAATATGACGTATTCACATTTTGCCTTCGAGATGCTGATGGACTTTTAGAAGTGGAAACTGCTGCAAAGTTTAAATGTGTTCACTTTTACTCCACAAGCAATTCCTGAACAACTAGTGTACAAAAGCACGATCCTAGACACAACGGATTACACCAAAAGATGATCCTTCACCAGAAGAAGCTTATGATATAGAAATAGGAAATATACATATAGAAAGAAATATCCAGGAACAAATGGGAAAGATCATAATACAAAGTGATCTGAGAAGGCTTCCTGGAGGAAGAAGAACCCAAGCTGAATCTTATATTACTGGTACATAAAAATATTATGAGATGTTGTAGGATAGGTCTGGATAGGCTGATGAGGGCTAGGTCTTAGGTGACCTAGTAAATATGTAAAGAAGCATGGATTTTCTCTAGTGCTTGAGAGAAAAAAGATTTTAAGCAGAAGATATGGTCAGTTTCCCATCATCATAGAGCCAGTATAAAAGGAGGGTGTCATGAGAGAACAAACCTAGAGGCAACATGATGAGGGAGGAGACAATTCCCAAGTGTGATCTGTAGACAACAGAATGAACATAATAGTCTGGGAGCAGTAGCTCAAGCTGAAGCTGAACCTTGCTGAATCAGAATCTGTTTTATCAAGATTTCCTGGTTATTTATGTGCCCATTAACATGTATAAATAACTGATCTAGACTGAGTGAGACGAGGTGATAATGGGTTAGACCTAAATGTTACTGAGCAGAAGGAGATAGGCCTGAGGAGGGACGGGCATTGCTGGGGTCCACAGGACTTCTTTTAAGAGGTGAACACACATTGAACCACAAGCACTAATGTGTACGATCTCATTTATATTCACAGAATGGAGAAACCTAAGTTCAAACACATTGCAAAGCAAATTTAAAGAACAGGTAGCGAAGAAAATAGGAGAGATGAAATTTTTAATTTTGGGCAAAGCAACATAGGATACGACTGAGAAATTCAAAGGGAAATGTCCATTAGAAGCATAAGTTTACACAACTATGGCCTCATGAAAAGTCAGGGGAAAGATAAAGATGGTAGCTCTGGGTGGTCTATTCTTGGTTGTTAAGGTCATGGTGGAGGGACATGAGGACATGGGGCCAATACGTTTACTTAGTAGAGCACTGGGATGAAGAATTCCTGAGAACACTGGTTGAGAGAAAGAAATAAAAATATACTTAAAAAAAAAAATAGCAAAGATACCGAAGAACATCCAGGAGCCGAGGGGAGAGAGCGTTCAGGAGAGTATATCAACAAATTCCTATGCAGCAGGGTTCCAGGAAGATTTATGTCCACTGGATTTGGCAATCATTTTAGTTTGAAAGCTGGAATATTAATTTCTTAAGGAGACTCAAATTCACAGTTTTCTGCTAGCTAGCTCATGTTACTTTTATAAATGAAATAGAAATTATTATTAAGTCTGAGTCCAAAAATGCAGTCTATATTGGTGGTTTTACCCAACATTTAATTTTCTCTTTGGCACTGGAAATCATATCAGGTTTCAGTGGGATTCACTAAGAAGAGCACCTGAAGAATCCAGGTGCAGTGTATCCTGGTAGCCCTAAAGTCTCTTGGGAAGTCAATCACAATCTAAAGGTTAATTTCCTGGCAGATTAACTGGCAGTGCAAGATTAGTTTTAAGAAGTATGATCTTGAGAATGGGATGTAGGGTCAATCAGCTGTGTGTCTATATTAGCTATACCTTTTTTTTAAGTCTCATTTTGCCCATCTGTAAAATGGGATGGATATGTGTGTGAGAGAGAGAGGAGGGGGGGAGGGGGGAGAGTATGGGAGGGGAAAGAGAGAGAGAGAGATCTTGCAATATGACAAACAATCCACTTCAACTTCTGTCTCCTGTAGGATCACCCTTATCTTGTGACTGTTACAGAAAGGTAAGAATAATTTAAAAGTGACTTATCTCACCTTGAAATTATTTAGAAAATTATAGTTTATGTTATATCAAGGAAATTTTAGAGACCTGAGTGAAATTTCAACTTCATGGCTTATTGGAGGGCAGTGCATTCATTTATCATATGTGTAACACAACTACTGTAGATCAAATTCTTTGGTAGGAAGGGTAAGATACAAATTCCATGAAGAAAGGAACTTTGTTGCTTTAACTGATTGTTACAGATTAGCATCTAGTAGAACACTCAAATATCTTCATTTATCTAGCTCTTTAAGAACTTTAAATTTTACTTGTAGATCCAAATTATTGTAGATTATAATTTTCTCATTTATACAATGACGTGTAGGATCCTTTTCATCTCTCGCATTTAATTTTGCTCTTATGGGAAGAAACAAAGAGATAGAAATCTCTATAGAAAACCAGAAGAACAAGTAAATTGTCCATATAATACATGTAATTTTTTATTAGGTTGGTGGAACTGGTAACATTAATATTCCATGTAGTGGTAATGTCTGATCAACCCACTGAACATCCATCATGTGTATTTGTACACATACTGTGGTGCTCAGCACTGAGAAGTGGTGATTGGGTTAAATACAATGTGGTATATAGTTTGTCTTGTCTTCTCTTTCTCTTGTGCTCGGTGGCATGAATGTGAGATGACTGACGAGGAGGTAGTCTGCAACCATGGTAGAAGGTGAATTAAATTAATCTACAGTAGAGTTTGTTCCATTCCAATGAATGCTATCAAACAACAGAGGTTTGCAAAAAGTGAGTTAATATTAGAATAGTTTCTTACTGACAACTACAATTGTCAGAGGTAAACAGAATAAATGAAAGTCTACTGTTGTAGCATCAGCGGCCTCACCAAGTAGGGAGAAAGTATGCAGGCAAGCAGAGAAGGCAAAGGAGAAGTAAATAAAACCACACAGAGGTAGAACCACAAGGGCAGTGAAAGAGCAAGGGTGACATAAGTCATGTTGACAGACAACTTGGACTGTGCTTGATCCAGAAGAATGTCTTTGGAGGCAACGGGTTTAAATCCCATGGGCTGTTGGTGAATGTTTAGTTGTATTTCCTGTGTCTGGTGATAACCCCTTACATACATCCCAGGAAGATATTCATCACTGTGTATATAAGTGTTTCCATAATTTATCAGTCCCCCTTTATTTTGTCGGTAATATTTCATTATATGTTTAGAAATATCATTTCATAATTATTCTGACTGGCTGTGTTACTTTTGAATTTTGTCACACTATGATCATAGTTTTTAAAAGTGTACTTTTCAGTTTTTGATTAATTTTGAAATGATTCCATTAGCCTATTTCTACATATTTTCCTTAAAAGAGTAGTAATTATTGAGTAAATGTCATTTACTTGGTATAGTTTTTCCCATAAAAGATGTTAACAGAAATCCTTTAACCTGAGAAATTAGTATTAATAATACTCCTCTTGTTTTTGATATAGAAACATGTTGTGTGTATTTTTAATTTATCTTTATTAAGTTCAAGTTTTCAACTATTTTGTCTGAAAATACACTGTTTTGGCAGATGTTTATATATAAAAATAAAAGTCACATTTCTCTGAAACATTAGCACTTTTGCAGTGAAACTCAAACTGTTTTTGTATATATGGTTTAAAAAGTGATGGAGTGAAAGTGCTTATTTGTATGCGTAGCTGCTAATTAATGTTTCCTTAGACTGAGAGTAATGCATAAATGTGTACATATTGACGTGTATTCGGTATAGGCAAACCTGTGTAAATAAATGTATTTAGCCATATGTTAAGCAATCAATACATATCAGCTCCTAAAATACTAGAAAGAAAAACCCCAAATGCCCTGTATCCCGTTCATAAAGAATTCTAAGAAGCTCAAAACCTAGGTTCTTCTTTACTCTGGGATAATTAAGTTTGAGGGCCAGAGAGATCGCCATGTTCCATGACCATGTATCCATATTTTCTTCATAAGACTTCCACCAAATCAGTATGAAATCCATAAAATAGAAAGAAAGGAAAGGAAAGGAAAAAATAATTTTTCCTGTCTTGTAGAATATTTTGATAAGAAGACTTCAAAAAATACAATGTATAAAATCACAAAAATAGCATATTTGTTAACAGTTTGATGTTGATTTGATTTTTAATCGTTTTATTCTGTGACTTGAAAAAATGTATCTGATTTTATAGCAACTCTTTCAGCTCTATAAGTAGAAGAAAAGGATCTTTAGAGATCCACTCATCACATAGAAGGAACAATGTAGGATTTAAATTTCAGGATGAATTTATCCCCCACTTCAGATCTTTAAAACATTTCTACTTTAGGGAGCTCCTCATTGCCACAGTATAAGAAAATCTCTTAGGCAAATATAATTCAGATGTTTAATTTTAAATGATAAAAATGCTAAAAATAAAGTATAGCTTTTTGTTGTCCTTAATATTATTATTTGCTTTTAGAACACGAACAAGGAAAGGGTTATGTGCCTTGCTTAGGAAAGATGTCGTAATGTTAACAGGGAACAAAAAAGTAAGCAGAACTACTCTTTTTTTTCCCCCAACCTTTCTATCAAGGAGCATGATCTTCAAACTGGAAAGGTTAGAACAAACATCGTTAAGAAGGAATTGAATTCCAGAAAAGATGAGGAGATAGTAGAAAGTACCTAGCACTTCAAATGAGTTCAAGTCTCCTTATGAATAACATCCCTTGGTGCTGAAAGAACTTGCAGATGCTATGATGAAACCAGTGTCAGTAATCTTTAAGAAATCATGGACAATAGGAGAAGTGCCAAAGGACTGGAGATGTGAAAATATCCCAATTCTCTAAAAGGGGTGAAAGTAAATTGCATCAACTACATGTTAGCAAACATGTCTGCCCCTTGTCAGTTTCAAGACTTATTATCAAGTAAGATGCCTTACACCTAAATAGGTTAAAAAAAAAAAAAAATGCACTAATTGCTGGAAGTTTTCATGGTTCACCTAAAAATGAATAGTGTCAAACTGATCTCATTTCTGAATTTCTTAATAAATCACTACGAACTAAAACGATTGTCAAAAACCGCAACATGAACACAAAGTAGTAAGGCAGCGTTCTAAGTGATAAATACATTTACTAGTTCGGTATAGATGAAATCTCTATATCAAGAACCATGTGAATAAGACTTGTGTTTTTACTGCCAACAAGTCAGCTGTGTGTGTGTGACAACAGTGCTAAAATGGTGACAGTACTGGGCTCTGTTCGTTTCAGGTGAGGGCAAGTAGTAGCCCCCCTGCATCTACAACGATGCAGAGCTCTTCCTGGCACTTTTCAGTTCTGATTTTCAGACATCCACTTTTGGAGGATATTATTAAACAGGGGTCTGTCCAAACAAGAGTGACCCAGGTGCTGAAAAGCACTTCAGTCACAGCGGTGAGACCTGGAGGGGCTGATATAAGGACAAATATATGTGAATGAATAACTTGTTTTGAGCAGGTCCAGAGTCCCTGGCCAGGAACAATTCGTGGATGTTGCAGGAAACCAGGGAAGAGGTTTCTTTCAGTTAGAAATATCCAAAAAAAAAAAAAAAAAAAAAGAATCTGCCTATCTTATGAAGCAATCATTTTCCTGTCTCTAGGAGTGTTTAGGGAGAGACTGAATAGAACAAAGGGATTTCTACATTGCTTGGGCAATTGGTCAAGTTTCCAGATTCCTTTCAATTCTGTGATTATTTGATTCTTAGTATTTCTGACTACCACTTAGTATTCATTGGAAACAAAAAAGAAAAGAAAAAAAAATCTTGAAAAGTCTCTAAATATTTAGAAAGAGTTTATTGAATATAGTCATTTTCATTGCCATGAAGATATGTATTCAGATGTCACCATACAATATATCACAGAAAATGTTTTAGCTTTCTTCTCTGGCACAGGCACAGCACTTAAGGAATCTTAATGATGAATATATATTTTGCCATTTTATCTGATTTGTAGCTTAAAAAGAAACATGTTTAAGTTGTACACTTACACAAACTTGTTACCACTGTCTCTTCACTGATTTAGTTAAATCAGTGCAAGATTCAGAATTGAGCAACTGGTTGATGATTCCCAGCGCCTTTTGTGCTAAAAAAATTGTGACCGAGGAAGACTCCCAACCAAAGAAGACTAAGTATCTATAGCTTCTGACAGAATGGAAATAAATCAAAAATGTGAAAAATATAACCTTGTTTATTCTCAGTTTCCATAAGATACTCAAATACAATCTGTCTAGTATGATATGTCTATACAAGTGGCCTCCAAACTTAGGAAATTTGCATATCAGTTAAATATGAAATCTTTGAAATGCACATTCAAATCAATAAATTGTGCAGAAAAAGAAACATCTCTAAAATGTTAGAAAAATTTGGTATGTCAGTGTGTATTTCATAGTGACTGGGACTTTTAAGATATGGAGTAAAACTAATTTACTGGTTAAAAAGTTGTGGAGACTTTCCTTTAAAATTCAAGAGAAAGCAGTACTATTGTTCATTATAGATCTTGCTCACTACACCATAAGTATTTAATAAACTTGACTATGAACTGATAACATCAAGGGGTATTTTGAACATATGCAAAATATAAGCGATTTAGCTAACGTGGCTTCACATATTCATTATATAAATTTCAATGCTTGCTAAAGTTGTAGAGAGGTAATTTAATCACCATAATGGAGTGTTTATAAGAGGATTACACCATGGGCAAAAGTTACTATATGTAGTTGGATTTAAAAAAAAAAAAGTGGTACAGCAAACCTCATGTATAATACATCTCATTATAACAAAGATTCAGATATGCTAAAGGGCAAATCATGATCCACCCTCTATTCCAAGCACCAGAACTATAAGAAATATGTACATGGGGAAAAAATAATAAAAGCTTGATGGGCCACTTTTGACTTGTTTTAGGTATTACTCCTGAATTCGATATCCAAAGGTTATGAAGGATTTCATGGTATTTCAAAAATGAGATGTTACTATAGATATAGTTCTTTAATTAAAATAAACATATATGAAGAGTAAAACAAAAATCTTAAGGTTTAAAGATTTAGAAAACAGCACCATCAGAGAAAATTAGTTTTAGGAAAAATATATCAATAGCATTGCTCAAAAGAATGCTAGATGAGATAAAACATGGGTTTCAGTAAAACGTTAATTTTCCTTCCCAGATAAAACTTGCTGAATTAGTTAAGCATCAAGGAAACTTTCATAGAAGGAAAAGAGGTCAAAATACAAAGAAAATGCTAAGTGACGGTGCGTTGTTATATAAAGATATTTAAGGAGGATTACATTATTTCTCTTCAGCTTCTAAAAGGTTGGAGAAAGGCGTCTGTATCGATGGAATGTGCAAGTGGATACCAGCATCATATTATATTGTCAACATTAAGAAATTTCATAAGTTAAAATATGAGTAATTCTAAACGGTTACAGAAATAACAATACATATTAAACAACTACAAAGCAAAAGATCTGTTGAACATATACTTTTCTGTGGTAGGAAAGTGTATGTTCTTAAGTACCTGAGAGATACTTAAGAATTGTCATAGATCATTGGTTCCCTTCCTTGGGTCGTGACCCAGATTAAGGTTGCCGAGAGTCTACAGGACGGTCAGGAAGGCTTCTCAGGGGGAAATGTGTTCCCTGACCTCCTGGATAAACACAAAATAGCACAAGGGAAGGAGGTGTATTTTGGTTTTCTCCTCCCTGCTTCTGCCCTCCCCCATGAAAAGGAAATAGTAGGAAGGGAAAAACGGGGTGTTTGGGAGTCTTTGCTGGGTCACAGCAACAGTGCTGGTGAGCGGATTTTAGGTCTATGAGCACAGATACCTTTCTCTGTATAGCAGGCTGTCCCATGCAGTCCTCACTGCCTACCTGGGATTCAGGGCAGCCAGGGCAGCCATTACAATATTTTATTGTAATAACCCTTGTTATGTATTAATTTCAAGAAAGCAAACAGGTGTTTTTTTTTTTTTTTAGGATTTTATTTATGCACAGAAGAGCTGGGTACAGGCTAGAGGTGAGGGGTGTGAGAGGATTCACCAGAGACAGAGTGGGTTCCAGACAGGTAGATCGACCAAAATACACTGCTGAGGGACGCAGCGAGCGAGGCTGGAGAGGTCTGCTGCTGTGCCATGTGGGTCACTCCCTGGTCAGGGATTGAACTCGCACTGCAATGGCTGGGAAAGCCCCTCAGTGGGCGCTCAAATCCTTGCGCCACCAGGGAGAACCCAACAGGTGTAATTCTTTTAGTAACTTTCTGTGTGGCCAGTGAAACCATAACATTCACCAATTTGTAGTTTCCTCGATGAATTTTCAAAGGAAAATTGAGAAGCAGCGTAGTCAGTCATAGAAACTGATGGTAAATTGTTGGTTCACGTAGAACAATACTGATACGCAAAAATATAGCACCGATTTTTCTTCTTTTCCCTGGGAGCCAAATAAGGAAATTTGGGGCAATTTTGATTTTTCTGAATGAGAGCCAAGAACATCTAAAATAATGAAGACGCTCCAAGGACACAAAGAGGACAAAAATGTAATGCAAGCTGCAAAGAAGAGAAGCCTGGAAACAAATTAGTGTAGCAGGTAGTTCAGGTGAAACATGAGACTAGCATGGTAACCAAATCCAGAAATTTAGCATGGATATATAGAGAATGGTGTCCAAAAGTTGAACATCTAAACATTGAAACTTGCATGCAGCTTTTTAAAAACAATTGACAAAACATTCATTTCTTCCTAAGATGAAGTTTAATGAGAGACTTGGCTTTCAGGAAAGAACCACATAATCAGTTGATATTTTTCTAATATCTAAGATTTCTGCTCTGTTTACTCTAAAGGGAGAGAGACTTCAACCTGATAATTTTCAGCTCTGAAGCTTCTTTGTGCATACACACTGCCAACTTGTAGACCCTTTCCGGGGTGCACACTTTAATCAGGATTGCGTTGCTCAAGACCCTCTTCCTAGAACAATAAAAACCTTCCATACCTTTTCAACTTGTCACGTTTTCACTGCATTATAGAATTTAAACAAGCTTTGAAGATGAAAAAGACTATATACAATGCTTAAGTGTTACTATTATTATGATGATGATGATGTGGTCTACAAGATATACAAGGGCATTTTGGAATGAATGTTTTATGAGTCACAAAGTTGCAACTGAAGACAGCTGTTTGATTGCTACTTGAGAGAGTAGAGTTGAACAAGCCTGAATATGGATGATCTCATTTGGCTTTATAAAACTAAACAGAACACAGGCAGTTAGTTGGATAATATATCTCCAAGGGAAAGAAGAGTTAGTGTAATTCATCTCTCTGCTGTAGTATATATCATGCTCTTGCTTATAAACTCCAGATAGGATTTCTGTTTCCAAAAGGTCAGATTATCTTTAGCATGGTGACCTCACTCTTTGGTCACAACAAGTAAGCTTGCATTTTATTATTTTTTTAACTTTAGTTATATTTATCATTTTCTTGTTATCTCTCTATCTTCCTCCACTCTATTATCATTCTTATGTTATTACTGTTTTCCTTTACCATTTTCTCCTCCCAAGGGAATGAAAAAAAATAACAGACTATTTTCTTGTATTTATGAGCTCCCATGCCACTCACTGTAAACTATGGAGGGAAAATATAAATGAGAAACCTATATCCTGACTAACTTGAGATACAAAGAAATGAAAAGTTGAATTATTATGTAATATTTAATAAAAGAAAAGTCAAAGATAGTACCATGTGGTTAATTACCAAATGGGTTAAATATACTGTGGATTTAGGCATGGAATCTATCATAGTGTGGTAACTTGAACCTTAAGGGTTGTCACAATAAAATGGGATTTTCCCAAAATCATACTGATAAGAAGAAAAGAACATAAATAATATTTTAGATAGGAAAAATGCTGTGAGAAAAGACAGAACTGGAAAGGAAAAGGTGTTTTTCATGGAATTATGTGATTAGAATCAAAAGCCTTGGGGAGTCTAGGGAAAGGATTGGAGAATCTGCTAGGGAAAGATTTTAGGCAGATATTGAATTTAGATTAAGAAGATAAAACTGCATTCTGAAAGCCTAGGATAGTTAATACCATGTGTCTCATCTGAATTATTGATTGATATGCAGTAGATTTATGGAGGTTGATCTGAAATTTGGTAATGAATTGAGTTTGGGAAGTACTTTTAAGATCCATCTACAAAGAATACTGGATTGAGGACAGGAATGAAATGGCAATACGGATGATGATGTGCTCTAGGTGTTTACTATCTGTGAGTTAAGCAATATAGATTCACCAAAAATTTTGTAACAGAAGAAAGCTGGACTAAAGGTTTTAAAATATTTCTTTAATAAATATATAAATAAAAATACATAGAAAAAATTAAGAGAAAGACAATGAAGCATACCAATCAGGCATGAGATAGTGGTTTTATTAAGAGGAAATGGTGGAAAGGAAGAAAAAAAATGATGGAAATAAGTGACATGACAAAGGAGAAAAATAAACAAGACTTGATAATTGATTATGCAATGTGGGGCATGACTGAGAAGGAATCCAAGATGAATTCTTGTTTTTGAACTTGGGTGTCTAGAAGGCTTTGTCTCATAATTTAAACATGCACTTGTTCATTGAATGTGTTAGTCAGTCAAAATCTGGATTTATGGAATCTGTGTCATTGAGCAAATGGATAGTCCATCCTGAGTGAGTGATACTCCAAAATGGAGTGGAGGAATATGGGAGGAGGAGACACGTGATTGACAAGAGCAAACTATATCCAAGATAGCATTAAGTAATTCATTGTTGATATTTGACTGGATTTTTTTTTAAATTGGGTATATGATTTTTGGTGACTCATAGTGCATAAAGAAGGAGTAAATATATTAGGATTTCTTGATCAAAATGTATTACAAAGAGTTAGCTATGTAAACCCCTAAGAGGCAGAAGCTATACATACATACTTTTGATAAACAATGTAGAAGTGGAAGTTCTGTGAAAGATCCCTAAATTAAGGTTTTCACTGAAAAGGAAAGTATTCATTTGATTTTTCTCCAGAACTTGTCTCATGTATTATGTGAAAATGAGGGCTTTCATTATCAGATCTCACAGTTCTTAAATATATAGCCTTTTAAATCAGCAAGCTTTCTAACTAGGGTGTGACTGTTTGGGTAGTACTTTAACTGACTTAGACACCAAAATATATCACTTGGGAAGATTATCAGTGAAGAACTGGTCAAAATAATCATCAAGAAATGCAGTGAAACTAATTTTTTGCTTAGAATTTGTTGTTGTACCCATATGCAACATAATAATCCAGGATACAAAAGGCCAAAATGACCAGACATATTATACTGTTTTCTCTACTGAAATATTTATCAAAGACTTAGTCACACATCCCCATGGTATGTTTGAATTTATTTCATTTGTAAGAACTTGTTTTAGGAAAGCTACTTGTGTTTTTTGGTCTCAATTTGCTAGCTATTTAAAGATCCCTGACAAATGCGAGGGGTAGACTATGCTACATGATTTATAGCTTAAAAGTCAAATCCTGAAAGAGATAACCTACTTCTCCAAATACTTAACATATCTAAGAATGGCTTGAACTCATATGACATACTGTAACCTATAAATGGATGGGGGAAAATATCATAGCACAGGAACTAAATTTGGTGCTGTTACTTTTTTTTAAAACTAAGTAGTTGTGTGAACTTGAGAAAGTTACTAAATTTCTCGGGGATATTATTTCCTTAGCTATAAAGTGAAGATTTTCCAGTGGGTGTTCTCTCCTAGAACAAAGTTGTGTGAGGTTTGATCATATGGAGTCTGTTTAGGTGCGTAAATAGACTAAAGAAAAACCCATGAACTTTGATTTTGCCCCTTATCAACATAAGAAAATCTGGAACAACTGGTGATGTCTCTTTTTTGTTCTACTACCCCCCTCCACTGACTCATGCATGGGGAAAAATTCTAAGAGGAACAGTAATGCCAACTTGATTATAGAGCCTCAGCAACTTTAGAGGATCAAGGTTAGCTGCCTTGGAAGGTATAAAATTATATAGCCCTGCCCATTTCCTTCAAGTCTCTTCAAAATAGTCTTGGTTCCCAAGAGCACGTCTATATCATGCTGGTAAAGATATAATCAGTCTTAATTTCTGCAGACAGTTTGAGAAGTATACATCAGAATGTAAATTGCACATACCTTCTATTCCTATTAATCTCCCTTAAGAATTTGACCTAAGGAGATAGCCACACAGGTGTGAAAAGCTGGACATTCAAGAATATTCATGACAATGTCATTAACAATGTGAAAACTTGGGGACAATCTAAAGCTTAAATTCTCTAAGCAGCTGTTAAAAATAATGCTGTAAATGAAATGGAAAAATAAAACGTGGGCCACATCTTATCAATTGGTTTAGGTGGTTCTTTAATTCTTTTTGTAAATTTTCTGTATCGCTTCTCGACCTTTTGGCTAAGATCAAGTGTAAATTTTCTGTAGTACTTGATTTTTTAGAATTGATATATATATATATTTCAAAAATATTAAATAGGGTAAAAATAACTTTGGCTTTGGATGAGCTGAATGTGAACATATAAGAACCCCTGGATAACAGCTGTGCCAGTGGTGAGCATTCTTTTTGGATCATTCTTTTTGGATCTAAGTAGAAAAACATTAAAATTTACAATGACCCTATTTTTATAAATATATTTATATTACAAGGAATTACAATGACTACGATTATTCTTAAGTCTTAGATTATTAAAGCTTTATAACTGGAAGATTCTCCTTTCTTTCTGACCTAAAATCCATCCAGTTATTTAATGTCCTTGTGTTTTATGACTACATTGCTCTAGCTTTGAACAAATTTTGCTATTAAGATTTTTTTGAGCTGGTGTAGTTTGTCTTTCTCGTGAGAGATTGCCTTTGATTGTTTAGTATGAACCCATTCTTTACTTGGTGAATCTTTTTAGGGGAAAAGAAAGAAGCTAATCATGTGCGTTGTATGCTTTTCTAGTCTCCTCTGAAGTAAGGCACAGCTTCCACTATCAGATACTCTTGCATCAGAATTTAATTAAGAAGCTATAACTGCAAGAGGGAAGTGAGGAGGAATATTCTTGAATAGTAGAAGGAACAGTGGTGGTGGTTGCATGGGCACAAAAAAATGTGTCAGCTGTGCATACATTGTATATTGACCTCAGTGGTTGGAGTCGTGATTTTTTAAATCAAGCTAATTCTGAATATAATTTGGAATGTTATTACCAAAATCTGAGCTTTGGCTTGGTTTTTCCGGCTCTCCCAATGCTTGTCTGAATACGAAGGTACACTTGCAATTTATTTACTTTCTTCTTAGTCATCCAATCTACTTGCAGCTGAGGACTTTGATTGATAGATTCATCTCCTCGGCTTCCCATAACCAGATGTGCACTCATAACTGTGTCTGTGCCTTTTCTCTGCCAGCATGAAAGACGTGTGTCTCACTCCATCCAAGGATGATATGCTATAGATGCCCTCTGTTGTCATTTTAAAGATGGCTTATCACACAGTAGCCTCTCTTATCTACTTTATCAATTTCTCCCCTTTTCTTGCAGAAACTTTCCCTTCCACAGGCAGACCTGTTCAAACATCTGCCATTTTTAAAAGAGATGCCCTCTCCCATAATTTTAAATAACTAAGCTTCTGGTTCCTTAATTACCAAATATCCTAAGAGGGTTCTCTGCACACATTGCTTTCACTTTCTCATCTCTGATTCATTCCTAACTCTATTATTATGGTGTCAGTCCTCTTCATTCCATGGAACATCTTGATACAAGGTTTCTGTCTCCAAAACTTAGTGGCATAAAATATAACTTTACTTCCTTTTTGAAATGTTTCCTTCCTTTTATATTGTTTGTGCCTTGTGCTGGTTTTCCTCCCCAAGTACCTTAGCATGTTGAGAATTCTTTGCCTCTGATTGACTTCTCTATGTCTCAGTCTTAGGTGCTTTTCTTCTCTATTGTCTTCCAGAAATACTGCTATCCATTTTCACAGCTTGAAATGTCATTTGTATAGTGGTGACTTGAACGTGTGAATATGAGTTCCAGGCTTGACATCTCTACTTAAATGTCACACTTCCCCACCAAAACCTACCCTCATCTTTTCCGTGCCAGTAAAGGACACCACCAAACCCCTATTTATTGAAGTAACTGGAAAATATCCTAGCAATCCCCTTTCTTCTCCAACCCATCAGAAATATTGACCAAATCATCTCTCAAATCTGCTTACTTCCTTCTTACTCCTTGGGCAGTAGCCTAATCTCTCCCCTAAGTACTCTAATCTTTTTTTTTTTTTTCAACCCTTGATGCCAGTGGCTTTTCCCTGCAATTTTGTAAGCTCTATGAATTTTTGCTGGTTTTGTTGATCTTGAATTACCTTCGACATAGTATATGGTCTGTAAATATTTGGCAAACAAAAAAAAAATAATCAATGCTTCAATCAATTGATTAGATTCACTGGCAGTAAGTTGAGCACTGACTTGTTATAAGAAGCTGAAGTAAAACCAGCAGATGGTGATATGAATTGGACTGGGATGCTTTATAAACAAAGTTAAAATTCCTATTATCACAGCTGCCACGTAAAGAACTTGAAAGACAAAATCAAATATTCCAAGTGGGTGAACCAAGATGTAGCTTCATGTTAATGACACTGCTTGTCATTGGCAATGCAAATTCCTCTTAAAATAATTCAATACAACGAACTACGATTGATTAGCTGATTAATTTTACAAATAATAATTGAGTACCTATTCTATGTGAGATACTGTTATGAATCTAGGGTATCCTGCAGCAAACCAAGCAGACAAAATCTCTGCACTTATAAAGCTTGTGACTTGGAGAGATACAAAACTCAGATAAGAAAAGTAAAAGTCAAAAATATACCATCTATTGATGAGCATGAAAGATGAGTAAATCAGAGAAGGAGGATATAAAATAGAGTGGGGTTTACCATTTTAGTTTAAAAGGCATGGTCATCTCATTGGTAAGATGACTCATCTTGTATGAAGGGAAGGAGGGGAGAGAGTGGGTATATTCCTGGGGAAAGCATTCTAAGAAGAGGGAACAGCAGGTACAATGGCCCAGAAGTGGTAATATCTTTTCATATGAAAAGAATATCAAGTGACTGGACTGGAGGGAGCAAAGGTGAGTGTTATAGGAAATTAACTGGGGAGCAGAAAAGGGTGTGATTCTTAGTGAATTATAGTTAGGACTTTGAATTTAAGGCAGAATGATGTGAAAACCCATTGGAGAATTTTGAGTAGACATGAGTTACACATTCTGGCTCAACTTTTCATTGGATCACAAAATATACTTCACAATTATTAGCCTACAAGGTTTTAGTTGAGGGATGCCAATATAAATCAGGTTCAAAATTATCTTAATGACGAAAATTGTACAAATCAGTCACAGGACCTTCTGATATTTTGTCCCATACAAAAATTTAAAGAAAAATCTATCAAAGGCAATAAAGTAATGTTATTCTTGTACTTACAATAATTGTATTTATTTTAGAAAAACTACTTCTGTAAACAAAAAAAAAATCACTTCTTAAACATATTTTTATATAACTGACATATTTTCCATGACTGAAAAGCTAATTATTTTTGACCTATTTATTACATTTCATTGCTAAGTATAAAATACAATATATAATTATTTTTAGGGAAATCTGGAATCAGACTGCTCTAAATTAAATTCTAATTCTGTCACCCACCAGCTATGTAATCTTGGGCAAGTCAGCCTTGTCTGCCTTGATTCCCTCATCTTTAAAATGGGACTAATAATAAAAGTCCTTCAAAGAGTTGTTTTCAGAGTAAAGGCAAAAATAAACAGTGTCTGACATAATATTATAGTACAGTATTCTATAACAATTGTTATTAATTCAATTGCTGATTTTAAACTTGTTACATTTAAGAAGGAACAATCTCATGAATAAATCTTTAAGGAAACTTCAGGGTCTTCCAATCTGTGATTTTATTTGGACTAGGGTAAGGTATTTTACTTTTTATAAGCAACATTTCATAGATTCGTCAGAAAATAAGGTATTAGAAGGTGAGAAAAAGCCAAATATTTACGAGTTCAGAGGATTTGTTTAGGTTACATAACATTCAGAGTGTAAGCCTCCTGTGCTTTAGTGTTTCATACATTCTTAGAGAATAATCTTGTTTTAATATGTTCTGGTTTACAGACAACATAAAATGGACACCATCAGAGTCACATTGCATACAGGGTAGGAAGTAATAATAAAGTACAATGTTATGGGTCAGATTTAATCACTATAAAAATTGATGACGGAAAGATTATTTGAGTCTGTTTCCTTGGGTCATCTTAGGCCAATAATCTTTTAGGCCTCAAAGCTTATTACAAGCATGATAATAAGTAGTCATTGTGCACTCACTTAGGCTCACACAAAATTTCTAAACCTTGCAGTGGACAAGTTTTAATGTTGTCTCATCATTTTATGACCATCAGTGATTTTGTATGGATTCTCCATTGTCACATGTAGACTTGAACTCCTTGGCCATCTTCACATGCACCTTTTGAAGACCTGAAAGACATGGGAATGTCATGATAAGCATGTTACCTAATTAGTCTCTTACTTCCTTCAGGACTTCCTGAAGGGTATTGTACAAAATACCAACCTTCTAATAATACAATAATTGTAACTAATGAAGTCAAGGCCATACATAATTAAGATTATCAACTAAAACTGCTGATCTAAGCAAATAAATTTGAAAAAAAAAGTCTGAGAGCTTGAGAAAGCAAAAGGTATTCCCCAAACACTGCTCTTGTTCATAGCCGTCATTGGAATTTCTCTTTTGGATATGTTCATGGAATTTCCAAATCCTTTCTTTTATTTTCATGCCTTTGCCATATGAGAGTGAATTTGATATTGAATATTGGCAAAAATTACACAGAGCCAAGTCTGGCAAGTAATATGAGTCATCAATCTGTGCAATATCATTTTGGGTGAAAAACATGAAAATATAAGTTTGAATTGCTTATAATTGTTTAGAAATTCAATTATATATTTTTAAAAGTTCCATAATAATATAATTCTTTGATTTGAAATTATATTGGTTTAAATCATAAACAAAGGAAACTGGAGAATGCTGGAGTTATAGCTGACTTGGGGTATATATTATTAAGGGGTTGCAGCAACATTGCAAAAACGATTGTTTTCTGTGTCCAAGCTCAACTCTGTTTTCTCTGCATTTGCTGAAATTTTCTGTGATGGTAAGACAGCTATGAGAGCTCCAGCATCACATCTTCAGGGGACTGAGTATGATGGGATAAAAGATCAGGATTTTTTGTCCAGTTGTCCCTCGAAGTTTCCTTGGTTCCTACTCTGTCAGGTTTCTGAATGTGACACTCTGACAAGTGAGGCCATGGTCAGATACTTGGTTTTCTTGTAGAGAGTCATCTTTACAATTTAAGAATAGGGACTTCTCTTCCTCCAAAGGCAGGACAGTGGTTTAGAAGTAGGGGATGGAGGGCCTCCCTGGTGGCGCAGTGGGTTAAGCAACGCACTATGAAGCAAACCGCAGCCACTGCAGCACGAGTTCGATCCCTGCTACCGGCCAGGGAGGGGACCCACATGGCGCAGCAGACCTCTCCTGCTGTGCCCGCTGCTCCCCTCAGCAGTGTACTTGCTGTTGATCTGCCTGTTCTACTCCCTGCTCTCTGTGGTGAATCCTCTTACCCCACCCCCACGCCTCTGGCCTGTACCCCAGTGCTTGTGTGCATAAATAAATAAATCTTAAAAAAAAAAAAAGAAGTAGGGGATGGAGAATGAGAATTGGTAGCTGAAGTTTAAGTGTTCAACACACACACACACACAAACACATACACACAGAGAACCACTCAGTACACATTCACTCCATAATTGCAAAGTTTACTTTCAAGTCAAAACTCTACCCAAGGGCTTCACTGGTGCCCTATGGGTTAAGTCTCAGCATTATCACTGATGTCCTAATTTCGATCCCTGACCAAGGAGCTAACCCACATGGTGCACAGACCTCTTCTATCTCATTGCTACTCCCCTCAGCAGTGTATTTCAGTAGATCTGCCTGTTCTGCTCCCCACTCTGTCTTTGGTGAATCCTCTCACTCTCACTCCCCACACCTCTGGCCTACACCTCAGTTTTTCCATACTTAAAAAAAAAAATCACAAAACACACACAAAAAAAACAAAACTCTACCCTAGCCCCAGTTCTGCCCCCAGAGTGAAAGTGTAGTTTCATGGGACTTTAGATACTTGACCCAGCTAATTCTAAACTTGTCTACATGTTTGACACAGGCCATTGCCTCAGCTTTCCTACCCATGTAATGGGGAAAATCGTGATACACTGTTCTCCAGTATTCACTGAGATTAAATTAATTAATATAAGTAAAATACAACAGTTCCTGGCATATAGCGAGCCCGGTATAAATGTATAAAATGATATTAAATATGTCCCTTGTCATGGTTGTCATTCACTGTCTGGGCCTCCATTTCTTTATGTAAGATTAGGGTAGGGGTCTACACTGTCACAGAAAGTCAGTATTTCATTATTCTGCGCTTTCATGGGCATTTGCGTAAGTCTCATCTGCTAATATAATCTTTCCAAAGAAACTTTGAAGCAGGAGGGCTGAAGCTCAGCACAAATAGGCAGAATTTTACCATGACCTCAGAAGAAATTATAAGGCTTTCCTTTAATGATGTTCTGAATGAGAAAAGAAAACCACTACCAAAAATATGGTTAAGGAATATGTACCTGTTTGGATAGCATTAGTTGTCATAAAAATTCTTTTTTTTTTTAAAGATTTATTTATTTATGCATACAAGCACTGGGGTACAGGCCAGAGGTGGGGGGTGGGGGGGGTGAGAGAATTCACCAGACAGAGTTGGGAACAGCACAGGCAGATCTACCGAAAGACACTGCTGAGGGGAGCAGTGGGCAAGGCAGGAGAGGTCTGCAGCGCCATGTGGATCACCTCCCGGTGGCAGCAGGGATCGAACTCGTGCTGCAGTGGCTGCAGTTTGCTTCACAGTGCGTTGCTTAACCCACTGCGCCACCAGGGAGGGCCCCATAAAAATTCTTAATAAAGATAAATAATGTTTTGCTTTTACCTTTAGCCTGTCAATAGAGTATTATGCTGGATATGGGGTGAAACAACAAGCAAGATTTTAAGTTTCTCTAGTGACATTATAAGTTACATCTCCTCTGAGCAGTGCATACTGGATAGAAGGGCAGAGCACAGACTTATCAACTAACCGATAGTTGGACCATCTTTAAAAGACATACTCTGTATATTAATCTGTACAAATTATTCAGATATACCCACTGAATAAATCGTTTCCCAATGACTGCTTTATGCTTTTCCTTTACTTTTGTGATTCGAAGATAAAATTACCTTTCTTTTTCTTTTTTTAAGATTTATTTATTTACACATACAAGAGCTGGGGTGCAGGCCAGAGGCATGGAGACAGGGGTGAGAAGTTTCACCAGAGACAGAATGGGGAGCAAAACAGGCAGATACACTGAAATACACTGCTGAAGGGAGCAGAGGGCAAGACAGGAGAGATCTGCTGTGAGGTGTGAGTCAGCTCCCTGGCCAGGGATCAAACTTGTGCTGCAGTGGCTGCCCATAGCTTCATAGTGCTGAGACTAAAACCCTCCTGTCACCAGGGTAGCCCAGAATTGCCTTCCTTATTAACATAAGTTCAAGCTATGAAATAGCATGTCTCTTTAAATAAAATAAGATTTGTTTCCTAGTACCTCAAAGTGGTGCTGGGAGTCTGTTATATTCTAATTTGGAGTAATTGGAATTTTCTGGCATAATCGAAGAAGTAGTTGGATTCTTTGTGTTGTGTTTTGGAAAGATACTGGGAGATAGTTTTCAATTATGCTTATTTATTTAAAGAACCTTCATATACATGCAAATATATGTATATGGATGTCTATTGTACTTTGATACCTATTCTGCATACCTAGTTATATAATTGGATCTGAGTGGTATAAGGATGTTGTGCAGGATTATTTTTTAAAAATGTTAAAGAAATTATTGAGGCCAGATTAGGTAGTACTGCCTGAAAACTGAAAGGCTGTGAGTAATAGGGGGAAAAGGTAATTGACATTATCATTTAATAAAAAAAGTAGTGGTCAGCTAAGTAGTCCTCGATATGCCCCTTACTTAAAAACCTCAGGTGTCTTGGGAGGGGTGAATAGTATAGTTAGATGCCTCCGAGGTTAGCAGTATTCTCAACATCTGACTTGTGAATTTCTTGGGGCTCAAGAAATTCCCCTTATTCCCAGGAGTCTTACCTTGTTTATCTTACTGACTTAATTAGCTTTGAACTATGAGTGTCCATGCCTCTCTTTCCAGACAGAGCTATCTCCAGAGTCTAGACTTGAGCAAATTGGAACAATTGCCCAGGGCTCTGCTCTGCTGGGGAAAGCCAGCAGCTGGGTCTGCTACAGGAGATGTGTAGAAAGAGGGGAGGGGAGTTAATACAATAGAGCACAATTATCAAAAACAATTAACACAGTTTGTAGAGCATCTTCTACCCCCAACCTTTGCACACCCACAACAGGATGGTAACCTTAGTGCCTCGGCACTGCAAATGTAAATGACCTGGCCCCACTAACAGAGCTTATTCTCAACATATGCCCTCATGCGTTCACCCTGCGAACATTTGCCAAGGTCTTTTTTGTATTTTTACACTTTTAACGGATCATATAATGTTTGTCAGAGCCCAAGAATTATTTTCTCTCACATTTTAGTGAGTACAAGAATCACATACTGCTAATTAAATTTTGTTCTCAGGCCCCATTCTAGGGATGCACATTCAGTAAGGCCTGTATGTTTATATTTTTAAAAAACACCCAAGCTAGTTTAAAAAACAATTAGATCATAAATGCATAAGGGGGGGCATGTCAGCTCATTTACCACTGGAGTATCCGACACCTAATGCAGTGTCTGGCATACAACACTTACTCAACATACCTTTGCTTAACTTTATTGAATTATAAAGACCGCTAGACCCTAAGGTACAAAGATGATTTTATCACAAGCCCTTCTGTATCAATGAGGGGCTAAGCAGAGCACAAGACATACTCAAAGAAGAATATAAAGAATTTAGTGAAGGATCATTTATGAAGTCTGAGACAGGGCTTTGGGAGCCAAAAAGAAATGGTAAAACATGCCGGGCCTAGCAACAGCCAGAAGCAGCTGCCCTTGGGCCTGAAATCACAAGGAGGGGGTGTTGATTACTAGAACCATATGAGTATGTAGTCAGGCAGAGGTGCTGAAGGACGAGAGAGAGCCAGAGCAACAAGTACCCTGATTGTCTCCATCCCCATTCTATGAGTTGAGAGAGAGCCAGAGCAACAAGTACCCTGATTGTCTCCATCCCCATTCTATGAGTTGATGACATCGTGGTGCAGAAACCAGTTGACAAGGGAGCTCAGGTGATTTCTGCCTCTTCTGTGGCACAGAACCAAAGAGAATGTGAAAAATAGCTTCCTTCCAAAAGTCGAGAGTCACTGATGAACAAAATGTGAGTTAAAATAATAACTAATACTTCTCCTTTGACTACTTGGCTATCTGGACATTAGTCCATTCAATTTATCCAGATGCACCAAGGCAGAAGCTGCATTCACTAGATGATCACACACTCTTAGACACACGTATATGCACACACCCTCACATACACACTTCCATGGGATTCATACGGCATTACGGAACATGATCCCTGTGGGAACCTGGACATTTGAATCTATACCATCCATTGATTATCACATATGTGTTTGATAATTTACCTGAAAAAATCTAGTTATCAGTAGATTGACATACTAAAATGATTCTTTATTTCAATATTAAATTGAAATGTAGAGAGAGAACAAATTAATGTTTAAAGAGATTATCTGTCTTTTATAACTTTTTGAAGTCACACTACTGACTTCTAAAACCACAAATAATGCTTTCCCATTTAAAAATTCTCAGCTTTCAGCCTCATTTTCTGTACCCCCACACTTAAATGCCTACAACTTAAAGATCATTTAATTCACTATTTTTAGAGCAACATAGAATTATGAACCCAAACTTAATGATAATGAGGACAATATTTCAGAGGAGGACAAACGTCTCCTCTGATACATTGCCAAAAATATGCTGCTGAGATGAAGACCACCCAGAAGCTTCAATTGGCACATCATGCATCTGCACATATGTACTAAAGAAAAAACGAACAGAAAGAAAGGAAGAAAAGACCACATGGAACATTTGAAACTTGGGCTCAGTGGTGTGTTTCTAAGTAAAATGCAGAGGTTTTTCTGATCTCCAAATTCAATTGAACAGATGTTCTTGAATACCTATGATCTGATAGTCTTCTGCCCTCAAGAATCTTACTGTTTAGCAGGAGAGAGAGAGACAAATCAACAAAATATTGTAGAGTCATTCTGATGAATCACTAGCGAAGGAGAAAGAGAAGCAAGTCTCATCGAAGCTTAGTTCCTGTGTTGCTGATTCTGGTTTGGAATTTTGGGGAAGGCTGAAAAACCTGAGTTTGAACTTAGCAGAAGGGAGGGGATTGGACATGGAGACTTGGCATGGGAGTCCCTAGAGAGTCTTCTAAGTGCAAGGTGGCGGTAAGTATAAAGCATGGTGTTCTGAAATGCTGGATCTTGAGAATGGCTTTATTGGTGGGTTAAGAGAGTGACGTAGATGGAAGAATGGAGTGAAGAATCAGGTCAAAAAGGCCTATTGGACCTGGTATGGGAGAACTTGAATATCCCAGTTACTTTGGAGTCATTCTTTTGGCAGATGGGAGTCATGGGATGTTTGTCATAAGCAACAGAAAACAAAGAAAAGAGATGATCTGATCTGGTAGCTCTGTATAATAATGAATGGAGGGAAAGAAAGTGTAAGTAAGAGAAGCTCAGTAGGCTGTCTTGGGAGAGATAATGACCTTTTCACTTGGGAAGGGTCCGTGTGAATTGAGAGAAAGACTGTGAGAGGTATAGATGTCTTTGGGAAAGGAACAATAGGAAGACTAGGTAACTGATTGGATGTAGGGCTTGTGGAGTGGGTATTGCCAAAGATATCAAATGTTTGAGGTTTCTGGTCTGGATGACTCATGTCTTTAACAGAGATAGGGTTTGTCTGTTTCCTTCCTTCTCCCATGTTGTCTCTCTTTATAGACTCCTCTTCCTAAATTTATGGTATTAGACATAAATTATATTACTTAAATTCTCAAGTTTTAATTGCTAGTGAAATATTTCAGTCTAAAATACAGGCAAAACTGGGTGTTGGGCTTGGTTATGTACACCTGAGAGTTAATTGCCTAAAGTTGGGAGCAGCAGATGAAATGAGAGTATAACAAGAGAATATATATAATAGACCAAAGGGAGAAAATTAGAAAATACCTTCTTTTCAAAGGGTCAGACGGTGGGTTAATTCAGGTGTCAATATTGTCTTTTAAGAGAAGGGAAACCATTTCATCCACTTCTCTATAGTGGTTTGATTTGAAGGCCCCAAGTAATTCTATTTTATTCTACTTTCATTCCATTGGATAAAATATGGTTGGACAGTCATAAAACCTACTGAAAAAGCAAGAATCATTATTATTATTCTGGAACACTGTAGGCAGGGATTTTGTGTGTATGTTCCTGTGTGTCTGCATGTGTGTGTGTGTGTGTGTTTCTACACCTCAGAAATTTGTTTCCTCTTTTAATTAAATAAAGTCCATGTTTGTTGGCTTTTAGGGTGGGCTGCAAGGCCCATCTGTTTAGCTAGGCACTTGCCTGATATTGCAGGGGGAGGATTGGCAAGTGTAAGTGTGAATTTGAATACCAGATACAGGCTATTTAAAGCTGAATTTATCTTTAATAAATTCACCCAGAGGTGGTGTTCAGCAATAGGTAGTTTGGAAAATGATCATAATTTGTGCAAAAGAGTTTGTGTGTGTGTGTATGTGTGTGTGTTTTAAGGAAGGTTGAGTGGTATGTGATTGCAAGAAGAAATAGACTCAGGGAAGTTCATTTCGATAGTGCTCTCTTCTCCTTCAGGTCTCGCCATGAAGGAGGGCAGACAACTTCAATAATTGCTTTTGATGTGCTGGAAGGCAAAATGGTCTTCTAGTTCACATGATATAGTACTAACTTGAGAGCAAATAATACATAAACATTTTCCTGATAGTATGTGTTAAAGCAGTCGGCATTTAGGAGCAAGGGTTGTCAATTTTTGAGGTTTTTTGAAAGGAATTGCAATTTATGACGTGTTAAGGTAAACAGTTGGATTACATTTCTGAAATACGTGTCCCATCAGGTAAAATCATTGTGATGACAAGCACTGGAACTGTAAGTAAGTTATGTGCTAAAAGGTTGAAAATGTAAAACAAGTATGTCTGTGCTTAACTACTAATCCCTTTTTGTATCTCTGCTGAATAAACTACAAGAAAAGGGGGGAAAGGACTTTAAATAATAAAACAGAGAAAGTATATTATGTAATTTTGATAAATAATGAAGATTAATGCAGCTCCAGGAACTGTTTCATCAGTGGTCCAGCCACTGAGAATTCTGAGAATATTTCAGAATTCAAAGAATTACGAAAGATTATAAAGACATTCTCTTAGTTAGAAGTTATTCCTTTGGCTTATTTTTAAAAATTTCCCTTAATTTCTCCTTTATTCTTTGCTTTGTCCCATAAAAGGGCAGGTTGTCATTTTAACATCCAGTCTTCATTTTGCTGAAATGCATTGCAAATAAAATCAAGAGAAGAGAATGGCTTGAAGAGCTTTGCATATGTTTGACAGCAGAAGATAATAAATGTAAATAAATCTTTAATATTTTCCCTAATTCAGTTTGTGCCATGCAAATGTCAGGACTATAAAAACAAATCAACAAACATTTGAAGGAAAACAATATACATAACTTATTTTATATATTAAAAACAACTGTCAAACAATTATGACCTCATGTATTAGTTGGTTGTTTTGAAATATTCCTACTAGAATTAAAAAATGCTATGAGGGGCTTTGAGCTTAAACATATTGTGTCAATCAAGAGCATATGTAATATATCTAAAGCATGAGGTAAAAATTTTCTTCATAAATTATTTCATAAATAAATAAGTAATTTGCTTGAAAAAGTTTACCAAAATATTTGAGCTTTTATTAAGTTCTCTGAGATCTTTTAGTGGCTAATGGAAGTGGATTGATATAGACAGCATTTTGATCTGTTGTATTCAAACTTGAAATACAAAAAGTATATGAAGAGATTGCTTTATTTCTTAGGCAAACTTCAGCAAGATTGAGTCCGTGAAACTTCATTCATTAAATTTTTAAGTGACCATGGATTTGTTGGCTGCAGTGCCTGATGTGTAACTTTATCCTTTCAATTGAAGGACATAATTCACCCTCAGACCTTTGGCTTTAACATTTTTTTATAATATATAATTTTGGGTACACTTAATGATCAAATTTTGTATTATTACAGGTGGAAAAACACCAGCCATCTCAAGGGTTTTGTGCTTGCAAAAGCATGTAATTTAATTTTTTTGAACCAATTTAATCAATGGTTGTTTCTTGTGAGTGAATTTACACTCTTGATGATTGTCATAGATTTGAGGGTGATGGAGGGGAAGATCACTTCCCCTTTTAAAATGCCATTTAAATCTTGGGGAGCAGAAGGAGATTAGGGGACTAATCCTTGTGATATATTGTACTATTTAACTTTGCTGCTAAAATGCTATAGCCCCAGATTTTATCAGTCAGATACCAGTTTCAGCTGTTTGAGGTGGTATTAACCCTTTAAACACAAACGGTTTTACTACTCAGATAAGTATTTCAAAATTTATTTGATCTAATATTTTTAGTTAGTCATGGCTAAAGAATGTTTCACTCAGGATCCCTCCCCCCCAGGAATAAAAATGCTTCTCACTGTGCCATGCATATTTCCATAAAAGCCAGTAATCTAATTTATGGCTGAAAAAAGAAAATAAAAGGTCTATATTTAATATATGAATACTTTTTACAGTGGAAATTGGTGTGGACAGCGTTAAATGACTCTAGTGTGGAAATATGCAGGTGGTCATTAGTAGCTGACTCTAAGATTTACTGAAGATTTTGATATTAATTTTCCCTGGAAGCAGGACCTTATATAAATCTAACTCTGTTCCCAAATTCATTTAAATGGATGATAACATAGGAATAACTCCATACATATGAGGTTTATTGTCTTCTCACTCCTTGAGGGAATATATTGTTTGCCTCATTGTGAAACTGTATTTCCACTACTCTTTTACCTGACTAGTTTCTCCATGGCAAAAGAATTATTGCTTTTCTACTCATAAAGAGTGTATGGCATATGTCACCAAAATTCCCCTGGAATAAAAGTGCTCCGAAGCGGAATCCCGTATCTGCCTGACTAGGTATATTAACTAGAAATGACGACCTTACAGAAAAAAAAAGACTGATTCCGAGTGCACCTCCTTAAATTTTACTTTTTTTCTGATTGGCTTTTTCACATCTGATAATAGTATGTTTTAAAAATATACTCATCTTTTCTCTAAAAAGATGCAAGAATCATTTAGTGAAAAATATATCGGAGGAAATTACTTCATCTCAGCTCACAGGCTGATGATTGTACCTCTCTAAAATTCTAATTTTAATCATTTTGTAGTTTGAAGCAAGAAGATGTTTCTCCTTTTAGCACAAAATTAGTTTAAACTGACTTTCACCAGAGGAAAACATACCCCTTAAAGTCACCCAACTGAAGAAAATGAAGTCCAAAGGCCCAAGAAATGTTTACTCAGTTCTTAACACCTACTATACTTTGAATCCTGCCACGGTGCTCTTTTATGCATTGTTGATCTTCAGAAGTCAGAGAGGGGGAAACACACACACACACACACAACAAACCCGCTGAATTCAATAACTTTATGTTGAGGGAATTGCTCTTCACAATGAAAGTGTTTGGAGTTGTGAAGCTGTAGCATGCCGTGCTTAACGCAGAGTTCCTTATCTGCTCCTGAACCCCAAAGAGCCGCAGGTATTAATCGTGCAGAATTTCAATAACGTTCCTATTTATCTATTTTGTACTACCCCCTTTAAGCACCCATGGAGCTTGCTAGCTTCTCTCCAGCTCAGAAAACCATAGCAACCTCAGGCCACCCTTCTCCAACTCCGGCTAGAGTTCAAGTTGTTCTCCCCAAGTCCTCCAGCCTTCGAAGGCTCGGGAAACACTGACCCCCGTCTAGGTGTCCGAAGACGTCTTAATGTCATGGGAAAGGAGAGGGGAGGGGCCGCACACGCACACACACGAGTCCTCGCGTCGCCGCACTGGGAGGGAGAAGGGAAAGTAACAACCGAAAAGGTAAAAGCACTTTTAGAGTTCTTTGGGCTGTTCGCGACAGCCTCTCCGCGTGTTTGGGACCGGGGGTTCGGCCGCCCAGCAGCGACCCCCACCTGGCCCCCCACGCCCCCCCAAGGTAGGTCCTCGTCTTTATCACACTATTCCCGAAGCGTTCGTGTTTTTGCTCCCTTGGCCGCCCGCACGTTCACACATGGGGGGTGGGGAGGAGGAGGGGGGAGAGGCGTGGCGGGAAGGTAGCCGGGTCCCGGCGCCGCGCGGCTCTCATTCGCGGCGCTCCGACTCGGGCGAAGTTCTCGCGCAGCCGGCTCGCCGCGGCCGGTCCCGGCGGGCGGGCGGCGGCGGCGGCGGGTGCTCGGAGCCGGGCGGGGCGGCGGCGGCGCGGGGACGCGCGCTGTCTCTTTAAGGGAGCTCGGTCTGGGGTGGCGCTTTCCTCCGCGAAGGCTCCTTTGATATTAATAGTGTTGGTGTCTTGAAACTGACGTAATGCGCGGAGACTGAGGTCCTGACAAGCGATAACATTTCTGATAAAGACCCGATCTCACGGCAATCTCAAGCGTCCTCTTTTCTGGTGCTGCTCGCGTCTCCAGACCCCGCGTCCTCTCGACCGCTCTCTCGCCTCCCTATTTTTTTTTTTTAAACAAAAAACAACACCCCCCTCCCCTCTCCCACCCGGCACCGGGCACATCCTTTGCTCTATTTCCTTTCTCTTTCTCTCTCTCTCTCTCTCAATCTCTCTTTTTTATTAAGGGGGGGAGAGGGCAGCGAAAGGGGGGGAGGTAGGAAAGACCTTTTTCTCTCCCCCCCGCCCCCCAATAATCCAAGATCAACTCTGCAAACAACAGAAGACGGTTCATGGCTCTGGCCGCCGCGCCACCATCTTTCGGGCTGCCGAGGGTGTTCTTGACGATTAATCAACAGGTAAGGAGGGGAGGCCCGGGCGGGCCGCGGGGCCGGGGGCCGCGAGGGGTGCGGGGGGCGCGGCACCCCTCGGCCGGGCCCGGGGCGACGCGCCGCGAGAGCTGCGCCCGCGCGTGTGTGCGCAAAATGTGGGCGATCGCGAGCGGGGAGCCCTGGGAATTAAAAGTGACTTTCTTTGCAAAAAAAAAAAAAAAAAAAAGAGGCAGCGGAGGGAGAGTGTGCAGAAAGCCAAGCTCGGGCTTCTCGGGTTTCACATGCATTTTCTTTCTTCCTTTTTGCGCGTGTGATTTCTTTCTTTCTTTCTCTTCTGCTCTCTTTCCCCCCTTCCTCTCCTCCTTTCGGTGGGTCTGAGGCATCTGAGCCTCCGAAAGGAGCGACTTCAAACTGCAGTAGCCTCTGGAGTCAGGAGGGTCAAGTTCAGCCGCCGGGGAGGAGGAAAAACAAATCCCCATTTGCCAAAAAAAGAAGTTTCAGGCCGGTGCCCCCTCCCCCTCGCAGCCCCGCTCCCCCTCGCTGTCTCTTTCTGGCTGATTTTAATTCTCTCCTACCGGGCGCAGCGGAGGAGCTGAAGGTGGTTGGACTCGAGGGGCCGCAGCCGCTGCCGCCGCAGCCGCTGCAAGTTTTTTGGGGCTCCTGACAAGCGGGGAGCAGCCTAGGCAGCAGCATGCAGAGTAGTAAGTTGGGCGAACTTGGAAGGGTCGGGAGGGTCTCAGAGAGGGGCCTTCGTGCGGTGCCCGAGAGGGAAAAGAGCACCGGACTGGCGTTGGCTTTGAAGAGTTTGCAGACCCAGGCTTCAAACTTTTTTTTCCCTTAAAGGCCCAGCTGGGCTGGCGAAGGAGGGTGTCGCATCCCCTGGATGCACCCGCCGCTGCGCCGCTCGGGGCAGCCTGGCCAAAGGGTTTGTGCCCTGTCCGTGCCATGTGGCAGGGCCTTGCCGCTCGGGCGCTTCCGTAGGGCTGAGGAAGGGGCTGACTTCCTCCGCGGTGCGGATGATGCGCCATGTGTCGCGGGTCAGCGGACACTGGCCGGTGATTAAATGCCTGACAGCGGGGGACTCGCGGGCAGACTGGCTTTTCGCCTTCTCTCTAGTTCCTGTTTGGGTTCCAGAGAAACCCATCTATGAAAGGACAAGGAAAGCACCCCTGTCCCTTCAGGTCACTCCAGAAATCTAGGACCCCGGGAATAATTTGAGGGTGAGGCAGAGTGCGAGCTGTTGGAAGTGAAAACAGTGTTTTTGCGAGTGGGAAAGCTTTGTGTTAGTACCTGTGAGAGATGGTGGCGTTTCCCCCTTTCCCCAGGGAAGTCGGTAACTGTTTTATGGCCCTGAAACTCTAAAGCAATTGAAGTGAGGGCAAGGAGGACTGGGGATCTTGGACTCATTAAATTTGAGGTCTTGCTTTACTTCACCATATCGTGTTAGGCCTCTGAATTGATACTGTGAAAGTTTTTGAATAAGAGCGATGGAGCTTAATGATGAATCAAAATAATGATAGAATATTCATCCTTATCCTATTTTGGAAAATCACGGCTAGAGTTTTAAGTGAGGTAAGTGAAGTGAGAAGCTTAGCGGAGAAGTTAAATCGCAGACAACTTAGGCCGTGTCATTGAACTTTTGTAGGTCCATTCAACTTTTCTGTAAGCTCACCAGGTGAACAGGAAAGGGCCTGTGAGCCTTAAGTACAAAGGGAAAATACAGTGAGGGCCTGGGACAAAATTACAAAGAAATGATAAATGCAGGCCTGGTTTGGGACTGCAACTTGATTGTTCAAAACAAAAATAAAATAGGAAGCTCCCAACCACTGTGAAGTTCCCCAGCTCTTAAGTTAAAACCTATGGATCTTGCTGGCATCTTGTTCCTTTTCTGCTGGCTTTGGGAAAAGTTGATCATTTCGAAAAAGCTGCCAGAGTTAAAAATGCAAGGGGTAGCAAAGGAAAGTTCTTCGGACAGCCAGTTCTTGACGTGGACAAAGTGCGAATGAAAGTTTCTGAACTCAACTGTTGAGAAGTTTCTAACATACTGCTCATTTGCTTAGAATGCTGTCCTAGCTTTTCCGCCCTTTAAGGTAAAAAAGCAGACGAGCTCTAAAATGGGGTGGACTTTTTTTCTTCCCCCAAGTATGCCAGGGTTGTGAATAAATACAGGTTTTGTATGGGTAGATGAAGAGTTTCCTGTAAGTTGTGATGCTGACAGGACAGTCTGGAAATGATACCAATGTTTTGAGGATTTTTTTTTTTACCTTTAAGTGAAAGTTTATTAATGACGTGCTTAATCTTAACAAGTCAAACATATAGTTCTTAGAGCCTATCTCTCCTCAGATTTCATAACTTCCTTTTAAAGCTATACCCTTGGATGAAAACATCTCTAGATTCAGTTAAGTCTACAGGGCCACTAATGTGCTAAAGTTTGACGATTATTTCTGCATGCCAATAATGTGAAAATAAAACTCCAGAGGGGGAAATAGAGTTTGAAAGCCAACATATGACTCGATTTCTCTCAATGTGAGGCATTCCGTAGCTTCATTAATACTCTGTTGGCAAAGTATTATTTACCACTGAGACGATCTGATGTTTACGGCTTCCTGATATATCTATTATATGTTAGCATGTACGTGAGTAGAGTACCTTTTCTATGCATAATAGCTGAGTCTGATACTCTCCATCCAAATGGTGGAGTGTGGTAAGTTTCTTACAAAAAAGTTTGTCACTCCTTTGAATTCTAGACTCTGTGAGGGTCTCTGCTGCTCATTTAGATTTTTGTCCTTTGTCTCAAAACTAACATGAAGAGTAAGGCGTAAAGTGTTCTAGTAGCTATGAAATCTGAGTTGATTGTCGAGCCCAGCATTTGATGAGTAAACATTTTAAATGATTTTATAACATTTTCTCCATATGCACTTAAAAATAGGTTAGAGTTCAGATTAGTGGGCTAATCATAGGTGAATTACACATGCCCCTGCCATATTTTCAGTATTATTTTTACTTTCTTTTAGGTCACACACACGCCTGACTTTACTCTGATTTCCACAGTGTAGGTTTGTCTAATACACATAAGGAAATCTTCATTCATAAAGAAAACCTCCAAAACAGGGAAATGAAGTCTTCTTTAGAAAAGTTGCTTTTTAAGATTCTAGCTAGTATTTCTATGTTTCTGTCCCCATCATTATCATTATTTTTGATGTGTGTGCGTGTGTGTATGTGTGTGTGGTGAGAGAGAATAGACTACAATTTACAATTAATGATCTGCACATTTCTGTGAACAATGCAGAGGGTGTTATGTTTTTATAAACTTTTGTCTTACACTTCTGTTGAAGTAAATAAATAATACTGAAAGTTTTGAAGGGACTTACACTTTGTTTTGAGCTATAACTTTATTTCAAATTTGAAATTGGCATAAATATTGATAAGTGGTTTTTATTCATTGCACAAATGAATACTTTGGTATTCCTTTTGATAGCAAACAGTAATGTAAAAAACACTATGCTATTGTGTGTAAAACAAAGTAGACCTTAAGAAAGTTATGGGCAGGTGTTTATAAATGATTTAAAGAGAAAAGTATTATTTTTGTAATAAGTGATGCACTTAAAATGACGGGAGCATGTAAAGCATATTCTTATTAAGTTATTCTCTAGTGTGTAAAATGAAGCCATTCATTCAACAGACTGACAACTTTCCACTTGGTATTTGCCTTTGCTTAATTTAGTTTCCGCAGGACAGTTAGTGTGGTAGTCTGCATCTGTTTTTGGCAGGCGTAGAAAACTATAAACTCAGACAGTTCTGTCCCAAATATCGCAGCTCACAAGTTACAATCAATTTGATAAAAACAGGACCATTTTTTGGACTTGCTTTTTGTTGTTCATCCTTGGTCAAGTTTTCAGGTAACAGAGGTTTCTTTCTCCCCATTTTGCTGGTTATGACTATAATTCCACTGGTAACTAATTCTGAATCTAGTTTATTCATTTATTTCTTACTTACTGAATCTGGGCAATTTCATAACAGCATATCTAGACTTGATTTTTCTTTGGTTGTTTGTCTGTCTGATAACTCTATTCATCTTTTGATGTCATACAGAAAGGAGTGAATTATTTATTATGATAGTAGTTATGATTTAGGGAATTGTAGGGTGTCCCTTAGATATAATGTGAAAGAAACGCTGTAGACATTGACCAGTAGAAATTTAATCTCATTCTCCTAAGGGTGTTTGTAATTGACGTGTATAGAGAAACCTAGCATACTTTGCAATTATTTGCACCGAAAAATATTGAGCAAAGATTTTATAATTGCCAAAACTATTTATTGCCTAAAAGCTTTAACCAGTGAACTAAAGTAAATATGCCAAAAAGCCAAATGTTTTATATTGTTGTTCAGTAGCAAACAGTGCTGCAAGAAGAACCACTTTAAAAAACTTATCCTCCAGTGTAAATGGATCTTAAGCCATTTATTTGTAGAGACTATTCTATTAATTATGTTTGACCTTTATAAATAATGTCTTTAATATGTTATTATATTTAATATGTCCTATCGCTCAGTGGTTCTCAGATCTGTGGGAATGAATTCACTGGTCGTTGGTTTGGTTCTCCGATAGGGTTAGTAATGTTGGGCTTTGATGTAACTTAGAATGAGATCTTTGGCCTTGATCTTGTCCCTGAATTTGCTGAAGGATATGTGGGTGAAAATTATTGGAATAGTTAAGAATTATTTAGATGAAGAAGCTTGACTGGTCACTGCAGGTACAGTAGCTATTACAGTAGCGATAATGACTTTGTCAGTCCGCTTTTTTTCTTTCTAAGAGCAAAATTCAAGTAGCAAAAAACAAAGATGAAACTCTATGTATTTCAAATTTAAGCATCATTGTAAATCATATATCAGAACTATAATCGAAATACAGAAAACATCAAAACACTCCAAAAAAGACATTCAGGATGAGCTTTCCGTTTTTAAGTATATTTCATTAAATATATATAAAAAAAGAAAACTTTTAATTTAAAAAAGTTTCTAGCTCTTTAGAAACCTGCAGTAAATACTTTACAAGTGGCTAGACACCTTCCCTGGTGGTTTAGTTTATACAAGCAGGAAACTTTCTCTCCTACTCTTTCTCTCTCTTTCTTGTTTTCTTTAAACCAACTGACGTAATGCCAAACTTTGCTTTAAAAGAACAGACAGAAGTAATTGGTAGCTTTTAACTTTTAATAATGTTCTGGATTGGTTTTAGTGGCCAAAATGCCTTTTTTTTTAAAAAAAAAAGTTCAAGTAAGAACGGGCTTGTGGCCTGAGGAAGAAAAGCTCTGTTGATGCAGTTATTTTTATTCTTGTTTTTCAATCTGTTATTAAAAATCTTTCCTGCTGAGCACTGCTGGATCTCTCCAGTCGCTCTCTGGGATGGCTGGTGCATTTCAGGTTACCGTAACTTAAACAGTTTTTGGGTTTGGGGGAGTGTGGGTTTTGTATTGCGTTATATCTTACCTATTTGGGGAAAAATTTTTGGTTTTTGTTTCAATTGAGATAAATTAATTAAGATTATCAATGGCGACAGGTCGATGAGTATGTTTATGTAAAGAATCCTACACCTGTTAGCAAGAGCCTAAAATGTGGAAGTTTAATTGTGACATTAATCATTTTTATGTACAGAGGAAGGAAAATAGATGGAGCTTTAAAAATATATATTTTTAGACAGAAAGCGTTAATTTTAAGGGTCAGTTTTGTTTCTACTGGCGGCTCTTTCCACTCAAACTTTTAGATAATTTTAACCCTGTTTTATCACACAGCATTTTTAGTTTTCTTGGTTTTTTCAGATAGTAATTTTCTCTCCTCCTGATCTTGATGAGACACTCAGGACTTTGTCTACTTAAGAGAGGTCTGTCTTGGGGATGTTGATTGACATCAGGGTAACTTCAGAAGCTGGCAAGTAGGAAAATCTTTTCAGAGGGCAAAATGACTTGTGCCAGTTTTTCCTTCCTTGGGGAAAGATACTCCACCCAAAATGGGGGGCCCTCCACCCCATTTGGTGGTCCAGAATTGAGTACCCACATTTCTGGTGACATTTCTAATGTGGATTGTGCATAAAGTTTAAAATCCTATGGTTATTCGTCTTGGACTTTTGCTTTTAAGCCCAGATTTGTTCTGAGAAGTTTTTATTTTTTTCTTTACCCAGAGCACATTTAAGAAAGAATATGTGCTGAGAGAGTTAGGTTTCGAGCAAGTATCTTAAAATGTCTCTTAAGGCATTTATAATTATAAAAGCACTTGCGCATTCAGGGTACTGAAGTGTTATCTGCATAGAAATCAACAGTTTTGATTTACCTTAAGTCTTCTCAGTTTTCCTTATGAGAGCAGCAGACTTTATTTCTAATCAGAGGCATTCTTTCTGTGAGCTACTAAGTAAGGTTTTCCGAATCACCCTAGTGGGAGTGTCTTGGATTTAAGTCTTGGTTTATTTTATTTTTTTACAAAGTTTTCAAGCATAAATTTCAAGCTATGGGTTATCTCATGTCATTGCATTTTTTAATTTAATAATGTTGGTGTATTCAAAACTGAGGGAACAGTAATAAAGTTTAGCAAGAAAGAAAAAGGCAGAGGGAGGTGGTT
The DNA here is from genome assembly GCA_019455555.1 of Galemys pyrenaicus. Classification (NCBI taxonomy): domain Eukaryota; kingdom Metazoa; phylum Chordata; class Mammalia; order Eulipotyphla; family Talpidae; genus Galemys; species Galemys pyrenaicus. The sequence goes on from JAGFMF010011709.1 coordinate 17,102,200, forward strand.
AGAACAGCAATCCCTTAATATCAGAGGTTTGTTTACTGTTCAGTGGTGGGGAGGGGTTGGGGAGGCTTGGTGGAAGATGATACAAAAAAAAAAAAATCCATCAATTGCGCATATGATCCCCTCCCCTTAAGATTTACTTAAACAATATGTTTCGGTTTTGCCTCAAACCATTCCACACCACTTCTGCTCCAAGAATCTACCACTATCTTGGTTCCTGAGCATTAAGGATGACACTTTCTGTTAAATAATGAGCGGCAGTATTGTTGGAACAAAGGTAACAATTTGATTTGTGTAATTTTGGATAGTTAGCAATAGGATTCCTGTAAAAGGAGAGGAAATCTAGCAGTGTACTAAATGCCTGCAAATGTTTGAAACAACCATAATAAGTATACTATATTTAAATTGTTGCTCACATGTATGCATGCTGTGGTAGGTGTGTTATATGTATGTGATGAATGTGGAATGATAAGACTGAGGTACACCTTGATGGCGGACTCGAATATGCAGTAAAACCAATAATTCTGTTTTTCAAATAATCTTTTAAGAAACACATGACCTAGTTTATAAAGTCTGGAAGTTTGAAATGATTATGGTGATGAAACGTAAAGAAGCCATCATTATGATGATAGTTAGAGAGAGCTACTCTGACTTTAAGAAATTTAAAAAATGACAAATTATAAATAATAATGTCACCTTTTAGTAATTTTTAAGAAATACTTCTGAAGATAGTTTTTTATAAGTTCCATATCTCTCGAGAGGAGCAGTTAGGTGACAGTGCTATTTCTGAATATGTCTTTTTATGGGCTAGCACTTCATAGTTTACAATTCTATTATCTCAAAACGTTATGTAGAAATAATAAGGAACATGTAAAGACTCCGTACTGTGACCCAATGTGTTTTTCCCTAGGGTGATGGATTCTGCGCGTCACCCAAATGTGATGCTATTTGCCAGGCTTGTAATACTGGTTTTGAGGGTTGCTGTATGTCCTATTTCATCAAGCAACACAATACAACAACTTTGGTATCTAGGTAATTGACACAGTTAAAATAGACTCTGGAAAATGTTCCAAATACTTTTAAGTAAGTCAGAAGTTAACTTATATAGTCGATTTATTTAACACTTGAATAAACAAATGACTCATTGTCAGCTATCTAAGCCTTCTAAAGTAGATAGTGTTAGAAGGAAATGTACAAGTGTCCATAGTTTGTTTTCTATTTCTGTTTTCCATTATTTGAAGAGAGGATGGTTCTTTTGCTTGCATTTATAATTGCTTTATCTGTTGATTACTTTTACTCATGACAGTGAGTAGTATAGTATTATAAAAATAATAAACAATCATATTATCTAATGCTATGTCCCAAGCTTTAAAAAAGCACTAATATATTATTAAATTTACAACTAGGCATGAGCTCAGAGCATGAGACCTATACCGCAATGGCTAATTAAACGTTAGATATATTTTAACTGTAGAAAAAAGAGATAAAAAGACTTTGCCTCACAGCCTTTATTGCTTGTTGAATTTGTACAGAATTATAACATTCAGAAATCAACAAACATTTTAAAATATAATATGTGCTTCTTGATTGCATTCTACAATATGGCTTTCAGCTAATTCTTGTAAAGCGCTATTTCAGTTTCTTCATATAGAAGCATGTATTACATCTGAGATCAAATACATCTATAAATAGTGTAAATATATATGGCAAAAGTTAGTTTGTGGAATCTAATTTCTCTATTACATGATACACTTCATGTGCAGAGGGATCAAGCATTACTAATCTGGCTTTAACTTTATTTCTCTCTGAGCTATGCACAAGTGCAGCATATGAATTTGTGACTTCATATATTAACTTACTGTGTCCAAGTACTGTGTGTGTGTGTATATATATATATATATAATCGTGTATAGAATGTTTTTGCATGACAGATACCTCGTAGAATTTTAACATGTTAAATATTTTTTTTGGAAATGATTTTAGTCTTTGTAATATCCATTTTAATTACTTAATGCATCCCAACACCTATTTGAGGGTTAATTTAATTATAATTTTGGTTTTGAAATGAGAGCAAGATTGGCAACAAATTCAAAACCAACTTCTGCTTCTGACTTCTCTGTGATGTCACTATTCACACATCATCGTTAGCACTGAAAGATGTAGAAATAAAAAACACCGGTCTGTTTTCCTCTCAATAGCATTATGCAGTTCCAAATTTAAAAAGGTTCCTAAAAGAGATTTTGGCATTTGTTTTTGCTTTAGTTTTAAATGCAGTTAATATTTTTGAAGGAGAGTGTACTTCAGTTTAATTTTTAAAGATACCACTTAAATGATGGATATTAAGACAGGTCATGTATAAATTTTAATCGGGACTCATGCTATAACATTTTCCCAATCACATTCATTTTTGAATGAATCGTACTTGTTTAGCAATTATTTCTAGATATATCTTTGAGATCTTTTAAAATCATGTCTTTTTTGTATTTGGATGCTGAATTTTTATGTTAATTAAGTGATTTAAACTGTATAGAAAAATAAATGATTATATTTAAGACTGCCTTGAATTTATTACTGTAAAACTAACTGTTTTTAGAGATTATGCATATTTTGCTCCTCAGTTCTGCATCATTAGGTCATTAGGTAAGTTTTGGGAAATAACTTAGGTCCAAGTGGCCCGGGTAGGCAATCACACCTCCAAGTAATGAGTTTTCTTCTTTTCTGTAACTTATAAGCAAATCTTTTAGTTTTGTAATTTATCTGCAAAAAGATGCTTCTTCAGTGCATTTATGAGGCCTTTGCATTATATTCATTAATGAAGGTGTGATAAATGCCACTAAGAAATTCACTGTTGTCTGCGTCTCCATTACAACAAAATATTTTGCTCTTTTTCCCATCGCTGTTTATTCTACTTTTAAAAGTCTCATTCTTAAGGCCAGTTTTGTTTTTGCAAGAGCGCCTTGATTGTTTAAATTCTGTCCTTTGATCAGCTTTAAGAAAATCTCACTTAGAAGATTTTAGGTCCATAGTAAAAGTCATAATGTGCACATTTTATGTATACACATGTGTACATGATCTTGCACGTTCACTGTCAGACACTTAACTCTTTAATATTAAACATTTGTGTATGCTGTGTACACACCTGTCATGTACTTTAGTTCAATCTACTCTTGTTAACGTTTAATTAGGGTTATATATGCTTTTCTCACTTGCTGAATTATTTGATGTATCGTTGACAATAATAAAAACTTTAAAACAAGACTAATAATTATTGAAAGTGGAGAATGGAAGGTAAATATTAATGTAAACAGGTTTTTCTCCTTTTTGTTTTCTCCATTTTTGGCGGCTTCTTAGAAATATGTAAATGTATATTCTCTAAATGGTATATATTTTTTAAATGTATGTATGTTAAGACACACACACATATCTTTTTGAACAGAAGGGGGACTCGGATACTGTACAATCCATTATAACTTAAGGAACTGTTGCCTATGTGGCATTACTTAGTTATGTATTTTGACATAGAAAACTTTGACCTCTTTGCCTGTAGTACTTGGGAATTTTAGATAAACTGTGTTGGGATCGCATTCATCAGTTCCGCCTTGTGTGACAGAAAGCATCTCTAGCTTCTGGTGTGCTACTGTGCTGTTTTTTTTCAGGAGTGGAAAGCCTGTAAATTAATTTGGCATTTGAAAGCACAACTAGGATTTTTCCTTTTTGGAAATCCTCTGGATGGTGTTCAGAAGAGTAAGCAGAGATCACGGGCAGTGTGATGCCGTTCATTTCAGGATGCTAAAGAAAATTACGCTGAGACCAAGCATGCTTCCTCTTGATTACCATTTTTTTTCTTTTTTGTTTTAGTCCTTCCATGGGATCTAATATTTCAGTTTTTGGTGTAGTAAGGATTTCTCCTTTCAGTGCAAAAATGTGCTAGCTGTAGAATTTTTACCTACACTTCATTATAATATTTATTTTTGGGTGGGAGGAGTGTTATAAGAAGAGGAAGAAGCTTATATACTGTAAAATTGCAATTTGATTTTATTATTTGTTGTTGAGAAGGCCTTTGCCATTCCATTTCTATGAGGACATGTATTTAATGAAATTGAATAAAGTTGCGGTGTAATTTTGAAACAATTGTAAGCACCAACTGTGACATATTTCTGGCAAAATGATTAAGACAATTTTAGTTACTCAGTGCTTCCACCAAACTCTGCATTCCAAGTTTATAAATATGAATTTGACTATTTGATTACAAATTCTGCCTGAAATGAATATATCTTAATTCAGGAAAGATGAGTATTTAAATAATACTCACCATCAGTTTGCTCTAGACTTACAAGAAATAAATGCCAAGTATTGGATTATCAGCCCTTCCAAGGCTTTAGTGAAGAGTTTTATTTGTTTTTTTGACAACTTATATTCACCAAGTAACACCAAGCACAGGTCGCTTAACATAGTTGTGTGTTGAGCTCTGGTGAAGTTGAATAAATGATTATTTTCTATCAAGCTCTAGGGAGTAATATATATATATATATGTACATTAGAATAGCAGTTTTCTACTGAGGATATTTCTGAGGTCTGGACTTTGTAACTGATATTTTGTAACTACACATAATATAATAATAGGTAGAAATATTCACAGGATCACCTTTTATAAAAGTTAGTTCTGCCTTTCATGTCTAGGAAAATATAGCAGTGCATGTTTGCTTTTTGTGTGTTTTGTCTCCAAGCAGAGGAAACTGACAGTTTTAAGTGCCGAGAGTTGTTCTTGGCTAAACAGTCCCTGAGTTAATCACTAGGATGTTAACGTGAATATTTGTCTTTAAAGAGCTTTAGAATTTTAAAATGAAATATGCTCCTGTTATTTCCAAATTGATATCATGCACTCTGGGTTGGTTATTTAGAGAAATATTTTCCAAATTTGCTTGGATTGCTCAAAGTCCATTGATTTAGAAATGTTTAGTTTAGTTTTTTAAAGCTTTTCAGAAATAAGAGGAAATATTTCATTTTTTAAGGTGTTTTTTTTTTAATTACAGAACTCGTTTTCCATAAAATGAAAATTAATTTTGCATTCATTTTGTATTCTTTTCTTCCTTTGGTGCTCTTTTTAGAAACTCTTTTGGTACATAAGAAATGGAGAGAGCAGTGATTTTAGCTTTTATGCCACTCCTTTCTGTAATAAGATAGTTTGTTTCAACAGAGAAATCCCTTCTAATTTCATTTTTACTTTTTTTTTTTCAAAAAAAGTGGTGTTTGAAAATCATATATGTTCTTTGAAGTTAATTGCCAAAGTTATGAACCCTATAAAGCAATATGTCAGTTTCTCATTTGTATCTTAGGCAATCAAATATTGATTGAAGGAAAAAGAAGAACTATTTTAACCAGCTTTAAAATCAGTTTAAAATAGTCCTGTGTAATTTTCAAAGTAATAAGAAAATACAAATTATTGTCAGTGTACAGGGTTAAAATTGTCTCTGTATATTCAGTGGCGACTTTAACCTGACATTTTAATGTAAGGATGATTTAGTGTAAAGAGACTTCCCATGGGTTGTTATTTCCCCTGATATTTTATTTTTTTTACTATTATTTTTACAAATTTTTATGCTTAAAATGATTGGAAACCTTAAATTAATAGTTAAGTGTAAAACAAAAAGACTGGTACCATAAAGAAGTAATAGCTCTAGACATTCATTTAAAGAAGTACTGTAAAACATTTTCATTTCATTGCATCAAACACATCAAGCCCTAAGAAAATAGACAGTCAGTTGCAAACTTAGTATCCTTAACATGACACCTATGCTTTTCACTGAAAGTGAATTAATATGGGGGTGTGGATAAGAAGGAGAATATGAGTGCGAGACTGCGTTATTTCTACTGTTGGTGGAGCACAGTTAAGAATATTTGGTTGTCTCCACTATTGGAAATGTGAGCACTTAACTAACCATCTCCTTGTTTGGTTTCTGTGATGTCAGCAAACATTTTGCCAAAACTTTTTGTCCATTGTAATCAAAACGGTGTTGTGGAATTAGGATAATGTGATGATTTCCAATTATGTCTAATATGTTCTTTGAATGTGTTAACTTTTTAAAATATTAGTTATTTGGAATATAATGGAATAGCCAGACCAGTGTGTTTAGATTTAATTCAAAGCTCCATTAGATATAGATGAAAAAAAAATTCCACAGAACTCTTCTTACTTTCCTAATTTAGGAGAAAATGGGGTTTTTTGTATAAGCATCCGTGATAAAATAGTCAAATTTTTTTGCAAAAGATAATTAGGTGAAAATATTAGCAAGCATTTTGAGCCCAATGATGTGTACCTTTTATTTCATTACTATACATTCATAAAACCATGTACAGATGGAAATAAACAGGTGAATAAATTCAGGCACCGCGCTGAGTGAGATGAGATGTAGAGACAATGAAGTAGCTTTTGCATGAATTTCTTAGTTCTGTGCTTTTGCTCTAAAACCTGGCCATCAGCTACTTTGCAGATGGACACATCCCATAGTATGTGCATGGGTGTATAATGTTCTGTTTCTCACTTACATGTGGAATGTGGATCTAGACTTCAGAGTCTTGTTAACAGTTGTGGAAAAGTCGATCCTGGACGGTGAACACTTCTCAATGACTGAACTTGCTTGAATGATCAGTCTTAAAATGTTACTCATTTAGTTTCTTTGTTTTGCTTTAATTCAGGAATTATTAGATGTGGCCATCTGATTAAATTTTCTTTTCACATGTATTCAGTGTTTTGGCATAATCCTAGATAAGCAGAATCTTCTTCTTTTACAAAAGAGAAAATACAGGGTGAAGTGACTTTCCCAAGACACAGGTACATAGATAAAAGACTAAACCAGAGGCCTCCCTGGCGGCGCAAGGGGTTAGGGTGGTTAAGGCACAGTGCTGTGAAGTCCTCTACAGCCCCTGCAGCAAGAGTTTGATCCCTGGCCAGGGACCTAACCATCATGGCACAGAGACCTCTCCTGTCTCGCCCCGCTGCTCCCCTCAGCAGTGTATTTCAGTCAGTCTGCCTTTTCTGTTCCCCACTCTGTGTCTGGTGAGTCCTCTCACTCCCCATGCCTCTGGCCTATACCCTAGTAGCTCTTGTATGCATTAAAAAAAAAAAGAGACTAAACCAGACTTGTGTTTGGTTACCATTCTTGTTTATATATAAAACACTAGGCAATTTTATGTCTGTTATGGAAATCTGCTTAATATTTGAGAGTCACTAATCCTTATTTTTCCTTTTGTAAATGGGTTTGTAAATGTAATTAGAATAGCAGTTATTAGTATGCTGTGAGGAATTGGTAGTTAAATAATAAATTAGTTGGCACATATTCATATTATTTCCCTATCAATACCTCATGAAGATATGGAAATTAAATGTTTGGTCTGTAAGTTATTCCTGGTAGGTTAAAAAGTCACTGCATAAAATCTAGGCGTGATGATTCATTCAGACTTATGAACGATATAAGTGTCCTTGTATTCACATATATAAAACCCACTGGACACTAAATTTGGCTTTAAGATGGTCATTAATAAGAAGTTACTTTATATATTTCTTCTTCTTTTAATTTAAAATATCTCCAACATTCATCTGTATAGAAAACCAATTAAAGAAAAGCAGTTCGTTTGAATTAAGGATTTTCTGTCTTATAAGAAATTAGAGTTTTCTTATTCATAATATCCATAAGCCCCTTGGCAGGTTGAAAACTATAGACAGCATCTGTGAGCTCAGGTCTGAAATGTGCAATTAGTTATTAAAACGTGGTTGAGAAAGCATTTGTGGCATTTTGCATAAACTCCTCAGCATTTATAAAAACAAATTAACGAAAGAATAACAAAGGATTCTCAGTTATTTAAAAATTATTTTCTTATTAATCCTGTCTTTTGAATGATTCATTTTAGCTTAAATGTAGTGAAAATAAAGTCTTTTCAAATATAAACTTAATGCCTTTAATTTTCTTTTAGAATTTCTCAACATTCCTTTTCTATCCCCGACCACTATGTGAAATATGGATATATGAACATTTCTTTACTTAGTGTAGTGAAGTTAATTTTACTCATTTACTTTGTTGGATTGGGAAGACTGGAAAAAATGCTTTCTTAGACGTTGAAGGTATTTTACTTAAATTTCTTATCGATTGTAATCGTTCAATCCTAATACTTTGTATATTCTAAAGGATTATTGCAATTACCCCCATTAGTAAAACTTATGATTTACATTTGAAATTTCTTTTTCTGAGTCTTAAAGTATTGTGGTGGACAACATACAAAAAGATGCTGGACCCAAGGCATTCTCCAGATTCTTTCTGAAGACAACTCCAGAAGTGACTTTGGAAAGCAGGAGAAGGTGTGTCAGATTCTGGAAATGGTCTGGTGTGCCCCAGAGTCTGCATTTGAACCCATTTCATTTTGAGTTGCAAAGTAAACATGCCAGTTGTTTTGCTCTTTATTTGTCTGGAGTTTCCTCTGTGTTTTGTAGTCTTGGCTTTATTTATTTTTGAAATTTGGTGGTTTTGTTTCATTAATGTTTCTTTCAGGTCAAAACCCTTTATAAATGGTTGTGAAAAGTTACGTCTTTAAAATGAAACAGTTTGCTTATGGAAAATAATCATATTCAGCCATTAAATCAGAGAGTAATGGGATGATCTTTAACACTAAAAAGCAATTCTAAAATGGGTTAAGGAACCATTTTAACTATTATGCTGATTATCCCACATAAGATCTTTTCTTGCTTTATTGAGCATACTACACAGAGAGAGGCTGAAAATTTCCATCATTAAAACGTAACTATCAAGGATTTTTTTTCTGGCTAATATGTCTCTTTATATAGTAGCTTTTTTTTTTTTTAACCACACTGTGAATTGTAGCTTAATATCCTGTGTACACATGTTAGAATGGTAGGGAATGCCCTGAGTTTCTGCCTTGTCCTAGTTTTTCTTAACAGTGATATTTGGGGATTTATTTTCCATTTGATTTTCCTCCCCGCCCCCAATAAAATTGGAATTTTGACATGTACTCTTGGCATGGCAGATCAAAATAAACTTAAAGTGGCCTTTCTCTGGACTTTATCAGAAAGTACTCTGGGTTGGTTTTTAAAATCGTCTGCCTATATGATATTTAAATAAGGTGAAATTTTGCATTTCATTTTTCCACCTACTAAAGGAATTTGTTTTCCTGGTAATTCAGTGCACTTTATTTTATTCTTCCTGAATCACAAGTATGTTAATATGTTCACCAGCTTCTAGTAAACCCCTCTCAAACATTCTTTTTTTGGAAGATTTATTTATACATACAAGAATTGGGGTACAGGGCAGAGGTGTGGAGGGTGAGAGGATTCACCAGAAACAGAGTGGGGCGCAGAATAGGCAGATCCACTGAAGTACACTGTTAAGGGGAACAAAGGGCGAGACAGGCGAGGTCCATTGCACCATACGGATCTCTTCCCTGCCAGGGATCGAACTTGTGCTGCAGTGGCTGTGGATACTTCATAGTGCAGTGCTTAACCTCTTGTGCCACCAGGAAGGCCCCCTTCTCAAACATTCTTTAAACTATTTTATACTTGTCTTCATGGCACATGCTTGTGAACAAAGACTACATGGGTGTTTTATAGAACATGGTTAAATGGCAGTATCTACTGCCCACTTAGACTATAATACAACTGCGGTGGGTTGAGGCATTCTTGTAATCTAGCAAAAGTGCAGTTATAATTCTATAGCTAATATAAGGCTACTGAAGTTGAGAGATAGGTTAGAGTTTTAGCATTGAGCTGATTTAGGTAACAGTTGACAAATATTAACCGTTTAGACAAATAAAAGGTGAAACAAAAGACTACTTTTTGTTTATTTTCAGATAGATTTTATCTAGTACTCGGAATGGCACAAAGTCAAAGTTTTGTTCTTTGAGATCTATTCATTAGCATGTTTCTAAACTAGCTCTGGGATCTGTTTTCCATTTTCAGATAAATGATAAACCTACGGATATATAAAAATAGCCTCAGAGTGGGGCAATATGGAAAGCCAGAATCAGAAAAGGAGTTTTGTATTTTCCTCATGTACACCTCTATTTCTCAACTAAGCAAAATGTGCCCAGGGCCCTTTGTGTGTCATCATCACCGTCCTGAATATACCATAGTCTCATGACAGCCAGGGCCAATGTTCTTTCCATCTGACTACACGTCTTCATGAACTGGATGCTGCCAACCATTTTCTGGAGTATCTCTTGGCTTGATTTCCAGTGCATTGCATCTCTGACACAAAGGTTCTTTACTGTCTTTGTCTTGCCTCTTAATCTCTTCACGTTTCCTTGAGCGTTTTATGCTTTCTGCTTTTGATCTGAACGAAATAAGTCCAGTGCCTTTACCAGTAGACCTAACTGGGTTTCCAAACTCTAGTATTGCCTTTAAATCCCATGGGTACTTGTTTATCATCATTATCTTGGCATTCAGGACCCTACTCTCTGCTCTCATTTTACCACCTCCATCTGTGCTTCACCATGTGTTCTGTCCTCAAAAGAGTACTTAGTCCCATAACATTCCCAAACCCACTTTTGTTCATGTTCTTTCCGCTATGAAATGCCTTTCCTTCAACCTTAACTATAGAGACTACTTATACCTCATTTGTTCACAAGTGACAAAGACTTCTCACTGAAACGTTCCCATTTCTACTCATTTGGATTTAAATGATTGCCCCCACCTATTTATTTTTTGTTTTTTTTTACCTATGCATACAGAACTGGGGTGAATGTAGTCCAGGGGGTGTGGTGGGCAGGGTAAGAGGATTCACCAGAGACAGAGTGGGGAGCAGAACAGGCAGATCTACTGAAATACACTGCTGAGAGGAGCAGCAGGAGAGACAGGAGAGGTCTGCTGCACCATGTGAGTCAGTTCCCTGACCAGGGATCGAACTCATAACTCAAGCCGCAGTCGCAGGTGATTGCTTGATAGTGCGGAGACTCTCTCCCCTGTGCCCCCAGGGAGGTCCCTGCTCCTAGTATTTGTGACTCTAGGATCCCTTACACCAAAATTCAGTTGTCTTTGCAAGTCTGATAAGAGCAAGAACATACCCAGTTTATTTTTGTTCTGTTGATGATACTTGGAGCATTTACAATGCTTGGATACAGTGACTTCTCAGAAGTATTATATTAACTTGGCACATGGGGGAAGAATGCTTTGACCTCAGAGCCTAGAACTTCTAGGTATTGAGAAAATTGTGAATTTAAGTCATGAGGTTTCAGAGAGGAAAAGGATTCTTTGATGTTGCATACTTATTAGACAGTTCTAAGTTTGTCCTAATGTATTGTTTTTAAAATATAACACTGCTGGTTGAACTTAACATCTTGCATTTTTGGTGTGTGCTTTCAAATTCTGCCTTTTTTTGATTAATGTCATTAACCAAGCGTGGGAGCAGCAGTGAAACTGAGGCAAAAGGAGGCTCACCTACCTTTGCAAAATAAGAGAAAATGAAAACCCAGACTGTCCTGTTTTACTTTACTAATACTGTATTTGAGGCATTACAAAGTAATCAGAGATGCAAAGTGTGAAATGATGTGCTCTTAGAAGATAAAGTGTAACAATATTAGGCCCCAAGTTCATGAGTCAAAAATGTACACTTTGAAACTTACACAAGTTGAATGATCTTTAGTCCAAATATTGTGTGTGATGTTTGAGGACAGTGACTTCTGTATTGGCTTTAGGATGAAAATCATCTGCTAGCCATTCGATGCTTGGATACTAAGGGAACAAAGATGATTTACCCTTGAGCAGATCTAAGAGGGAGATCAATGAATAGGATTTGTGGGGAGCTGAGCAAAACAGTACGTACTGCCCCTTTGGGATGTCCAGGTTTATGACAGAGAAAGGGTATTGAGCCTCCTTTGCTCTTTTTAATATCTGTGTCTGCTTAAGAGATGGCTAATAAAGTGATAACTGAATAATAGCTGCTGAGACATTTCTCATGTTGGAACAAGAATGTCTGAGACTTCTTTGAATGTTTGATTTTTACTAATCACTTTTAATTTCATCTTTAAAACCAAGAAACAATTTTGAAATGTTGCATGTGTATTTTTTTTAAAGACCATATACTTGGCTTTCTCTCTAGTTTTGTGTTTTGTTTTTTTTTTTTTTTTTAATCAGAAAACTTTCTTTTATCTGAGATTGGGAAGTCCCTTTGATTTAATATATAAATCTGTTAAGCATTTATACATGACTTTAAACAGCTCTGGAAAATTATTAAGGCTTGCAATTATTTTGCATTCCCAGATCTGTATGTACATAGAACAGGAAGGGAAAAATCAAGGAGAGGGTCTATTTAGTGATTTTCTTTACATCTAGAACAGTTCATTCCTTGCAGGGCTAGCATTTTATCTTTTTCTTCCCTAAAAGCAAAGCATTCCAGTGCTTCCTAGGAACCTAATTGCGTTTTCCAAACATACGTTTTTAGTGTCACCTTCCATGTATGTCTGTGAGCAATTTTACAAATCCTTTGAAGGAGATAGACTTTTGAAAATATTATCTGCCTGAATTTTGCAAACAGAGTGACAGTAGAAAGTTTTGCTGAAGAGTACATTCTAGTTAATAAGTAGGGGTTTTAAAATTCTCTGTACTTTTCCACAACTGAAGGGGTACATGCTTTTGGTTGAAAGTGAGTAGGCGAAATTAGTCCTGCTGTTCTGGTAGTCTTGGTGGCTTAGAAATCTCTTTATTGCAGTTTCATAATCCCTGACATGACTGTCCAGCTCTCATGTCTGCTAAATGCAGAAATAGAGGAAGGAAATGTATGTTTTGGCTCCATTAAAATGTTCCTTATCAGACTGTATGTAGGAGGAGTGGACGTGGTTGAAGATGCCTCTATTTGCCAGCTGGACTGTATGTGCCGGGCTGGTTTCCTGTCTGCTAACGCTGTGTGGTGCCCTTTAATGATTGGAGGGAGCACATTATTAAATGTGTCGGTCATAGTGTTTTCACTTGTGAAAATCAGGGAGCAGAGGGCATGCAAACTTTGCCCAAAGGCTGGACATAGTTTGCATAGAAATGAGCTACATGTAGCAACAACTGATTTGGTGGCTGCCTGGCTAGCTAGCACTGTTCACTAAGGAAAAGTGAGAGTAACCACAGGCCAGAGATGAGCTACATTGACTGGGGAAAGGCTGCAGACCAAGGGGTTAGTCTCCCTTTATGGGCCAGCTTCAGGTGATGCTAATGATTCCCATTTGCTGAGCACTTTGCTCAGTTATTGTCTCTACTTGAGAGAGGGAACTGCTTTCTCCTCTTTTCTCAGAGAAGTGGAATAAATCACCAAGACCACCACAGGTAGCAAGTAGAGGAATCAGGATTTGTACCCTGACAGCTTGGCTGGGACCTAAGGCTTGGTAAGCAATTCTACTTTATTTCTCAGGTGTGACAAGGTTTTGAGTTACTGAATATTCCAGGGTCTTCTTAGGGTTTCTGAGATTAGGTGACTTTAATATTAGCTCTCTCTGTTCCAATTTGCTTTCTTCATAAGCCCTGTCTACTTTTGTTCATTGTCAGAGATAAAATCATTGCCTTCCCATGTAAGACATTTTAAAATCTGGTTTTCGCAATAATTCACATTCAACCTGTGTTCTTTCTACAGAAATGGCAGCAATCTCCTGTTAAAAAAAATCGTTATTAGCCTAAGTAACTGTGTCTTCTTGGCCCCAGGACAGTGAAAAGGCTGTCATCAGCAAACTCTTGTAACTGGAAGTTGTTGAATGGCATGGGGATAGGGTACTGCCCTGTTAATCCTCAGGACTTTGGTGTTCCTTAAATTATTTGTCCTCCTGGTTAACTACCCTGCCGCAATGGGGCCTGACAGCGTGGCATTCCGTGACTGTGTATTACAAAACCATCAAAAGGAAAGGTTGGTTTGAGTTGGACCTAAATTAAAACAACAACAACAAAACTTTTTCATATAAATATTAACCAATTTTGCTGTTGGATTAATTAAAAAGTCATTTGTATTTTATGAATGAGCGCTAAAGGCCAGTTGTGTTTCGGTGGAGAGTATATTTACAGAACTAAAACCCAAGCGTAAAATTTATTTTTTTATTCTAAAGGAGAAATACAAAATCCGAACCGCAGGTCAGTAACAGAAATAGGGTTCCATTTTCTTTGCACTCTCCAGAAGCTGCAGTCTGAGCTGGCTGGCTTGGAAGGAGCCTGCTCTCTGTCTGTGGCCCGGCCTTTGAAGCTGCAGCGACGGGAGCTTTGTGTGTGTGTTCGCTTTGGCACGGACCCTCGGGCCTGCTGCAGCAACCACGCGTGCTCCACACCCGGGCTGTGGGCGTGTTGTCGCAGGAAGTCCTGCGGAAGCAGTTGTGTGCGCGCCGCCGCGTCGGTACCTCGCGGGGTCTGGCTGGTGCACGCGGAGCTGCCAGCGCTAGCCCGCCGCGCTCTCCTAGTCCCGGTGCTCCGCGGGCCTCCCGCGCTCCCGCTGGCCGCCGGGTGCTGGCCTGGCCCAAGCCTCCCTCCCTGCCCGCCTCTCCGGCCTCGCTCGCTGCCTTCTCCCCACTTCCCAACTTGGTTTTCTCTCCCTGATCTTGCTTTCCTCTTGCCTTCTCTCTGGCTTCCTCTTTTTTTTTTTGCTACCCCTCTTTGATTTGACGCTTTTATTTCATTGTCTCCTGGGGTTCCCACTTGGGTTTATCTACACTTTTTAAAACTTAACTCTGCATTCACCTGCCGGCTTTGTGCAGAATATAGAGGCATTTGGCCATTGAGATAACCAAAGTTCTAGTTTTTCATTAATTAAACAGATATTATTAGTCTTTCAATCAGTCACATATTTTCTCCTACAGAGATTTCCAGGAGATGCTTAAACCAGAAACCAGAATTTCTTTTTTCTTTTTCTTTTTTCCAGTATATTTACTCGCACAGGCATTTTTGAATAGATGGAAGGATTGTGCCTCATGCATTTTAACCGGAAAGCTATGGATAAAATAAACAGAAAAAAAGTCATACGCACTAAAACACTCATTATGTTATAATTTAGTAATCTTTATGATTGCATGAAGTCTTTTAGAAGAGGCTGAGGCTTCTGTTTTATTTTTGGTATTCTCGGAATTGAGGCCTTTAAAATTTTCTTAAAATGTGAATTTTGAGACAGTTATTCCGCATGGATCCCTATCAAGTTTTATGCCTCTATATGTTACCAAGCATATTTTAGAATTAATTCCTTAAGAGAATACTTTCAGCACTCTCCGTGTTAATTTCCTTTTCTGGAAGCCTATTATTTTTAAGACTATCTGACAGAATGTCAGTATTTTTAGTGGAATTGCCCTTAACTTTGTTACTACAAGAGATATTTAGCAGGAATTGAACTTTGTTGATTCATATAATTTATATCCAACTGTTCCAATTTTGCTTTGACGATTCCAGTATGTGTGACATAAATAAAATAGTTAATATACTTGAATATTTATTAAATAGTATATGTGTGAATGTTAAGAGGCTACTTTAATTTGTAGAAAATAGGGTTTATATATTGATGCCTTGTTAACTTTAAATCTTGTTTCTAAAAGAAGAGATTTAGAATCTTCTTTTTAACTTACAACAGCTTAACTTCTAGTATTGTTTTGGGTAAGGAGAGATTTTAAGTTGATATCATACATTGATTTCATTAGATAGTATAAAACTGGAAATTTCGTACTGAAAAGTGTCGACCTTTAAATACACATTTTTTTTTTTAATACCACAAATCTTTTAGAGTAATATGTTGAAAAGATCGTGATAATTGTTGTTAAACGTCAGTAATGCTAAATCATTGTAAGTCCTTTCTGTCCTCAAACTTCTTCAGTAAATAATTATGAAAACAAAGGTGCTGAAGTCATAGCATCAGGAACATTGTTCTCATACACAAATAATCCAGAGTTCAATCCATTATATGTTTGTAATACTACTGGGGCAGCCATTTTGGGACTTTGGGAGTCCTTTAGGACTTCTGAGTTTAGACATTTGCATCACAAATTTTGTTAAACTTTTTTGTTTTGCTTTTTTCCTACTATTTGAGTATTTTGGCCTTCCAAGATCATTTGTTCTTCTCATATATATTGTACAAGTGAAAATAAAGCACTTCCAGCCATCCCAGTGCCTCCTGGGACTCTGGATTGTCTCGAGTGGGCTTCTGTCCAGCTGTGTTTAGGAGACCTATGGTCCTCGCTTTGTTTTCCGACCTGTGGTGTGGCTTTGTTGCAGTAAAATCAGAAGTAGCGTAAGTTTCTGACTTCTAGTTTACAGCTTTCATCTGTAAACTGTAAGTAATACAACCTGGGAAGAACAGGTTTGTGAGGGGAGGGGGGTGAACCAATTTAAATAATATATGTAAAACAGGTTTGGTGGAGGCCAAAGGGCTGTGTATATTTATTATCATAATCATTATAATCATTGTTCTGTTTCCAATCTTTTTAATTTTCATACATCTCTAACTATGGAAGTGCTCATTAGACTGTTTGAAATGGTGTTTCTTAAGACCTATTTTATCTTTTAATTTAAACAGTTATATTTAGGATATACCCAGAGTAGAAGTCTAGGTGTCAGCTATGGTAGGGAAGAGTGATATCATAATATTCCAAAAGACTAGTTGGTGTCATTGACTTGGAAGGATATATGCCATATTTCATCTGTTTTTATGTTTGAATTTCTGTTGTATAAGCTTTGGTATTTTTATAAAAGTTGTAATTGTAAATGTTCTTGAAAGAAATGTTTGGGGGTTACTTTTCACATTGTCTGTACCTTATTGTTTGGCCTTTAAGGACTTATGTCATCATTTTTTATTTTTAATGGAATTTGTATTAGTACTTAATTTGAATACATGACATAAAAAAAAAGCCAGAGATTTCCTTTAATAACTTACATTTTGTTTTAATTTCATGAAATTTCCTCCTCTTCTCTTAAATAAGTCTTACAAAATTCCCCTTAAGAATTAATCACTGTCTTATTTTTCAAAATGTTGTGGTAACTTGGTCAGAGTAGCTCAGACCCCATATAATTTGTGATACTCTCTGGACATTTCAGAAATTATCATTTTATCATAAATGGGATTTGTGCCACATGAGCATAAGCACTTGTGAGTAAAAATGATTTGTTAAAACTGAGGTCACCCAGTATTTCTGCAAGAGAATAGTAGTCATGTGATTTCATAGCACAGTAGTTGTACTCTGGCGCAGTGATTCTGAGGCATTAGTTTGTAACCACATGTTCTAAACTTTCAAGCTGAATTATGTGTGTGTTTTTGTGTATCTGTTTTTCTTCGTTAGGATATAACACATTTTTTATCATTAGAGACAAAAATGTTATTTATTTATAAAGTCTGTCTATTAAATAATAGCAAAATTATTAGAATGAATAAAGCTCTTTATCAAGTTAGAAGCTAAAATCATTTTCTTAACAGTGACACAAGAGATCACGTGTATTTTCTAGGAAAGGTTATAGCAAGCTGTGGAATTGGGTTTTGTTTGATAGAAAGGAGTTCTGTGCTGAGAACTTTAATCCTAAATTTTTGTTGATAAAGGCTGCAAATTCCATAACCAGGAGCTTGCAGATTTTATTGATGAGATTGACTAGAATTTCTCTCTTATATAGGTTTTCAAATAATGAAGGAGTTCCAGAAGTCATTTAAACATTTTGAAAGTGAGACTTTCAGAGTGCCAGTTTGCTGAAAACTACTTGATATTTACGCATTTCCCTATTTATTTTTTGTTCTGAAATGAATCAGTAGCTCACATAGCTATGTTTGTATTTACACTTATGATGACTGTGCATGTATGTTAGTGTTTGGTACTAAGTATATGGGTACTTCAAAATACTATATTATTCCTTAGACTTTGGAAAATAAGCTGAAAAATGGAGCTTTTCATCTCCACATCACAGTTATATTTCAATACTGATCTTTAGTAAGTAGGAGCTATTTTCTATATACTGGTAATTTGATAACCCATCTTGAAATGCATTTGTTGAGCTCATTGTAATTCCATGTGCCTCTAATGAAAGTCATGTGAAGGTATAGTTTGAAGGAATGAACTGTGGTTGGTCTCTGCAGAGACCCTACTGCCCCCTTTGAGAAATCTTTAAACTGGCACCCACTAGTGTATTTGCTAAAACAGAGTTTTCTAAAATTTAAATGATGTCAGATTTTAAAGCGATGCCAAGAAACAATGTGGCAGCTTCTAAATTTTGTGAAGCTAAAATCCCTGGTTACAAGAAAAGAGTACATGTCACAGATGAGTAGTTAGTAATGACTTCAGTTTAGCAGGGAAAGAGCAATTCCCATATGCTGATTCTAGTCTCATAACAAAGAATGTTATAGAAAGATTGCACAGTATTTAACAAGCTGTGAGTTAATGTGACAGTGTCAGTGTATCTAGTTCCAGAAGGATAATCACTTTACCATATTTCTTCAAAAATATTTTAAGTTATACAGAAAACTTGCTACAAATGAATCCAGATTTCCCCACCGCACCTCCCTCCCCACTTTTAGGCAGTAATATTGAATTTAAACAATTAAATTGCTGGAGACTTCCTGATTGTTGTCAGATTCTACACCTCAAAGTGTTCCATCATACATGAAGGAGAGTAAGTATAAATAAGTGTTTTGCCCCTGCAACCTTAGATATCCAAGACTGATTTCAGTACATCAGTTTACCTCTCCTTGAGAGAGACTCCTGATCTGAACACAGACTTTCCACCCTTCAAGAATAGTGGGGACCTTAGAAGTCAAGTAAGTGAAATAAAGTTGTATTACTTACGACCCTTTGGAACACAGATTGTGGAACGTCTGTAATTATCAGTTTGTTATTGACCATTCATTTCAAGACCTTCCCCAGAGACTAGGTCTTTTATGCACATTCATATTAGCTTTTTGCTTTTCTTGTTGCTGTGAATGCTAACAAACTGATAGATTTAATTTTGAAGTGTAGGATTGACCATATATATCCCTTTAAGGTGTATTAGCAGAGGCTTATCATTTTCATGTTATAAAGATTTTAAAGGCAGAGATGGGGAGGAGTTGGGGAACTGAAAAAGGATCTTACTTCAACTTAAGAGATTTAGAAAAAAAGTCTGTATTCTCCGTTGTGAAAAAGACAACCTTTTCAAATTCAGAGATTACTGTTTTATCGTTCCAGCAATGAGCCTCTTTTACCAGTTAACATAGTTGTCTATTAGGAGAGAGAGGTATGTAAAATTACCAATCCCTCCTAGAGAATTTCTGCAAAAGAAATCTTGGCTTTTGTAAGGATTTTTTTTCTTTGAAAGCAGTCGTAAGGTTCGTAATTAAGTGAGAGGCAAATATGATTATAATTGAATCATATTTTTCAATCTTTCCAATGCTGAAGACGTTCCTTGGTAACAGAGTTCCTATCAGTATTAGGAATTCTGATATATAAATATGTATTATTGCTACTGAACATTGTCTGTTCTAAGAAGTTAAGGACTTCTAGCTTGTTTAAGACAGCTTTTGTGTCCTTTGCTTTACTTCAGGAAGTGAATAAACAAAATATATTCCACTATAAGAATTCTGCTCTATGTTTAATAGAAAATTAAAATGTTTAAGAGAAACATAGATTTAAAGCCAGAAAGAAAATCAGTGACTTTTAAAAGTGAATACAAGAAAAGTGTGATCAGATTTGCTTTTTCTTTACCTACCTAAAGATCTCTGGCTGTCTTTTTATTTTTAATCATGTGACTGAATTTACCTGTTTTAGAAGTACTTCTAGTCTCCCAATAGACGCCGGCATCTTGATGTTACTCTCCGTTCGGTATATATGGGGCACCCACTCTGTGTTCTTTCTGCTGGGGTCATATAATCTGGCAGGGGACCAGTCAATTTTTAGGTCTCTTCCAGTGTGTATCTTCTCATTGCCTTTAAAAAACTACATTGTAAAATAGACAAGTTATATGTATTATTACAGGAATTAAAAAAATACAAATATATTCAAAGAAGAGGGTAAAAATCTGACCAGAACCATTCTTGACTTTGATTTATATACTTCCATAACCTTTTGAGTGTGTGCACGCACACACATGCATGTGCGTGCACATCGCTCCCTAGATTTATGCTTTTCAATCCTGAAAAAGAGGCAGTTTTACCAAAGTTGCTTTTGGGAGTACAAGGAGATCTCTGCACACAACTTTTTGTGTGAAGCCTGTTGCCTGAAACTTGAGAACAGTCTCAAGATATTTTGGCTGAATCTGTAGCCTTGGCTTGTGCCTTAAGGTGCCTTCATAGCCTTAATACAGATTCTCAAATCAGCTTGTTTTATTACTTGTGCTCACACCTTTAGCTTCTCAATCACAGAAGCTTGGAATGATAGTTTTGAATGGTAACAAGAGGATTCTAATCTCTGCTTAAAAGCGATTAGCTTTGATGTGCTCCCACTCTAAAAACAAATTTCATCTGAATGGAGAGCAACCAAGAGATGTATTTTCTAGAAAGTAGTTCTATAAAGTAGAATTTTAGAGGAAACTTTAGTACCTAAATCTGAGGTGTCCCATTATTTATACGTCTGCTTTGAAATAAAGAAATGTGTGGTGTTAAGGTCTTCCTGGCCATTATTTTTAACTACTGACTTACTTGGATCAGAATGTGATAATTGGATCGTCATTGTATTTTCCATCAAGTTCTGAGTGAGCTCCCTGTGCAACCGGGAATATCTCAAATCATTTTGGAAGGCTTACTTTTATGTTACTCTGGAAAACTTCATAAAATGCTGTAGGTGTAAGAACTTACGTGTTCAAATAGATTTAGGATAAACAGTGTTAAGATAAAACGTCAAGTATGGGCAGGCAGTTCAGAAACAGACAAACCAGTGTCTTTTCATTAAGCTGCTTTACTACATTTCAATAGCTTCAATAAATTCACTCAACAAAAATTTACTAAACGGCACCTACTCATTTATAGATAACAGGTATCCTCTGCCTTTTGAAAGTTCTGCCACTTTTCTTTTACAAAGCCTATCCTAACTCAAAAAAATTCAGAGAGTATTTTTGCTTTTCCTGCAAAAGTTGGAAAGCAAAAATAGTGCTGTATTTGTCTTGCAGCAGCCGTTCTAGAGGCAACACATTCTAGAATGCACCCCAAGCAGCCAGAGTGGCACTGCCATACTATTTTCAGGGAACCACTTTCTGTGGGATGCATAATTATCCTGTCCTTCTGTTTTATTTTTTTTAACTTTATGTTAGTGTGATTTTAGGTTTTATGTGCATTTGATATGACTTTGTAGGTTATATTTTGGGTTCTGAAATACTCTATAATTTTGCGTATCAATTAATGATAGTTGCTTCCTTGCTTTATGCCATTTTGCCTCATGAAAAGTTTCATAGCACATTGTATTTTGGGTAATGGGAGAGACCTGTAATATAATTGGTCATGAGAATATGAATGAGAATGACCTCTGGAGAATTCTATTCATGTGCATATTGAAATGTACAGGTAAAATACAAATAGTCATAAGTAATTTGATCTGTAGAAATATATAATGACACATAAATGCCTAAATAATTCATTATAATTAATGTCATATGATCAGAGTTGAAACCTGTTTTAGATTTTTGAAATACATAATATCTTGTCATTTTTTTAATCTCACTTCCTTAGTGAGTTTTCCACACCATCTCTAGTTTAGTTTTCCTAATTTCCTCTAGTCATAAACTTCATGTGGGTCCCTTTTTTCTACATGCTCCAGATTA
Source organism: Galemys pyrenaicus (assembly GCA_019455555.1). Classification (NCBI taxonomy): domain Eukaryota; kingdom Metazoa; phylum Chordata; class Mammalia; order Eulipotyphla; family Talpidae; genus Galemys; species Galemys pyrenaicus. The sequence goes on from JAGFMF010011709.1 coordinate 17,123,903, forward strand.
AGATTCAAATTCTGGCTTATTAACCTCTGCATCTGCATCTGCATCTGGTGCATTCAGTAGTCCATATTCTTTGTTGTCTCTTGACTTAAGTTTATATTGGATAGCAATCCTTTGTTTCTCTTATTCCTGTTTGCTCATGTCATTTTCTCTTCCCTAGAGCTGTGCAACTCTTAGTTCTTTTTCAAGATCATTTCCACTCTCCTTTCCCTCAAATGTTTCCACTGCTGTTGACTATATTACATTGTTTTAGTATGAGTGAAATAGTAGAATTAATAATAATTCTCATAAAAAAATAGGAGACACAGACTTGCTGTTTATCTTCAAGGGAATTTATTGTTTTCCCTGCTGGTTTTTGTGCAAAATTCTGTCTCCGGCTGCATTGTTATTGAAATGTTTACTGGGATCATAATTTCTTTGACAAAAGGAGGTAGTTTCTTGGATAGTAATACTTTTCTATTAAAATTTCTCCTTTTGCTATTTAACATGTTATTTTTAGCACATTAGGTACTCAATAGATGCTGTATGAAAGAACTAACGGAAAATTTTAGTATCAAGTTCTGTTACTCAAAAACAGAAGGAATATATGTCATTTGCTGTTACTTTTGTACTTTATTTTCCAACCTGATGGACAAGAGTGACATTTTAAGACCTTTAATACAATGCTTTGTGGTATAGTAAACAGGAATTTTATTGAGAATTAAATGTATCATCCTTGTTTTATAGCCAGAATATCAAGCTTTTGGAAAGAGATCGGCTTAAAAAACATTTAATAGATGCACAGATGCATTAATATATTAGTATATAAATGAACACAATTTAATAATATAGATTTTATCTCCAGGGTTATATTTAATTACTTATAATAATAAACTATAGGACTACTGGCACTAATTTATCAGACAATGAAAATTGCATCAAACCTAGAATATTTTTAATAGCAAATTATTTTTAACTGGACAGTTTTTTCCTATAGCTTAATTACTTACAAAACTTTTCCATAACCTAGTAGTCAACTAAAAATTCTCTAGTTTTGTGAATATATGATAAATGAAGTGTGTGATATTTTTAGGAAAACAAATTTTACATAGACTCTATGCTTTAATCCTTTATTTCATAGAATAATTGAAAACTTTAACCAAGTACCACTAAGATTGCAGTGAACCTTTTAGTTTTGTTCAATGTCACATTCTCTCTTGAAAAAGAAAAGGCTTTTCTACTTGTTATTTCATCTGCCTGAATTACTCATTTTTTTTTCTTACCTGGACAGCTCTGCTATATTTTAGTTTCTAGTCTTTTTTTTTTTTTTTTTTTTCCCCTAGAGCCTTTTCTTGTATTAGATACAAATCTGTATTAGATACTATCTGCCCTGTCTCTCTTTTTCTTTGATTGGACTCTGTACTCACCAAGGAAAGTTTTCTCATCTACTTTCTTCACAGCTCTGTTCTTAGCATCTCTCAATGCCCTTAGAAAATATGTCCAATGAATAAATGTGATGTTAATTTCTACTTCATTATAACCATCAGTGGTCATAATCTATGGTTAGTGTTCTAGTATTTCCACAAAAGTAGAATTTAATGCTAAACGGGTATGCTGATATCAGCAGTTACACTGGATATTAGTTTCTGGCAAAAAAAAAAAAAAAAATCCATAGCTTAGTTGGGTAATCATTTGCAACTTTTTCATGAGAATAAAGTGAAGGATGTACAAGAGGATAAACTAGTGGGCATTTTATTCTAAGATTAAAGAATTCTAAGATTTAAAACAGTCCTTCTTTCAAGTAGAATTCTTGGCTATCAGGAAATGTTCTTGTAGAGTACGATCTTTTAACTTGTCCAAAGTACTTTGTGTGTGTTTTTTTACCATTCATATGCTAGACTGTGGACATTGCCTTTCAGAGACTGGCTACTCTTTTAGCTCATTTGCACATATTGGTGACATTTTGTGAAGGATAATTCCATTTCTATTTCAATAATAGAGTAGAATATTTTGGATCATACAGTCTACTTTTTGTTCTTCCTAGAATCTGGTAAGCACTTAAGAGTAAGCATGTAATAAAACCACAATTTTTCTTAGAGAGTTCTATAATGTCACATTTTAAAAATAATTAGTTCTACTTACAAGAGGACATTTCTTCATGCTATAACAAGATTAAGAGCACTGAACATTACTTTTGTGATACATTCATTTTTTCGTGAAGTCATCTTGGTAATAGTATTTTGTTTTCTGAATAACACTGATCTTTTGACTAAATAAATGCCATTTGCAGATATAAGGATGATAATTGTATTACCAGATATCAATATTGTTTGTTTAGGTGAACGGCAATAATCTGGTTTTGAAATAATGAGGCAAAACTGTTACTATAAAATGTCGGGTCATAAAAAGTTCAAAAGAATAATGGGAGCAGTTAATTTTAAATAATTCTGTAGAGTGCTACTGTTTTCTAAGCATTGCGTGGCTCATTTCACAAATCTCTTCTCATCCATGTGTAGTCAGCAGTTAAATGTTTAGAGCAGTAACGTTTTCATGCCCAGAACACATACAACATCCATAGATACTGGGCAGCTGCCACATTCACTGCACTTAAACCAAAGCTTCCTGAGCTTGGATGGATGACTGTCTTGAACTTTATGATTTTCTCCGAGGAACTCCACAAAACCGTGTTAAATGAATATGTTAAACCTGGAGCAAATTCTGTAGGAGAAAATGGAATTGTATTGTGTGTCTGCTTGTACCTATGAAGCAAACGCTATAGGCAATAGTTTTAAGAAATAATATTTTTAAGCTTCTCTGTTCACATTTGTGTGCTGTTTTTTTTTTTTTTTTTTTTAAGGAAGCCACTTGGTAATAGAAGCCAAAGTCTCAAGAAAATATTAACCACTGGAAAGCTAGAAACTGATAAATTTTTACCTATTAACTTTTTTTTTAATGCAAAATGAGGAACACTCATCATTATTAAATTTGTGTGAGAGAAAGACATACTATATAGATTAAAAGCAACTACTTCTAGCTGAGGGTAGACTGTACTACTCTTTTAAAATACATACAAACCACTCAGAAGCTAGGTGTGTGAGTTTTCTGAAAAGGCTACAGTATAACTGTCTTTCTCATCTACCCCTTTTCCTTCCAGTTTTTTCATTTGTAAAATAGGGCTGATAGAATCTTTGCAGACTTTCACTGAGAACTAAATGAAGATATTATATGGACCAAAAAGCAAATGACTGGTACCTAATAGGTATTCAAAAAATATTCTTTCTCTTCAGCCTTTACTTAGCTTGTGTCTGGTCTGATTGATTCAGTATATCCTAGTGATAAATTTAATAACTGCAGGTATGTGTCTTGGCTTGTTCCTTCCTCCTCCTCCTCTTCTACCACAGCTATTGCCAACAGAGTTGAAGACAGAGCTCTCCTCTCCCTGCTCCTTGTCTCTGATTATCTTCTTCCTTCATAGGCTATTTGTTGCTTGTTGCTCTTATTTTCTCCTCTGATATCTTTTAAGCCTTTGACCATTTCAGATCCCTTTTGTCAAGATCTCTTTATTTTCTTCTTTTTTTAAAAAAAAGATTTATTGCATTTATGCATATAAGAACTGGTGTCCAGGCCAGAGGTTTGGGAGCTGAGAGGATTCACCAGAGACAGAGCAGGGAGCAGAACAGACAGATCGACTGAAATACACTGCTAATGGGAGCAGCATGTGCGGCGGGAGAGATCTGCTGTGCCATATGGGTCACCCCCCTGGCAGGAGGCAGGGATTGAACTCATGCTGCAGCGGCTGTGGGTTGCTTCATAGTGCGTTGCTTAACCCACTGCACACTGGGGAGGCCCCTCTTCTGTCTTTTTTTCAAAACTCTTCTTTCTTCTACTGTCTTGTTGCCTGCTTTGTCACAACTAGGTTTTTCTGCCATGCAAATGGTTCTGCGTAGCCAAGGACAACATTCCAGTCCATTGGATTACTTGCTTTGCCCATTAAAATACAGTGTCTGAAAAGTTTATTCTGAATATATTATGCCTCTGTTGTGTGGAGAAACTACTGTTTCACTGAAAAGTCATATACACACTAACTTTTTAACTGAAAAATGCATGAATTTGTCTATAGTGCAATGAGTCATTGCTAAATCAATTCACTTGTATAACTGTCTCTCGTGTGAAGAAATAAAACTTCTGCCAGTACCCTACAAGTCCCCCTTGTGTTCCCTCCTGTTCTCTGTTTCTTTCCTTTCCTATTACTTAATAACTCATTCTTCTGACTGTTCACACTTAGGCTGGTTTCACTTGTTTTTTAACTTTATATGCATTAAAGTATGGCATGCCCATGCATTAAAAGTGTGCATTTCACAATTTGTGAAATGCAACCATGATTTTGTCTTTGTTTATTTTTATTGCAGTGTAGTACTCTGTCAGATGACCACAAATTCTGTGTATGGTCACATTTCAAGTTTTTAATTTATTCTACTGGTGATGTAGATTTGGGTTGTTTCCAGTTGGATAATTAAAATAATGATGCTATGAGTATTCTTGTGAATGGTGTGTGTGTGTGTGTGTTGCATGCATGTGTGCACTTGTATGCCTGCATTTAAAAATTGAACTTCTGGTTTATACTTTAAGTCATTAGACTTCTGATCCATGTTTGATGCTTTTCTGTATTTGCTTATATCCCAGTCTTTTTCTTTAAAAGACACATTTTTATTTCTATATGTGAAATTTGGAATGTTAGAGAACACATAGAAAATTTATGAATTCTATTTGTAAATATAAATGCAATGTTATAGGAAATACTACATTTTGATAAATGTAATAAATGTCATGCAATTCATGTATAGAATATCATTATGTAGGTACAGGGATTTATAAAAATTCATTTTGCTGTTTATATTAACATTATTATGGAATTATTAATATAGATTATGTGTTTATTTTTTTAAAAAAGGTTTGCTTAATTTATGCATATAAGAGCTGAGTTATAGGCCAGAGGTGTGGCGGGGGGGTGTGGGGTGTGTGTGAGAGAATTCATCAGAGACAGAATAGGGAGAAGAACAGGTGGATTGACTGGAATACGCTGCTGAGGGGAGCTGCAGGTGAGAGAAGAGAGATCTCCTGTGCCATGTGGGTTAGCTCCCTGACCTTGGAGTTGAGCTTGGGCTGTAGTTGTTGCCTGATAGTTTCATAGTGCTGAGATTTACCCCCTTGTGCCACCAGGGAGTTCCTAAGAATATGTTTACTTTTACTTTTGATGAAATTTCCTCTACATAATTCAGTCCACAAATATTTTAAACATTTAAAGTTATATAGACATAAGTAGAGCCAAAATCAAACCAATGTGGTTGTGATTCATAATTTTAAAAAAGAAATTTAGTAGTTATTACTTATCTTCTGCATTTATTGCTCTATTGCAGCGACTCTAGAGCTAAAATTTCTGATAATTTTTCCAACCTAAATAAAGATAAAATTAATGCTTTGATTCCTTATATGTCTTGATTTGGTTTGTTATTAAATGTAGATGAGATATTGTTAGTATTATTATAACTTTTATTCTCATAGATTTTTTTTTAAAGATTTATTTATTTATGCACACAAGAGCTGGGGTACAGGCCAGAGGCGCGGGAGGTGAGAGGATTCATCAGACAGAGTGGGGAGCAGAACAGATAGACCGACTGAAACACATTGCTGAGGGGAACAGTGGTCTAGGTGGGAGAGGTCTGCTGCGCCACGTGGGTCCCCTCCCTGGCCTGCAGCAGGGATCAAACTCGTGCTGCATTGGTTGCAGTTTGCTTCATAGTGCGTTGCTTAACCCACTGCACCATCAGGGAGGCCCTATTCTCATAGATTTATTTAATGTTAAGAAAATGAGGCTTTCCTCAAAGAGATAAACAATACACAGAAATGTCTAAATGTGTTAACATCCATCTGTTCAGTAGAAACTTTGTGAGTGCTTTTCTGTGGCAGTTTACCCTCAGCTATATGAGTATAACTCAACTTTTTAAAAACTTACATATTTTTTGTCTCTATATACTACTCCATTTCCCTCTGATAAGCATTACCATAATGTGCTGTTGTTAGTGATGAAAATGTATTCTAGCCTCAGATGTGTCGCATTTGGGGAAAAGCATGAGCATTGTTAATGGCAGGTAGACTTTTAAACATAAATTATTATTATATCAGTATTTTGATTAATATAGTCGCCTTATGAATGAATATATATTAATATTTTAGTTAACATTAACTATGTTAAAAGTGGTGTTTTCCAGTCCGAAGGGCTTCATGGTCTAGTGGGATGGCCTAAAACATCAGTACATCATTGCACTGTGATGTGGCAATTGCCTTAAAAGGATCCATGCACAAATTACCACAGATAATAGTGGAAAAGGCTCATTTTTGCTTGGTAGAATTATAGAGGGATTGGTAGAAGTGAATCTGTTTTGAGACTTGCATAATGTGATATCTTTAGTTATGTGCTAGGTATTAGGAGGCCAGTCAAAAAGTTAGACTAACCTGGTATTCCAGGAGAATATTGGAAAGATTGTGTATTCTCTGGAGACAAGTCTAGAATCAATGAAGTCCATTTGATGACAGTCTCTGTAAAATGTGTCTTGTAGAGTGCATCTTTTTATAAGTATCTTAGAGTGCTAACACTTCTGCATGTGTGAGTGCATTGTGGAGCTGTTGTTCATCAGAACTCTAGAGTTTGTGAGAAATGTGCCAGAAAACTTGGGGGTCGAACAAGATTTAGCCTCTTCAGACACCCCATTCTCATTTCCTGTGTCTAAGATACTGACAAGGGATTGAACTTTTCTCAATCTTAGTTGCTTTTTCTGTAAAATGTAGGTAATGATAGTATTTACTCAATTTGTTCATTGTTAATAAAAATGAAAATCAAATGAGATAGTGCACTTTGGTACATTGTCTAGCTCATGGTTACAATAACACAGTAAATTTTTGTTCTTAGCTAAAACTCAGGGTATAATGCACATCAACATTCAAGAAATGAGCATAAAGGGAAAAAAATCAAGTTCTTACTTTTGATTTCTTTCAACATTCAATTAGATTTTGAAGGGATGGTTTGCAATACACCTGAATCTGGATTTATCTGTATATATACATATATATCCCCCCAGATTCTGTTATGAATATACATATATATCCCCCCAGATTCTGTTATGACAGGTGTCCACAACAAGATTGACAGAATAAAGGAAGTATTAATTGGGGTGCAGGTGGTAAAAATCTTTTCTAAGGATGTGTATGTATGTCTCTATGTGTGTTTAGATAGACTCTAAAGTTTATATTGAACTTGAAAGTAAAGACTGACTAGATTACCTATCAAAAATATTTAATGAGTGAGCTCATTTCAGTGCTGATTACATCCACAGCTCTACTCTTATACATTAGGTCACATTCTTTCTCTTTAGGTGAGTGTGTAAATAAGAGACAGGGTCCCAGGGATAGCCTGGAATTGTGGGTATCCTCTCAGACTTGGACTTAACAGTGACCCCACCACTAGTGTCTAGGTCTGTGTTTAAAATTCCCTGTTCCAGAGATACTTCAGCATTTACCAAGCCTATTTTTGTTGTATTTATTTATTTTTAGTCTCTTATTTTAATCTTTGGGTAGGAGGGATGCAGTAACAATAAAACAAATCCAAAAGCCCATAAAGCTAGAGCCTGGGATTTGCAAGGGTAAGATAGTGGGCCACTTTGTTCACAGAATTTCACTGCGTCTCCCAGAAACACTCACCAGACTGATGGTAAACTGCTACGAACACAGCCCTCGATTCAGTTCGCCCTGGACATGTGCTTACTAACTCTCCGTCTTTCTGTTCTGTATTCTGTCCTGTGTTATGGGTACAGATTGTTTTAGAGGCAAAGACTGAGTAGAGTTGGGAGAAATGGAATTTATTAATAACCACAGAGGGGTATGTGGGCTGGACTTACTCTCTCAGGCATTTGAGAATTACTGATTGCTAACTATCAATGTAATCCTGGGTCTCTCTCTCTAGTCTCCTTCCCTATACTTCATTAAACTTGCTACATTTCAGTCCCCGACTTAATTTTAAATCAGATAAAATTTAAATTATTATGAGATGAGACAAGTTTATTACATAGGTAGTAGTATTTTAAATTGAAGAAATTAGGGCTTCTTTATGCAATGAGATCTGTATAAATTATTGAGCTCACAGACAACACTGTTTATGTTGTTTATTTATGCACTTACTATTTGGATATCTGAGATCGATCATATATATTTATTTCCTGCTTTGTTACTCAGTGTTCTGTCATGTCTGTAAGCCTGGGCAATTGCACACTCTTCAAATACTGATTTCAAATCTTTCATGATAATGGATTCTGGCTTTCTTTTAATGTTGATAATAATACTGGAAAACAAAAACAAACCTTTAAAATGATCCTCTTCAGATAGAAGCAGCGTAGTTTTCTTTCTCCGGTTAATACTGTTTTGTTTTAAATATTTACATATGCTTTCACATTAGTGATTTTTTTCTTTGAAAATTACCCTCCAGAGCAGCCTCTCTGGAGCGCTGTGTTCAGCCAAACTTGTTTTGCTGGTAACTGTCTTCTGAGACATAAAACCAAATGAAATTGGGAAACTGGTACACATTGAGCTGACTCCCCATTTTATAACTGCTAGGATTTTGGGGACTGTAATTGTTGATGTATGTTGTTCCAACGAGAGTGTATATATAAACCCTGCTGAGAGTGTATAAAGTATACATACAGTTTCTATCAAACTTAAGTTGGCTAAGGAGCCTACACACACACACACTCACACATGCACACACACACTTTTTAAAGTTAGTATCATGTGGAAAATGCAGAGAAAATTCTTGTCATCAGTGCTTAAATAATTACTGTGGTAAAATCCAAGATTCAGCTTAGTTAGGCAGAATGTTCTGAAATAATAGCTTTTTTGGGGAAAAAAAGTTCTTATAACTGAAGATTTCTAAATTTCTTACTTACCTAAATTATAAAGGGATTTTATGTATACTTTCTGTGCTTTTCATCCATAAAATTTTTCTCATCCTAGGAATTGGGAAAAAATTTACCTTTTGTGCTATTGGAAGTTGTTCTCAAGTTTAACATTTTAAAATATGACCAGTTTTCTCTTTTGGGAAATTTCATATACTTAGTTAAAGTAAAAAATGATTCCAACCTCCTTGTGTATATAATTTGTTTTTATCAGAATGAAAAATGATGCTAAGTTGGTTACATTAAGCAGTCAGTACTAACTAGGGTGGTTTCTAAACCAGATTTCATATCCATCCATACTGTTTATTTTTTTTTTAAAGATTTATTTATTTATGCATGCAGGAGCTGGGGTACAGGCCAGAGTGGAGGGAGATGAGAGGATTCACCAGAGACAGAGTGGGGAGCAGAACAGGCAGACTGACTGAAACACACTGCTGAGGGGAGTGGTGGGCAAGACAGGAGAGGTCCTGCTATTTCCATGTGGGTACCCTCCCTGGCCAGGGGCAGGGATTGAACTCGTGCTGCAGTGACTGCGGTTTGTTTAACAGTGCGTTGCTTAACCCACTACACCACCAGGGATGCCCCAGACTGTTTATTAATTTCAAAGAAATTGTAAAAATACATACAGGTCAAAGATACCTTACCTCTTAGAATATACATAATGTGAACTCTGAATTTATTTCCTATTTCTTTTCATTGTCTGGCTATATTTGAACTCCTTGTGATATTTGTGCCTGTCTCGTTGGATACATTCATCTCTGCACTCATTGGACCACTGGTCCTCAGGTGGGGGAGATCTTTTAAGCTGCTGCCTGTTAAGTGACAAGGATGAGACAGTGGTTTGTGACTTGCCAGTTTTTTGAGTAAGAACTGTTCCATAAGATGGCATATTTGCTTTGACTATTTAACAGATACACACATTACATATTTTATAGCATAACATGTTAAATTTTATAGTAAAGATTAGCTATAACACACATGTATAGTTTTTGTATGTTTATGTATAAACTCAAGTGTGCCTTTATAGCATTTGTTTTAATCATATTTTTTTAGCACTCTTAAAAATTAAAAACTTAGCAAAAGCCTTTCTTCCTACTAGACTTGCCAATGCTGTGAAGACAATGAGCATTTTTATTGAATCTTCATGGTATGCATTTGTTAGATTCACTATACTTTATATGTGCATTAATATACTAAATGGATTTGCAGTGATTGACACAAATTTCTTATGTGAGAACTGAGACAACTGTTAGCGAGTTATATTGTTGGATTGAGTTAATAATTGAGATTTTCTTGCCTACTGAAAATCAGGTTAGAAAATAGACAAAGCAACATCTATTTTAAAATTAATCTACCTTTAAAATACAGAGTAATTTTGGGGCAAATGCTGGCAAGAAAGTGAAAGGCATTCTTACAAAGCATAGCACTCATTATTTTCTTTACCAGTGAAAATCTCATGTACATACAAATAAAATGACAATTCACATCATAGCCATCAAGATAAATAGATACATGTGTAAGTTTCCTTGTATTCCTCTTTTTGAAGTGAAGTGCTGTTTTTGGCATGGGCCAGTTGAACTATTCTAACAAAGAAGTGAGGGATGAAATTGAGGGAGCCTGGCTTGAGAACACTTGCACTCAGGTTGACCTGTTTGAATTAACAGTTGTCACTGTAGATTACTTAAATTGTTTTGTTGTTGTTGTTTAAAGGGAAAACAAGGTACGTGTGGGAAATGCTTGATAACTTTCTTAATTTGTTTAGTGAAATTGTAATCTTATTCAAATCAGAGTTTTTAATACATTTGCCTTTCACCTGTTATGAAAAGAAAAATAATCAATTCCCCTTTCCTTTTGATAATCTACAATGTTTACTTGCTTTGTTTTAGTTCCCTATTTAGTAAAACAGGCACTTTTTTTTTTTTTCAGGAATATTCTACAGCTTCATTTAAGACCTCTAGCATAAAGTCTTTAAAGGCAAAAAAAGGGAAAAAAAAGTAATTTTCTTAGAATAATGAAATGATTCATGAAATTCTTTCTCTGCATTTTATATATATATATATATATATATATATATATATCTCGGTACTACTTACCAACCTGTCTCATTTTACCTAGACTATTACATTTGAAATTAGATATTTGAAATATAGAGAATATAACATGATGAAATAAAAGTTTAATAGAATGTGTTTGGGCCAGCATCAAAAGTCTTTGAAATAGGATATCTAAATAACATGTATTTTATCTCACAGAGGCTTGGGTTAGTTCTAGTGTCCAGATGACTGTTAATGGGCCTTATGCTCTGAAACATATGTTAATAGAAACGATCATTTTGGATTAATTTGATGTGAATTAATAAGAGATTTATTTGATGGGAGTTGTTTGAAGGTGATGACATTTAAATCTCAACAGGATTTAAGATGTCCAAAAATACCTTTAAAGATTCAGGAACAATCAATTCAGAGAGAACAAATTAAATAGACATGGTTAGCAAAGAACAAGATCTGACATTGGGTTTATGAAGTTTAAAGCAGTTTATATATATATGTATTTATATATAAAGCTATCTATTGTTGCAGTATTACTTTGGAATTTGAAGAAATAGGAAATATATAAACTCCTTCAGCAATTTCTTTTGTGAATTGGTTGAACAATCTCTTGCATTTTATAGTTCACTTAAGCAATCTGATTTTGATCTGTATATATGGAGTAGACAGGATTCAGGTTTTTTTCCTCTAAAACAATGAGCAAACACATATGTTCTTTAAAAACTGAACTTTATATGTTGTTCATATGGAAGTGATCTAGTTTGCTATAGGCCCCAAATTTGACCTTCCTTTTATTTTGCTATCACTTGCTTAATTCTTTAAATTCTTTGCGGGGGAATTTTGATCAAAAGAAATGAGTTGCTCTTCTTTTATTCTTTTAATTTTTTTTTTTTTAATAAAAGCTTGGGCATACAAGCATGAAAAAAACAAAGAGAAAACTAGCAAGTCTTTTCTTTTTGTATTAAATTTTGATTTCAGACACTTGAAAGTTTTATTATCTGGAAAAGCCATAAGAAAATGTAATCTGATATTATATATTATGATGATAAAAACTGCTACTTATTATAAGAATTATACTGAGTTGGACTTGAGACTAAAGTCAAATTATACAGTTTTGGTCCCCTAATTTTTAAGTCTTATCTATGTAGATCTATATTAATTTATCTGTGTGTCTATCTATCTATTTGTATCTATAGAGCTGAACTGATAGATTATTTGTACATATACTCAAAAGTTTTGATTTTCTTTGCAAATGAGAGAGGTTCCTTAGAATCTTCCTTTGCCTTTGACAAATATCCTTTCTCTTAAATTAGTGGTAGGTAATAAAATTGAAGTCACTCTCAGTTTGCAGTTTGGATACATTTGGCACATAGCTGATGCTGGATATACATTTATTTATTGATTGAATGAATGAATAAATGAACATTGGAAAAAATGAATAACTGAGTGAATGATAGACATCCGTGATGTTTATACCACCCTTAGTTGTTGTTTTAATATTTCATAGTTTTTCAAGGAACTTAGATAAAGGTTTTCTAATGTAAAACTGAAGTGCCTAAACCATGAATCAGAGCCGCTATAGAGTCTCAAAGCAGGGGATAGTTTAAAAATAATTTATTCTAATTCCCTCATTATACAGATAAGAACAGAGGCTCAGAGAAAAGTGAAGGAAGTTGCTCTTGATTACATCAGCAGATAATTTGAATCATGTTCAGAAAGTAGATAGAAGTTTACTTTACCACTCTTCCTCCTTGGGCTTGATTATTTTGCTTAGAATTAGGATGGTGCAAGGTATATATTTTGTATTATCACTTACTTTTAAGAAGTTTCTCATCTAATGAAAATAAATCCTAGTTTTCATCTGCTTTGAATATTTAGTATTAGCTCATTTTAAATTACTGTCATAGTTAATTTCTCTGGTTGAATAATTCATTTGATTATCACAAGGTTTTTGGGAGCCATAAACATGTATGTATATGAAATTAAACTGAAGTCATTTTGGCTAATTCCCAATATTTAGGTAATAATAGGAAACTCAGATTCCTTTTGCTTTGAAGATGCCATTCTCAGAACATGAGCCAGTCTTCTATAGAAAAGATTTTTTTCCTTATATTTTTTACACATTTTACTCAGTAAGAATTAAATTTTAAGCCCTAACGCTAATTATTGCAACTGTATAAATCTGACTAAATGATACTTTAATATGAACTAGTACAATATCCTATTGTCTTTAATAACAAACTCTTTATACTGAAAAAGCAAAGCTTTAAAGTTTTAATTTAGGAGGAAATAATTAAAAGTAGAAATTGGGATTTTTGCAAGTCTTACATCTCAGCACTGTAAATTAATACAAATAAAACATTTTGAGGAAGCTGAATATATTTAACCTGCTTAAATGTCTTGGCACATAGCATGCCTTCACATCATGTTTAAGGAACAGTCACATGTTCCTATAGTTGGAGAATGATGTAAATGTGTGAATGTTCACTATTAACCATCCCCTACTCTTATCCCCTAGTTAATTTAGTATCTTATAATTAAATAAGGGACTGAGTTAGCAAATTTGAGCCTTGTAGTTTTCAATTTTATTTTTCCAACTCTTGTCCTATTTACTTTTAGCCCTGTGGTAGTTGTTTATAGTTGACCTGTTACATGCCGTTTTGAATTTTTGGTAGTTAGTGTGAGGAATGTTGCCATATAGTGGAATGAAGGAGTTTAAAGTAGAGTTGCCAAAGCTGATGTCTAAGGCTTACTGGTGTGATTTTATACAATAAAATTATCTTAGTACTATTAACACAGTATCTGCCTCTGTTTCAATTCAGATAATAAAAATGATGATACAATAATGGCTTAAGGTTGGTATACAAGTATACAAGTTTGTTGATCAAGAGTGAAGAATAGCAGATATTAAAAATACCCAAAAAACTAACATGACATAGTACAGACCCTTTCTATAACTATCGATATGGCTGACATGCAGTGATTAACTCTTGCTGGTGTTGCAATAGTTCTTTTTTAAAGATTTGTTTTTATTAATTTATACACACAAAAACTGGGTGTAGGCCAGAGTGTGGGGGGGAAGTAGGAGGTTGAGAAGAGTTACCAGAGACAGAGTGGGGAGCAGAACATGAGGATCCACTGAAATACACTGTTGAGGGGAGCAGCGGGAAATACAGGACAGGTCTGCTTCACCATGTGGGTCAGCAACCTGGCTGGGGATCAAACTCATGCCTCAGTGACTGGCAATAGCTTGATGGCACTAAGACTGTAACCCCTGGCCACCAGGGACGCTCCATTGCAGTAGTTTTTGACTAATCCTATGGGTTACACTGGTGCTGTGAATCTGGCAGGGACTGGCAATGGGTACTTCTTCTTGTCTTCAGCTATGACTAGGCAGTGTCAGCAAGTGTACTTTATACCTTCTGTAGAAGCCTGTCCCTTTGATGTTTACTAAAAAAAATCTTATTCCCCACCCCAGTGTGGGTAAGTATTATCGCTAGCATGGAGTGGGGTTCAGGGTTTAAATAATTTCACAAACATCACAGTCCATTATAAAAATGACTTCTCTAATCTTTTATATTGAATTCTTCTTTATCTTGCTATATTATGAAAATCCAGGGGAGGGAGAAGATGTTGCTCAAGGTTAGCTCATTCTTTTATGAGGCTTCTAGAAGCAGTCCATAGTGTGGCGAATTTCTGTATTTTAGGTGTGATAGCATGAAGTATGTTTACATCACTTAGGAAGGAAAATATTTTTCTTTGTTTTGTTTTGCAGATGTACAGATCAGCTCTCAAAATGTCTTCTGTGTCTTCTGAGCATCTTCTAAGACAATTCCATTAGCCTCCTGCTAGTTGACTAATAGAATTAATAATTGTAAAAAGCATTCTAAAGCCACATGCCTTATGAAGTCAATGCTGGGTATGATTTTACAAGTATGTGATCTATTTTTTCAAGTGAAAATGTTAACTGGAAAAGTTCTTGGCACACAGGAAAACACCATGCAATCTGTTATTTGTCTTAAAGATAATAACTTGAGAGTGGCTATACTTCTGACTGGATCTAACTTACGACTTGTTAGGGGAGTTTCTTCCACTTAGAAGTATTGCATATGTGCTTATATTTACATAGTATGTCATTCTAAAAAGTTATGGTGATATAATGCCAGTAAAAAATATATATATATTTTTTCCTATAGCTACTTCAAAGTAAAGTTAACTAAATTAACCACCATTTAAAAAAAAAACAACAAAAAACTAAAAAGAACATGTCCCTTCCCCCACAACAAAAATAAAACCCAAATGAC
Organism: Galemys pyrenaicus; assembly: GCA_019455555.1. Taxonomy (NCBI): domain Eukaryota; kingdom Metazoa; phylum Chordata; class Mammalia; order Eulipotyphla; family Talpidae; genus Galemys; species Galemys pyrenaicus. The sequence goes on from JAGFMF010011709.1 coordinate 17,139,233, forward strand.
CTTTCTGATACTTATTTGAAGTTTTAGAAGTTTAGCATTCTCTGCAATGTATATTATTAAGGGCTCTATTCAGCACAAGGAAGCAGTGAGTCATGGTCTCTAAAGGTCTATTCTTGGGTGGAAGAAGGAACTGAAATTTCGAAGGCTGATAATTTAATTAAATAATATTTTCTTTCAGTCACTGTAGATGCTAGTTGAGTAGTTTTTAAATTCACCCATTACTTTCCATTGTGATCACAATTAATCAGATCCAATTTTTTTTGTTCTGAAAGAGGTTAGTATTTTAAATATTAGCATACTTACATTTACTCACTTTTTTAGTTATTTTAGTTCCCTTGCTATGTGAAAAACTGTTCTTTTGCTGATCACCTTGACAATATATGGGCTTCAACCATTTTCTTTTCATTGCCATGAAAGGGTAATCTTAGTGAATTTGAGTATTGCAACCTCATGAATCCTACCGTTCATACATATTTTTACCTTTTTTGTGTAACTCCATTTCATTTTGGTGCATCATTGTTAGATTTTATTTACATGAAGGACAAATGCTAAAATATAAGTGATGATTATTTGTTTTTCCAAAGAAAAATTTAATTGTGGTAGTTAAGGGCACTATGGAGAATGGGAAAAGTAAAAACAAATAAGAAATTCAGAGGGAACAACAAGAGATGCTGTAATAATTCTCCACATTTTTGTATGTAGTAACTGGTAGTTTATAAACTAGGATGTCCTTTTCTATAGTCCATCTGTTTTTTACTCAACCTTATATTTTTAACAACTAATTTCTTAAGCTCCCCCTTTATTCCTTTCCTTTTTAGTTTTCCCATTGTTGAATACCAGTAAAATTTCCCTCCAGTCTTCTAAGAGCTGGTACAACTTCCTGGGTTATGTCACTTCAGACAGGAATAGAGGGCCTTCTAAATTTTTGACAACAGCACATAGCATATTAAAATACAAACATTAAAAAATTAACCTGTGTTCCACTTTTAAGTGATGACTACCTAGCTCAGTTAACTAGTTTTAGGGCCTATTGATAATGACACTAAAGTGGGGACCAGGTTTCCTCTTCTACCCCAGAGGTCAGGCCACTTTACTTTGCCCCCAAAGAATCACTTTCACTTGAAATTTCAGTCCTTCACCGCATGCGTTTCTGCTGTTGTTGGCCCAAAAAATAGTGTCATGGGTATTTGTGACTAATATCAGTGGTGTTTGAGAAGAACAGTGTACTTTCTTAAGTATAAATATTCTATTTTTAACACTTTAAACAAGTATTTTTACCTTGTAAATCGTTCCTGATACTCTAGCCTCGTGCACTTTCTTGGTTCAGTGATTCACATTGTAAAATTTTTGCCTCACCAGCTTCTTAGAAGCAAAGGTCCACCCATACACTCAAAGCCAGTGTGGTTGCTCAGCATTTATGAGAAACGATGGACAAAAATAACAAAAACCTGTCATTAATTAGGATTTTCCCAGAACATCTTAGATAATCATGGTCCAACTCACTCTTAAATCTGTCCTTGTGGCAGAGTCAGCTAGTAAAAAAGGTTGGTTTTATTAGTCAGTAGCAGGTAAATTTTTTTTCTAAGAGACTCTGGAGTAACAAGTGAAGACCAGGAACCACAGGTCAGGAAACTCACTCGTTGACTAGCCTTTGTAAGGCATTCTTTTATTGACAAAATACAAATTGTTTCTTATCTCTCTAGAACCTTAGAGTTCTAACTCATTAACCCGCACAAGAGGAATTTGTCACAGCCTTCTTATTTTCATTCTGCACACGAATGCCACTAATTTGAAAGATATGGTTGACCTAGATGTCTAGGCAAGCTGTAGGATACTGCTCATTTTTTCTCATTTTGAGCTACGGAATGACAGTGTCTTAGGGCTCAATTTAATATTTTACTTAAGTCAACTTGCATTGTTCTCCCAATGGTGAAATTGGTGCCATTTCAGTCAGGCTGTACATTGAAACCCAGGGCCCAATTAGGTTGGCTGCGTGCTGTATGGAGTCCTAGCTGACCAGCATGGTGTACGTCACACCCTCCTGTTGATTCATGCCACCCCCACCCCCATCGGGGACTTAAGAAGCTTTGTAGGGCAGAAAGAAAACATTTGTCATCCTCTATTCCTGAAAGTAGTGTAGCTGTTTTCACTGTTTATAATATACTATTTCTATCTATTGAACTATGTGGACATTTTAGTTGGATCTATATTTATATCTGGTTGCACAATGTTTAGTAACGTTGAGTTCCAATTTATGTTGTTTTATGCATACATGCATATCATTTAAAAACATGTTTTCTATAAAAATATATATTGTATAAATACATTTCCATATTATAGACTATGTAACATGCATAACTATATAAGCGTATATATATATATATATATATATCATTGACTGTAAATGAAGAGGAGATTGGGCAAGAAATATAATTGGTAGGAAAGATTAACTGGTAGGAAGGATAGAGTTAGTAATCATAATGAATCCTTTGGTGTTCATAAAGCACTTAAAATAATAAGTTACTTCTTGTGACATAAGTAATTTTAACTGTAAATTGTTTACTTGAGTCTCAGTTTTGCTATTTTTAAAACATAAGTTTTATTTTTTTCTAGAGGCAAGTTTTTATGCATCTCAAAAGCCTTGACTAGAATAAGTTAAATGTTCTAGTATCAGTTACATGTATGCAACTTTCGAATAACCCTGTGGCTCTCTTTTCTCTTGTATGTTTGCAGATATGGTCCGGAAAAAGAACCCCCCTCTGAGAAACGTTGCTAGTGAAGGCGAGGGCCAGACCCTGGAGCCTCTAGGTGCAGAAAGCAAGGTATCTGGAAAGAACAAAGAATTTTCTGCAGATCAGATGTCAGAAAATACGGATCAGAGTGATGCTGCAGAACTAAATAATAAGGAGGAACATAGCTTGCATGTCCAAGATTCATCTTCTAGCAGTAAGAAGGACTTAAAAAGCTCAGTCCTGAGTGAGAAGGCTGGCTTCAATTATGAAAGCCCCAGTAAGGGAGGAAGCCTTCCCTCCTTTCCACACGATGAGGTGACAGAGAGAAATATGCTGGCTTTCTCATCTCCAGCTGCTGGGGGAGTCTGTGAGCCCTTGAAGTCTCCTCAAAGTACAGAGGCAGATGACCCTCAAGATATGGCCTGCACCCCATCCGGGGACTCAGTGGAGACAAAGGAAGATCTTAAGATGTCGCCAAAGGCTACTGAGGAAACAGGGCAAGTTCAGAGTGGTCAAGCCAACTGTCAAGGCTCAAGCCCAGTTTCAATGGCCTCAAAAAACCCACAAGTGCCTTCAGATGGGGGTGTAAGACTGAACAAATCCAAAACTGACGTACTGGCAAATGACAACCCAGACCCGGCACCTCTGTCTCCAGAGCTTCAGGACTTTAAATGCAATATCTGTGGATACGGTTACTATGGCAATGACCCCACAGATCTGATTAAGCACTTCCGAAAGTATCACTTAGGACTGCATAACCGCACCAGGCAGGATGCTGAGCTGGACAGCAAAATCTTGGCCCTTCATAACATGGTGCAGTTCAGCCATTCCAAAGACTTCCAGAAGGTCAACCGTTCTGTGCTTTCTGGTGTGCTGCAGGACATCAATTCTTCGAGGCCTGTTTTACTAAATGGGACCTATGATGTACAGGTTTGTGTTTGTAATCTGATTTTGTTCAGAAAAAGTTATTAGTGATGAGATGTTAATTCATATGTCTATATTTAAGTCAAGCTTCTAGTACCAAAAAGCAGCCTGTTAGATCCAGCAAAAGAGAATGACAATCTTCATCACCTTGTCTTCCAGGTGTATGTTCAGAATCATCTTTGGGCTCTCCTATTGGGTAATAACCCCAGAATTTCTATCAGGTCAGAAAAATCCTCTTTCATGGAATTAGCCAGGCTTCCTATTTCTGAACATATTTCATGGTAATTTGATTTTTTTACAGACTTCTCAAAATGACACCAATCTTTATGGTTCTACCTGATGATAATTCATGCCCAGTGCTAGTTTTAGATTGTGAAGCTTTTGCCATACTTTTTTCTTCAGTGAGGGTCTTTCCAGTGTCTTGTATTAGAATTTGATCTTACATTCAGCCCAACCTCAAATTGAACTAGGTGTGGGTCACATGGACAGTTGCAGAGATATACTCCTGAAAAGGCAACATAATTGCAAATGAAAATTTGGAAATAAAATTTTATATTGATTAAAAAGAATCACTGTGATTGCAAGTACTAGGGACACCAAACGACCTTGGTGTCTGCCAACAAAGCATTCCTCTCTGCATTTAGGGAAAATAGTAATTACTAAAGCATTTACTAATAATTGACATTTCTACTTTTAATAAAACTAGTATACCTTTTATATCTATGCTTCTGCATTTCGTGTATGGCATACATGAAATTTAAAAAAGACTAAAGAAATGTATTGATTTCATTTTAGCAATTTTAGAGTAGTTGAAACTCACGGTCAACTTGAGAAAGTGTATTAGTTTCTGTTACAGTCCGTAGATTTTTATTGTATTATTAGGCCAGGGGATTTCAAAACATATTAGATTTAATATTAACCTTCTTTAGGACTGATTATAAGAACCAGAGAACTAATGAAACCATATCACACTTATTTGACCTACTAAATCCTTTAAAATATCAGTCATTTTTATCCACTGAGGTGCTACAACACATCTCTCTCTCTATTGACCTAGTGCCAATTAAGAAAGACAGGCCAGGGGGTTATAAATAACAGGTAGTGAACATTTTGCAATATTTGTAAGAAGACTCAGAAGGAAAAATTCCAAATCCTTTCAATGTTAGAATGGCAATCTTAAAACTCTAAGGGAGATATGAAGAAAAACTCTCAAAAAGCCAGTTTTATCTTTGTAAAGCTCTCTTAAAAAATCCCATCTTACTTTGTGACTTTCCACAAATAGAATGATTTCTGTGGAGCAGCAAATTAAGCCAACATAGTTATTATGCATGAAAGCTACATGCTTTGAACTGCTGTCTTATTAAAGATCATTTCACTGTCTTATGTCAGATACACTCTGCTGTCAAACTATGATTGGAAAGCAAATACATGTTTTAGATAAAAGGGTTAGAAGTGAATAATGTCAGTATGTGAAATGGTGTTTTATAATTAGCAAGTAATATGATGTTAATACCTGGATTTCCGGCAGAAGTTTCAGTTTGTTCACTCTGGGGACAACTTCTGAGGGAAGCTGATCTCGGCTGTCAGGAAGGGCTCTGAAAGGAAGATTACGAAGGCCTAGACTTCGGAAGAATTCAGATTTTTAAACACAGTTCCATTTCCCCCAAACAGTTATTTGTTAGGTCCTTGGTTATTTATAGGAAAGTTTATGTTTGCGTAGAACGAGCTGAACGCTTTTCCTGGGCAGTGATGTTAGAAATAAAACAGATGTGTGAGCTATCCGAGTTTGAACTAATAGAAGTAGAAATAAAACAGCTGATCCTTCACTGCTGTCTACTAAATCCTTGCAACGGCACACAGTAAAGAAGACAAAAAAGTGGTAGGAAATTGCATGCAGGAAGATAATCTTGTTAAGATCAATTCTTTTTTTTTTCAAAGAGAAATAATATGGCTATAAATAGAAAAAAGCAATCTGTGGAAAAAGTAGATGATTATTTCAAAGAAACAATTGAACTTAGAAGGAATTCTAAAAAGAGTTAACTTCCCTTTAATTAATGAAGAGAACACAAAATATACATATAGGCCAAGTGTTAATCTTGAATACTTTGCCTGTATGTTAGATGTTAATGCAGAATCATGTCTGAAAATAAGTAACTTATTAACAGTTTCATGCTGAAATAAATATTGCACAGTTTCCCTATGTGCTGAATAAAAGCACATCTGAAATTCCCCTTTATATTCACACATGTTTGTGTTGCTAAATGCTGTTTGCAAGGTTCTTTCCTGGCCACTTGAACTGTGTGGAGACTAAAGGCTGTTTGAGATAAAATGCTGACTGTAGGATTTCTTTAATGCAGTTTTGTCGGAAATTTATGGTAAGTTAATGGCTTGTGTGTATTCTGATAAAAAGATGTTGATAAATAAGAGTCTTTCAAATAAAAAAATTCAATTTTAGCAGTTATTTATATAAATCTAGAATTTAAGCTAATTGAAGTAATACATGAGCAATTCATTAATCTTTTTCAATTAAACTGGTTTTTTTCATTTTAACTTTCAGGACAGTTGGTGGTTAATGATAGATTTATGACATTTTAGGCCAAGAAAAAAGGAACAGAAGCCAGAAGTTGAGGACTTAAGAACTCTGTGGCTTTGATCTATATTTTGGTTTGACGTGGGTGGTTTTAAATAATTTGAACTAGCTTGAGTGTCAACATGAGCTATATGGTTAGGAAAAAAATAATTTAAACAAATTTTAAGATTTCTAGTTCCAAGTTCAAATTATCTGACATATATTTGGGAGAATAATTGAGGTCTAGACATATTTGTACTGATAATATCCTCTCCGGTGGAAATTTTATTGCAAATAACAAAACCAAAAAGTTACAAATTTCTTACAAAAGTGTCAAGTAACCACTTTTCTTTGTGAGTAGACTGAGCCGCATTTGGATGATGGACTTCACTTTAAAGACTCATCATCATAAAACCAGCACTGTTTTTTCTGAGTCTTTTAGATTCAGGTCCTGCCCCCTACTCCACCTCCCCCCCCCCTTCTTAAAACCAAAAAAAAGTCAATTCTTTACCAAGAAAAGTAAGAAAATGTACCATGACTAGCTTAAAGCTAATTGACTCGACCAGAATGTTAATTTCCAAATTTAATTTTAATTTTTTCCTGCCAGTTTTACCAATTAATTTCCTGAAAATTTTTAAAAGAATAATGGATGTAGCCTGATTGGCAAGGCTTCCATGTAATTTATATTACCTGTATTCAGCCTTTGAGACTCACCTATGGCCAATAATAGGACAAGAGATTGAGTTCTTCAAAAAGTAATTACAGCTTCTTTCTTTTTAATCTGCTTTATTATGCTTATATTTAAACCATCATTGAATGGAGGCCTGCGTTGTTAAACAGGGACTTGGCTGTTTCATTAGGGCTTAATGTGCTGTGCATTAGGGCTTTTGCGTCATCTTTATGGGGGAGCTCTTAACTCTCAGATCAGGTTATAAAAGTCCAAGTCCTGTCAGGTTGTGCTTCCCACGGGAACGTGTTTAAGCGATAAATGCTCACGATGTATATGTGGCTTTTCATATCGTTAGTAAACCTTCGCTGTTACTCTGCATCACTCACAACTCCAGGAAGGTAGTCGCATTCCAGCTATTAAATTCATTTTGGCCTTAATGAAATTCTGAGGTTAACAGAGAATCTGTTAACTTACCAGTGAGTGTCTTGTGTTTGAGCTAAGGGCACTACATTTCTGTTTTATAAATATTTTTATCATAGTTGCACAATATGTCATGTTAGAAGCAGGAAGAACTGATTTTAGAGATAGGAAGTCATCCTTGTATTTTCAACATATTTAACTCTATGAACTTTACAGAGCCTTAATGTGCACCAGTATATTCATTTGAACAGGGGTTTACAGTTTGACCTGAAAAAAATAAAATAAAATCAGGGAATTTTAATCTCATTTTGATGTATTTTGACTTCTCCTGACTTTTGCTTCAAATATTTATTTTTTATCTTGGAGTTTTCTTTGATCTGGAATAGGAGGGAAATTATAGACCTTGTAGTTTCTGTTTCTTTGTTTTTCTGAGTAGAGGATAGTTGCATTTTTTGAAAAACTGGTGAATGAGACTTTAATCAATTCAGACTGTCTATAGAATACAGAATTTTTGGCATATAAGCTGGTACTTATTTTCAGGACTGGGTCTCTTTAACAAGTAATAAACTGTGCAAAATAAAACATATGCTCACCCTAAGGCCATAAAGCAAAGCGAAGTTATAGCTTTTATCAGGTTATTTTCATCAGTGGAGATGGCTGAACTGGATAATGTAACCATCAGTGTAGAATCAACCAGTTTGACCATCCGCAGTAATCCCTCACCCTGCGTGATGGTTAAATCTCCATTTGGCTTTGCTCTGTGAGGCTCAGTATTGTCAACGTCAATTCCTCTTTGATTTTCAGTTCACTTACTATCATTTAAAGGACATGTATTACTTTCTTGAATATCAGTATTTCTCTCTAGGCAGAATGTTTAGAGAAAGAAGTAGTTCTCATCGTAGCCAATCAAATTTAGCATTATTCAACTCTTAATAAAAATTTATCCTCAAGAAGCCTGCTCTGCTAACTGTATCAAGTCAGCAGATTATTCAGTGCTTTTGTTTCTTGGGTCATTGTAATTACAGCATACATGTAGCTGTTAGAAAAGCAGATACAGAAGTATGTGCTAACCCCAGGAAAGTTTGGAGAAAGAAGTAGTTCCCTTTCATTCTATGATTCCTTCATGAAATCTGTTTCGAAGAATCATTGGACCATAGAGCTCTGAAATTCTTCATATGATGCAAAGTTTGTTGTCAGTATTCGTGCATTTTCAGACTATCTGAAAAAAATTATTTAATTGGAAGTCAAATGTAAAAATTACCTTTTTATTACTTTTATTTTGATTCATGCGTCTTTCATCTTCAGATTTCAAAATCACAATTGCATATATTTTCTTTTTTTCCTAGTTTTGGATTCACTTCTAATAATAGCTCATATTTACTTAAGAGTTTCTTATGTGCATGTGTGGATGCAAGCTCTTCATACGTATTAATTATCTCATCTTTATAACAACCCTTGAAGTAGACTACCATTATGTCCATAGAAGAAAAAAAATGAAACAGGCATAGAGGAATTAAAGTCACCTGCCCAACATCCCAGTTGCATAAGTGGTGGGAGTGGAGGTGTGTGTGGATGTAAATTAGGGCGGGTAGGTTATAGAAGCCTCTACAACTACTAGGATATATAATACGACCTTTCCAAACCTGGTACTAAATGTAGGCCAAATGCATGTAAAGCAAGAAATACAGTACTGGTGAACTGGGGTGTTGGATACATACTCTGAGTTTAATTTGGAAATGTTAGTGATTTCTTCAAGATTGTCTCTTATCCAATCCATATGGTGTATAATGCTACTTTATATAAACCTAATAGGCTTATAATTGAAATCACTGGAAAGAAACCTGAATTTGCCAATTTATCTTTTAAATTTCTTGTGATTCATTTTCTCTGGTACTTTTGCTATAGAAACTTCTACTGATAAAGTGAGTAAGGGCCTTTGGTGGAATCAATTAAGGTATAATATTTTATCCCCAAATTAAGGGGTTTTTCATTCACATACTGATTTAACTACTATTCCTCTCATGGAGAGGGCTTTGTTTTAGGAATTTATGATTTAACATTTGGTGTGAGAGTTATATTCTCCTTCTAGTTACTAGGCACAATCAAGTTTGGTTTTCTATGAAAATTACATGTTAAGGAGATGCACTCAGCTCCCATTTATATTCTCCAAGGCTGTGTAATTAAAGTTTTATCCTCTGCCTAAGAGTAAGTGCAGAGATGGGTGTGGATCCGGAGAGAAAACTGGAATGCCTTAAGAGTGTCTAATTTGAGTGTATGGCATATACCAGCCAGGCTTTGAGCTGGTGATTTCACTGGATTCTGAAAATGAGGGAGGTATGGCATCTGGGAGGAACTTGGGAATTCAGAAATAGCTGACTTGTTTAGTAGTTCTTTAATATTCAGATGACCTGTTGATGTATAATAAAAAAACACCCGCATCAATCATGGGTCCAGCAACATATTTGAGAATCTTGTAGTAAACACTGGTATGGCCTAAGACCTGTTCTTCCAGCTGATGGGTCACTCCTTGATAGGAGCTCAAAGTCCACTCAAAATCAACATGTATAAAGCTAAACTTGGTCAGTTCCTTCCTTAATATCACCTTTTCCACTTCCTTTGTTTTGTACTCCCATTTTCAAGTCAGTCAGACTGGAAATAGTTGAGTTACTCTGGATTTTTTTTTTTTTTGCAAATGGTCAAATAGTTTGCCCCAATCATTCCTTCTGTATTCTTTTATTGCCCCAACCTTAATGTTTACTTAGTAAATTTGTTATGCTTTCCTTTGTTTTTCTTTCTCTGTTCCTTTTTTATATTGTTCTGTTCTATAATTAGTGCCTTCCTCTCTCTTCTTCATCCTCTTTTCCTTTAGATTCTTTCTCTTTCCCCTTTCAACTCTATCCATTCTTTGCTCCTTCTTACTTTTCCCCTTGCCTCCCTCTTTTATTTTTGTTAGTATTTTAAAATTAATCTAAATCCATCTTCCCACATTTTGTAGGACATATAGGTCTACTTTCTACAAAAAGTGCATCATTTAGTCATATCGTTAAATAAGGACTCCTTTATTTTCCAAATTGTCTCTCACATTCTCCTAATCTCCCTCAACATTTCCAAAAGCGACTTGCCCGCTTACCCTCCTATATGCTCAACTCGTTTTGTGTCCTGCACCTAGTTGAAGCTCATCTCAGATGCTAACTCATCTGTCCATAGCTCAGTATAACCTCCTTGTTGGGCACTGTTAGGTTCTTTTCCTGTGTGTTGTGATTAAACTTGGTATATCTCTCTGTAGCAACACATTTCCCACTGAACTTGTGTATTTCTGTACTGAACCACAGACATTAGAATATGTCACTTCTTTGTGTAACCCCCGTGTTGGGCACATAGTAGGTATCGTTCCCTAGAGGAAGGCTGATCCACAGTGATTCGACCTTTTGTTTTCCTGCTGACACTATTCACTATTTCCAATTTTTCTTTTTTTACTTTCCATTTAGCTTTTATTTATTTTTTTAAGAATACAACAGCTTTGAGATACAACAGGAGATGCTAAAATAAAATAATGCAATTCTTATTTTTCACTTTAATCAGCCGGCAGTGGCAGCCAGTTCAGTGCAGGGGAGGAATGTGGTACACCACACACCGAGCTTTGTGTCTACTTGCATTGCATTTTCTGTTTTGCATTTTTTCTCTAAAAGATTGTTTTCCAAATTGTTGAGAGACTAATTTAAAGGGTTTTTGTGTGTGTGTGTGTGTGTTCTATCAACCCAAATCCCAAACTACCATAGGAAATTATTTTAGTATTATGTCGAGTAAAATGATAAATGAACGATTTGGGGCAATGATCTGTTACTGTAATCCAGAAAACTGATAGAAAAATTGTTCACAATTAAGAATGTGCAGTATTTTACTCTTAGATGTATCCCTTACAGATTCTTAAGTTTTATCCCTCCCCCTCAGAAAAATAGTTGACTTTTATAAATACAAATGAGATGAGTTTTTATTGGAGTTATTCCAATAAATAGTGACACAGGCATAGGCTATGATAGCCTGAGACTCAGATGATCGCTTTGTTTTAGATGAATTTGGTACTGAGAGGTTAAAACATTTAGTTGCAATGAAAGGATTAAAGTTACATCACTGACGCATATTTTACATCCTGCAATATTTTTTAGCACTATGCAGTGTAGAAACAGGCCCTGTGTAGATTAGCATGCTGATTCTGACAATTGGGATTGTCAGCCAGTATTAGCCTTTACAGATTTCTTTTGCAACCTTGACTTTTGAACAGTGAAGGTTTTACTTAGCTTTTTATTGTGAAGGTTTTACTTTTTTGACTATCAGCCCATAACCTCAAGTCCTCTTAAATTAGTACCCTTCTAATTGTCTCTGTTGCTATCAATTATAGTACTTGAAAATGAACCACATCTGAGGAAGAGTTTGTGTTTAGTTCAAACAACTCTTTTTGTCCCATTGAAAATAAGTACATGTGCTAAAGTGTCATTTAAGAGTTCTGAGGCTTTCAAATGCTTTTTCTTTGACATACTCTTTTAGACATTATTCTTATTAGTTTTTGTTCCATATTATGAGGAGGAAAGAAATAAATTGAGGTTAACAACCTTGAAAAGAGCCAACCTTTTATATTTTTTACTTCAACAATGAAACATTTTTGTGAAAAGACATGTAAATAAATTATAAATGGAAACCATAAAACATACTACTTGGAAGGAATAGTTTTTTAAATTAAGGATAAAATGGAAGAAAAAGCCATCATGGCCCACACTCAGTGAAAAACATTTTAAACTGTTCTTTTTTATGTTCTAATGGGTATGTTGTGTGTTTCTATGAAACTAATTCATTAGTGAATGGTTCTAGAGTCACTTATTAATAGGCAAAAATGTGTTATGCCCTGTTTTTTGGAGAAGCTCATCTAGGTCAGGTAGAAGGAAAGACTAGGGAGCCATGAATTGTTACCACTTTCTTATCATGGGAAACTTAGGGTCCTTGGTGAGACATTTCATTGGATCATGCAACTTACATAATGAGTTTGTTCATCTAACCAAAATGTATTTTGTTCCTAAAAGATGAATAAAATAGCACTCTTCCAGTCCAAGGAGGAATATAAACAAAAATAATAGCTTAAGAAGAACAGTGTTGAACTTTTTCCTGTACAGCTAAGAATTCTAAGAGTAACATGTTTATAAATTTACCACTGAGTAACTTTATAACTTCCCCTCTGTCTAGTATCTTCATTCCACTGGCAGAAAAAATTCAGTTAGTTCATTTTATTAAATAATCATTCATTCGTGTTAATAGTGCTGCACAGCGTGTGGGGAAGTGTGGTGTTCACTAGCCACTTATGACAATTTAAATTTCAATTAATTAAAACTAATAAAAATAAAGCTACTTAAATTCAAAAAAATCATTTCAATTGCCTTAGCCCTATTTCAAGTGCTTAGTTGGCAAATGTGGCTAGTGGTACCATTTTGGGCCAGTTGGTAGATGCTTAGGTATTTCTGATTTTTGAGATAATTCTTTCAGGCAACACTAATCTTGAGTTTGCAGATCACTTTCAGATACTTCCTCTCACTTGATTTTACAATAATCCTATAAAATATCAAGGAGTAGAATCTTAATTTATATCCACCATGAGTAAAGTGAGCCGTTAGGAGGTTTTATTATGTTTACTTCACAGAATTTAGCTTATAGAACTTCCATTGGGAACCAAGAAATGTAAGTAAAGATACATGTGAATGAAAAAAGGATTTTACCTATAAAATTTGATCTTAAATAGAAGTAATTTAAAATCAGAGAGTTGATCTTGTTGGTTCACATAGATAATTGGATCGTTGTATTTTGATATCTGGCACAGAAATTGGCACTCAGCTCTCAGTAGCTGCTGGATAAATGAATAAATGTAACTTTGTCTTAATGGGATGTACAGTTTAATGGAAATTTTAATGTGGCTATCCATATCAAAGAAGCTGCGAGATTAATGGATTATAATTCAAGTTCTAGTTAGCAAAAGTGTGAATTTTTTGTTTGTGAAATTTATACTTATTATTCTGCTGATCATCCCTTTTTAGTAGAGTCACAGCTATGGAGCAAACTTTTTTTTCCTAATTCTCACTGAGTTCAACCACTTGAAAATTTGAAATATTCTTCTGTATGTATAGCACTTTTTCCTGGCAATAAGATTCATTAATCTGTTTCTGCAGAGAGTTATTTAGCATAACTGTTTTTGTTGTGTATTTGTATTTAACCCAGAAAAGAATTATTTTAAATTAACATTTGTGGGTCATGAAAGTAAAATGAAATGTAAGTAAATTGATCCACAGTCTTAGGCACAGTCTGCTAAAATAATTGTTTTTATTTTAAAGTGATACTTAGTTTTCCTTCATTATGACTGACAGGTATATCTCTTATAGAAAGAAGTATAAAAATTGCAATAAATATAGCCTTTATGTCATCTTTTTGAGAGCGAAAATAAATAGGATATTGAGTAATTAGATTTTCTACATGGCTTTTACTGTATGTAAAATATGTAATTCTAATATTATTTTAATTCTATGTAAAAATAATATGCTTTATTATCATTTGCCGAGACACGCAAGTTGATAACCTATCAATTGATAATCTATCACAATCACAGTATTGTGATTCTTGCCATTCAATGAGATCCCTGTGTTTCTGTTTCAGTACTTGGTTGGTTTTTGAAATAGCAGAGTGTTTGGGGATACTCTTCGGCACAGAGTATATAAACATCATAAGCATCCTAAGCAGTGGAGTTGACTGATTTTTTTTCCCCTGTGTTAAATACGTAGACACCACCAACTCTTAAAATATTTAAGTCAGTTTCATGATAGCTTATTTGATTCTAAACCAAAATGCTTTTTAGGCAGTTTTCATATAAAATAGGTTTTTTTGCATGGTTTCTACCTGATGGTGATCATTCTTAAGTCAGTATTTTCTCACTCTTAACAGTTGTCAAATTACTGGAAGGGATCTTATGATGCTTGGTAATAATTTAATTTCACTTCAGAATCATTTGTTGAGGCATTTTGGAAGATGTCTTTGTGCTCTTTGTTCAACTCCTTTAGTGTGTACATGGGGCATGAGGCGTGAATATTGCAAAATCAAAGAGTGGTGATATGTCATGGTTGCTCAGGAATCCCTGACCTACAAACAGAAGTGCAAAGCATTTTATATTAGGAAGCTTGGTGGCTCTGAAGCAATGTGTTATCAAAAACAGGTCAATTTCTGTCTCTAGACTTTTGTACTTGGCTTTCTTGCTTGCATTTGAGAGGAATGATAGACTTCAGAATTTTCCCTTTTTGATTTAAGTTTAATTTCCTAGGAGAACAAAGAACCTGAATCGATGATATCCTGATTAAATATTTTATTTTTGAAAACAAGATGCTGCCTCTCCTCCAGTGATTTGGGAAATACGTGGAGTACTTTTGCAATATCATGCATTACGTTCTGGTGCACATTGTCATTTTTATAGTCAGTGAAGTGCTAGGTTAGAATGGTGAGTCGATTGTTTAGCCTGATTTTGACATCTCTCACGCCAATGCTTGATCAATAGGTCTGCTGCTGAAAAACAGAAATTGGACAAATTGGTGTACTTGCCATGGTGGAGACATTGTCCGAAGCAAAACATTTCATCGTTGATTAAAGGCTGAGGGAGATCTTCATAAATCATTATCTTAATGCTGAGCTTTGTATGTGTAAATGCACCTTTCCTAGAACTATAATATATAAATACTGGTAATAAATTTAGAGGTTGCCCCATTGAGGAAGCCTTTGGCCAGAGCTTAAATAATTTGATTAAGGTCACACCTCTCTTTGAGTGGCAGAAGGAACTTGAACCTTAGTCATGCCCAGGAGAGGCCTAGACATCTCTTGCAGTGTACTAAGGTGACGTGTGCCCACTAAGTTGAACATTTTAAATGTTTTTGAGAAGCTTGGGACTTTTCTCATCAAGTGATTTGGATATGAGCAGCCATCCTACACGTCATTTTTGAGCAGCTGTTGAAAAAGGCAGAACATGGTTATGCCACGTACTTAATCTATTACATCTGGTTGCTGGAAACAAAATTTCTCTGATCATTGGAAGAGGAAGTCTCTGCCTCTTTGGAGCATTTCAGTCAAAAGTTGATTTGAAGTTATGAAATTTGGCCTCTCACTGTGGCACTTATTTGAGCTGCCAGTTGAGGTGCACACTGAGAAGGGGGGGGGTTTAATGTGAGGTGCCCTTTGAAGACTGTCATTGCCCTAATACTATGTAATTTTATAATTTTGGCTAGAAAAGCAGAACTGTGGGGATTTTTATGATAGAATTTTTTACTTTGGTCTTTGAACATCCCCATGACTCACTCCCTGGAGAGACTGGGCCTTTGCTAAGAGAAAGAGTGTTAATCAAATGAATTTTGATCATTTTTCTTCTTTGCATTTGTCCTAGATTAGAAAACATTTTAAACTCTTTCCACTGGTCCTTCATTACCAAGAGCTGAAGCCTGCTGTATTCATTTTATTTTTAGTCTAATTGTGCATAGTTGGGCTTTAATTCTAAGCCGTGTTGTGTGATCACATTGACACCTTTTTTTACCCAAAAGATAGATGACTTTTTGACTACAGCCTCATCGTTATAGGAACTGAACAGAGGATTTCCTTGAAAAACGTCTGCATTGAGTAATGTCTGAGCAACTGCCTCTGGTTTTGACAGTGACCTTTAGCGCTGTGAGAAGAAGTCCAGATGATTTGGATGCTTCCACGGGCATGTGATTTGAAGGCAGCAATAGTAAAACCACCTTGCTTGATTTTTTTTCTCTTATATTTTTTCCAAAGAAAAAAGTATATGTTTTGGAATCCTTTGAATTAGTTATATACTTTCATTACTTGCCTTCCTCTTTTACTTTGGCCAGAAATGTTTAGCCTAATGAGCTTCTCAAAGAGCAGCTATTGAGAAATGAAGAGTGCATTTATTTGGCCCTGATTATTCAAGTGATTTCATAATAAGCGGAAGTGCTATTGTATTTTTTGATGTGGAATACTTGGCACTGTTCCCTCCTTCCTCCTACAGAGCCTATTGAATTAATGGTACCTTTAAATTAACATCCATCTCTTCTACACCAGGTCACTTCAGGTGGAACATTCATTGGCATCGGACGGAAAACACCAGATTGCCAAGGAAACACCAAGTACTTCCGCTGTAAATTCTGCAATTTCACTTATATGGGCAACTCATCAACTGAACTAGAGCAACATTTTCTTCAGACTCACCCGAACAAAATCAAAGCTTCTCTCCCTTCCTCTGAGGGTGCAAAACCTTCAGAGAAAAACTCTAATAAATCCATCCCTGCCCTTCGATCCAGTGATTCTGGAGACTTGGGAAAGTGGCAGGACAAGATCACAGTCAAGGCGGGAGATGACACTCCTGTTGGCTATTCCGTGCCCATCAAGCCCCTCGATTCCTCGAGACAAAATGGTACAGAGGCCACCAGTTACTACTGGTGTAAATTTTGTAGTTTCAGCTGTGAGTCATCTAGCTCGCTTAAACTGCTAGAACATTATGGCAAGCAGCATGGAGGAGCGCAGTCAGGCAGCCTTAATCCAGAATTGAATGATAAGCTCTCCAGGGGCTCTGTCATTAATCAGAATGACCTAGCCAAAAGTGCAGAAGGGGAGCCAATGATCAAGGCAGATAAAGGTTCTAGTGGGTCTAAAAAGAAGGACTTCTCTGGCAAAGGAGCAGAGGATAATGTGGTGACAAGTTACAACTGTCAGTTCTGTGATTTTAGATACTCCAAAAGCCATGGCCCTGACGTAATTGTAGTGGGGCCGCTTCTCCGTCATTATCAACAGCTCCATAACATTCATAAGTGTACCATTAAACACTGTCCATTCTGTCCCAGAGGGCTTTGCAGCCCAGAAAAGCACCTTGGAGAAATTACTTATCCGTTTGCTTGTAGAAAAAGTAATTGTTCCCATTGTGCGCTTTTGCTTTTGCACTTGTCTCCTGGGGCGGCCGGGAGCTCAAGAGTCAAACACCAGTGCCACCAGTGCTCATTCTCCACTCCTGATGTAGATGTGCTCCTCTTTCATTATGAGACTGTGCATGAGTCCCAGGCATCGGATGTCAAACAAGAAGCAAATCACCTGCAAGGCTCGGATGGGCAGCAGACTGTCAAGGAAAGCAAAGAACACTCATGTACCAAATGTGATTTTATTACCCAGGTGGAAGAAGAGATTTCCCGACACTACAGGTAAACCTTACAGATTTGGAGGCTTGGGGTGGATATCAGGAAGGCCATAGAGAATATCCAGAAGGTTGATAGAGGAAATGGTGGGAATGATTGGTGTGAGGATGTTGGACAGTTACAAGACCAAGGCGCACTCACAGAACTGCAGATGATGTCTTAACAGATGTGACAACCATACACTTCAACTTGGGTTACTTGTTTCAGACCACTTACTCTTATATGTCATATTTTACACCATTTAATGAGTGTATTTTAAAAGTCACAATGATTCTGATAATGCTGAGGAGTGTATTCATTTGTATTACTTTACTATAATTCATTTATTTGTCCTTCCTCAGTAAGACTTCCTAGCCTATAACTCTTGATGGGAGTATCTCCCAAATGGAAGAACCCATTGTAGTATGTCTTACATTGTTTTCCACCTGGGAAACAGTTAACTTGAGAACACATTGCTTGTTTTTCTTTTATAGTGATATTGGGCATTCTTCTATCTTTAAAAAAAATCTAGAAATATCCTTACTTTGCATACAGACAGTAAGATGAAGGTGAGACTTCTATAATATGTATGTCTTAGGATTTCTGTACCCTCTCTTTGAGCAGATAAAGCTGCTTAAGTTATTTCAGATTTGTAAACAGAGGTATAGAGTGTTACTATTTTCCTTCCACTTTTACTCTATTCTCTTTATAATTGTTCATTTTATCAATTAACTTTCACGCTTTCTAGGGATAGGTTGGGGATATGTCTTTACTCCACTTATTTATTAATTCCACAGCTAAATAATTCCAAAAATATTTATTGTATCAGGCTTTGGGTATAAAGGAGAAAACAACACAGTTCTTGCCCTCATGAAACTTAAGAATTTAGTGGTGAAAATCTTAAGGGATTATTCTAGTAGTGGTGTTATCTGATAAGTGAAATACTGAGCACTGTGTTTCAGTACAATGGCAGTTATCTTACATTGTAAGCGAGGTCATACTTCCTTGAGGAAGGAGCATTTATACTGAGACTTGGTTATAAGTAGGAATTAAAGTAAAAAAAAATCCTTATGGAATAAAGTCTTCAGAATTAAGTCTTCAGATATTGTTTCCAGGGGCTTCGCTATTATGCTTCTAAGCATCAATGTAAATGGCTTTATTTCCTTTTTAAACTGATGTTCTATATGTAGACCTCAGTATTCAACTTAAAAAGTTTAGTCACTTTAATTTTTACGTTTCAAGATTTTAAACACTTCCTTTCATTCTTCTAAGAAGTTGTCTCAGTATGAGTGTGTGCATGTTTTCTCAGCCACAGTAATAAAGCGATTCATGTCCAACAATAGGCTAATAATGTTAGAAGTTAATTTGAAGGGCATCCTAATGTTCACAGTGAATCTAAATGTTCAGAAAACACTTCCTTGAGATTTACACTGTTTAATTTATAAGGTCAGCCCTGGGAAAGCCAGTCCTGCAATCAAATATGTGTTCACACTTGCAGTGAGTGTTTCTGGCTCCTCTGATGTTAGCTGCATGATAATTTATTTCTGGGGTTAGCAGACATTAACTTCTTTAGAACCTTACTGATGTGGATATGTGAGTATGTGCCTGTTGTGCATATACATATGTGGGTAATGAAAAAATTAGATAATTCATTCTTTTTTTGAAGGCGGAGGCTTTGTTTAATTGTGGGGAAACTGACCATGACACATGCATGCACCCTGTCTCCCTCTCCCTGTCCTCTCACCCCCTCCTCTCCACACATCCACTCTCTGATACATCTCAGTATCTGATCACTTGAACACGTGGTCTTTCTCCAGGAAGCTCAGACTATTGCTGGGAAACCTTTATGGGAAAACAGTTTCCATATACTTTAGCTAAACATAAAAATCTCCCAGTGATAAACATATTATTGACTAGTCTCAGGGTTTAGTAGCTGCTCGGTAAGGACTGGAAGCTCTAGAGGAGCTAGACTAGTCCTGTCTTGTTCACATGCAGGGGTCTCTGTGCAGTGTAGCGTAGCGCTGGACAGAGAGGTGCTCAGTGAATATCTGGAAGTAAGTGAAATTCTTGTGGGTTTTTGAGCTCACAGTGTTTAGGAATAAGATCTCCATAGCAAGTTTCAGTTTAATTTCTGACTGTCTTATAGCTTGGAAGGCTTTTGATGACCTCCAGTTCCACACCAAATGATGATTTCTATGCCAAGCTAGCAGCATTTTATTAGATAAAAATTTGAACAACCCGTCCCTGAAATGTTTAAATATTTTTGCATTTGTTCTTAAAATCTGGTGTAGTTTGTATAATCCAACATTCTTTAAGTTGTTGAGTACTTTCTCTAGGCTGTTTATGAGTTTTTGTAAAAATATTTGAAATTGGAGAATTACAACTCAGGAATCTCAGCTTGGTAGAAGATAGTAAGTCTAGTGAAAATGGAACAAAAGTGGAAGCTCCAGGACTATGAAAGGAAATAACCAGGTGGTTGTGGAAAACTTGATCTGCTGTCAAAGCAATTTCCCCAAATGCTACATTTGAAGATAATAGAGAGAACAAGTATATCTTGTCATCATATTGTCTTTCTGGCTAAATTTGTGTTTATTGATATTATTAAGGTTGGAAACAGTCACACAATTCAGTTATTACTATAGAATATTCCAGCCTTCAGGGTGCTTTATATATGACTTACAGTATAGTGGGAAAGTTGCATTAGCTGAGCACTGTACAATATGTGAATAATCAGGTTGCTATAAAATTATTGCAGCTGGGAAACAGTAGATTTTTGAATAGAAAACCACAAGGTGGATTCCATTCCATGACATTTCCCAAAGAACAAGGTTTAACCTGGGTTGAACTACAAATATTATCCAGTCAGTAACTAGAACTTAGTCAAAGTTCATTTCTTAATGTTTCACACTTGATTTTTATACTCCTACCTCATACCATGGTGGGATTATTATGTTCTACTCATGAATTTGTTTTCTTATCTGTTTCCTTCATTGTTTAATTCAACAGTGTGCCCATTCCCCAACTAACTGCCATTCTCCTCATTAGAATGTTCAGTCATAACATATTTCTGGAGTAAGTGAGAGCAGTGGCTCATTGTATAACCAATAGATAAGCCATGCTTCTTACTGCCCTCTGTAAATGAAGAAACATTTTGGAAGGTGGTCTCGTCTCCCTTTTATCAAGAGTGAATTAACTCAGATTGGGGAGAAGTGACCCGCAAGTATGGAATGGAAGAACACACTGAGCTTCATGACAATGTTGAAGCTGTGGTTGAGCAGGATAGTAAGTCTGGAGTCACTGGCAGACTCAGAGTGATGAATCTGTGAGTTCTGTTTTAAGCTGGCATCTTGACGGTGGCTGTAATGATCCCATGTAGGTTCCCTCCTCTTTATCCTGTCAGAAATACGCACAGTTTGTTTATAGTCTCATTCTCACCTTCAAGATATACGTGACTTTAGATAAACTTTATATGAGCTTACTGCTATAAAATTTCATCATAGCAGTAGGAATCTATATTTCACTATTTGTGAAATCAGTAGAAAATGCAAATGATAACTTCAGATACCCAGGTTGTCTAAAGTAGCTGTTTTCAGTTATAACATAATGGTAAGTGTAACAAGTGTTTAAAAAATGAAAATGAGACTTACAAATTGATAGGCTACATGAGACATTCTTAAAAATAGGATTTCTTATTGTAAACATAATTTTTGAAACTTAAGACTTGTAATTTAGAAACTTAGGGTAGATTAGATAAAAGATTGGCAAGTGGTAGAAAGCACAGGCGTTTATCAGAAGTTAAATCTGAAGACATAAAAATTGTTAAGTGAGAGGAAGGGTATAGAAAATATCAATGATGTAGGTAGATAAGGCTCTCGTGGGGATTAAGATATATTTTTTAACAATATTTCATGAATTTTTATAAATTATTTTCCACTTATTTGATTACTTTTATTTTATGGGAAGGCTTATCTTTCTATTTTGAATGTTTGCTAGGGATACATTCTTACTGAAAATTAACTGTTAATTGAAAATTTTCATGTATGACATTAGTTGTATTTTCTACCCCTTAAACCTGAAATCATCCAACATCCAACTAAAAAAAATCAGTTACTCCCAATGAGTAAATACTGAGCTGATTATTTCAGTTTAAAACTACAAGATGAGTAGACTGAATGGAATTTTATTCAGTTTTTGTTAGATTATGTTTGATTGACTTCTCCTCCACACTTAACCCAGGGTGAATATTGTATTTCTAACTTATAAAAGTTTATCGATCTGTTTATTCACTTGTAATTCCTTTTTTTGTCTTTGTCCCTCAGATAGTCTCTTCATTTGTTTTTTATTCCATCTCTCTATAGTGTCAATAATTTCAAATGCTACACTAGACTTTCATGCAAACAAAATCTGTATTACAAAAAATGACTAACTTTATTAGATGTCACATCTACTGAATTATATTTAAATTAAATCATCTTCATTTATGCCTGTGCTTGATTCTATATTACCAAAAACTACTTTTCAAGGTATAATTGATCAGTAGTAGGATTTATTCATCTAATGTTCCTTTTAATCACTGAAGAAGAAAAAAACTGGTCAAGACTATTCAAAGTGGAATACAGCTGTTCAGTAAAGCTTTTCAAGTGATGGCATAAATCTGTGGAAGTTGACATTTAAAGGAGAGAAAGCACTAATTTACATATATGTGAAATGTTCATACAAATACAGAATTTTTTTCAGAGTAGAATAAAAGATAAACTATTAAAAGATAAAATATTTCTAAATAATGACTTTTTCTAAAACTGAAATCATAGCCCTCTATATTATGAAAATCATTTTTAATCTCTACTAATAAAATACTGCTACTAGGATAAAAGGCCACTGAGTGTTGAAAAATGGATGGATCTAAATAAATATGTCTTAATAGCATTTGAAACTTATATTAGGTAGGATAAGGAATAAAGCACTTTTTTTTTTTTTTCCACAGACATTCCAAGTTATTTGAATTAGATGCAACTTGGTCTAAATTTTTTAGGCAGCTTGTAGTTTTCTCAGACAAAGTGCAGTTAACTCTACCAAAGTTTCTTTGATCCATGTCCTCATTGTATAAGATATTGCATGGCATGTTGGAGTGTTATATAAGTATGCCACACATATTACATGGGATGTGCTTGCATTAAAATATTTTTTGTTATGTGAAATTCAAATTTAACTGGGTGTCTTGTGTTTTATTTAGCAACTTAGGGAGATCACTAATATGACATCTTTTTCCTCAGGTCACATGAGAACTATGTTATACAGTTGGCAGGAGATTATAAAATTTAAATGAATACAAACCACATATTTGTGGTGTCTTTTAATAAGTTGTCTTAATATAGTCAGAAGTTTTATAAGAGTTTTTATTTAGAGGATCACTCAGTATATATTTCTGCAAAATATCTACGTATTTCTTTATATATTCCTACTGCTTTATTACTCTACATATTAAATCCAGCATCTTGAACACCCCCATAGCTGTGGTGATTCATTCTTTTGGTTATGAACCAGATGTTCACTGACTCTCTGGAGGTTCTGGTTGAAATAGGGAGATAGATGTTTCAGCTTTGATCCTAATCTTAAGGCAACTGAACATAACTGTGAAGTAAGACATTATACATGATTTTAATAAAAGTGCTAAAAATATCTCAGAGGATCTTAGATTTACTCTTGGGTTGGGTTGAGTTATTTGGGAAGTGTTTATGGATGAAAAGGTAGTTAAGGTTAGCTTTGAGAAATGAAGGGAGAATGCTCTGACTTCTTTGAGGTTTTCATAGTAATGATGATAAATGAAAATCCTAGACTAGATTAGAGGAGAGTCACAATGACTGAACTTTCATTCTGTAGTATTGTTTCTTACACTAGGGATCGGAGGCATCCCTTTTTATTCTTTAGACATGGCGTTTTGTTGAAAATTTAGCTTCTCAGTTATTATTGAAAAGACAATGCACGTCAGAGAATATGTTCAGGTCTTTTAGAAACTGGCTCCTGAATGAACTACTAACATTGCATCACGCACACACAGAAAATCATCTCTTACCCCTCTGGGTTCTTGCCTGGCATATAATCCAGCAAATGTCAGACAAATCGATATGAGAAGAAGTATATAACACGTTAGTAGTAACATGTATCATGTATACCTCCTACCCATAGGGGAAAACCCCACCTTGACTGAGTAACACACCCAGGTAACTTTAGATGCCATATTAAATAGTTTAGCTAAGAAAGAAGGACTTGACAGGGAGGGAGGAGAATGGGAATATTAGTTAGGGAGGGGGTCACCTGGGAAGGCACAATAGACCAAAATATGCAGATTAAATTCTGCCTTCTATGTTGAAGAGATAAGGAAATTAGGTCTTTCTGATACAGGCCCTTATAGAAGTTTACATGTAAGTATCTTCTTCAAAAGCAATCTTCAAGCATCCGTCAAAGCCCCTTCTATAGAATTTTCCGTTGGGGATGGGATAATCTTGCTTTCCTGAATTGCTCTCAATTTTTGTTGTTGTTGTTGTTCATTCACATGTCTGTGCTATAGTTTTTTATCCTGTGAAGGAGACTTGGAAATACGTACTTTGTGTGATTTTATTGGACAGTAAGTGGGCTAGCACTGAAAAATATTGAGAGATTGTTACAGGGCGGGAAGAGGGACCCCCCCAGAATCCCCAAACCTGCCTACTTTAAATAGGTTCTGCCATCTGCCACAATGAGACAAAACATATAGACCTTAAATGGAAAGGAACTTTAATACACTTAGTGTTTAATAAAGAAAAGACAAAGAATATAGTCTCCAAATCAAGCACCCAATGTTACCTATCCTCTTGTGGGTAAAAACCCACGATCGGCCCAAAGCAAGGCCTGAAGGCCTGCCACAAATCTAAAGCACCTTCCGGCAGGGACCCATAGAAAAGGGTCAGAAACAGACAAGTCTGGGAGGAGAAGAGCAAAATCAAAATCAAGATAAAAGCTGCCATCGTTAAGCTCCCCACGGATCTCTCACCCACATCTGTTCCAACCAGTCCAGGATCACGCACAGTTTCTTCACGTGTCTCTCTGCTCCGCATGCCGCCTCCAGGTCTCCTGCTTCCTTCCTTCCCTATTCTCCTCTCCAGCTTCTTCTCTTCCCTGCTCAGCTCTACCCTCCCTTGGTTGGGACAGGGAACCTGGGACTTCACCTTTTCCTGGGGACCATCCTGTTACAAGATGATCCCCAAACAATGAAATAAAAAAGACAAATACTTCGGGGGGGGGGATTTTATATGGGGATATCTTATTTGCAGTTTTAATTTGTGAGGTTGTTCGTGTACACTCTCAGACATGGATGGCACTGCATATGGAGGGAAAATGAGGTTGCTCATTCATTGAACATTTATTTGGGAATGTTCAATCCGGGACTGGGTATGCAAGCTGAGAATTCATTCTAAGCTAAATCCCCTCTTAAAGTTATTTCTGACCATGGCCTCATGATTCTTCTGTGTTAGGTGTGCCCTTGGGACCAAAAGTTCAGTATCATCTGAGATTTAGTAAGAAATACTGAATATTGTATCTTATCCCAGACTTTCAAAATCTCAATTTTTACAAGATTTCCAGGTGATACCCATGCCCTTTACAGTGTAAGTCTGACTCTCAAAGTCAGTATTGACTACTAGCCAGTTTGTATTGTTCCACGCTTTTGAAAGTAATGTTGGTATTTTTAACATAACCACTATCATTTATTTAAGACTGATATTATAGGAGAAACAAGTCCATCAGGTCTCTAGAGTACCATAGAACAAATTGTCTTTTATGCTTTCCCTGGTGTTCTGTGGCTTGAAAGATTGAGCAGTTGAGCTGTTCACTGCTTAATTGTCAAGATTTGCTCCTTATGTGAATAGTAGTCAGACTCCCCATTTTTCAGAATAACAAAGATACTGAATAGCAAAGACCAAAGGGGCATGCCCTGTGTTTTATTTCAGTCTCAGCCTTGTGCGGTATCTTGGGATGGTGATCCTTGTACATCCTAGTACATCCGAATCTACCAAGGCAATGTGGAAATACTTGTCCCTGAATCAGTATCAGCTATGGAACTTGTTAACTTCACACTTTCAGGTGATACCTGGGAGATTTTGACTCAATAGGGCACAGAGAGGCCTTGGAATCTGCATTGCTACAAAACTGACGTTCCAGCACTGCTTACAGCCTGTTTTGCAAACCATTGCTCTAGTTAGTCTCTTTTTTATTAGACTTTCCCCAACTCTTCAGGTTTTCACTTCTCGTGTTCCATGTTTTCATTTTCCAGTTTGTCAGTAATTCCATTAATGTTTTTAAAAGTTAAAAATTTGGGCAAATCTCGGGCCTCCCTGGTGGTGCAGCGGGTGGAGCTCTGCACTGTGAAGCATCCACAGCACAGTAGCACGAGTTCGATCCCTGCCACCGGCCAGGGAGGGGACCCACATGGCACAGCAGACCTCTCCTGCCTCACACACTGGTCCCCTCAGCAGTGTGCTTCAGTCGATCTTCCTGTTCTGCTCCCCACTCTGTCTCTGGTGACTACTTTCACCTCTGGCGACTCTGACCTGTACCCCAGCTCTTGTATGTATAAATAAATAAATCTTTTTAAAAAATTGGACAAATCTGGCAGAAGCCAGAAATACAGAACATTGATCTTGGAGAGAGAAATCCTGTATTACGGACTTAATGTGGGTTAAAAGGACAGATCACAATTTCTCCATCTTCTTATCTGTAAAAGGGGCTTTCTTTCTACTGCAGCGGAATGTGAGGTCATGTATGTGTGAGGGCTTTGAACGCTTCAGAAAGGTGTAGGAGTTGAGCTCCTTATTTCAGCCTAGTTCACTATCCTTGCTGTTAAAATGTTATCCTTTTAAATACAAAATCGCAGTCTCACTGAAATGTTTCCTCTGTAATGTGCTTCCTTTTTTGCTTTACACTGATCCCCACTGTTGGCATTCTCTTCTCTAGCATCCATGTCATAGAAGATTTCACATCAGTTACATCAAGATCTCTCTGGGGCTGCTCTTGCAGAGACCGCTAAGGAGTCAGGAGTTATCCACTGGGACAGAAACTTAAACTAGAAAACGTAGACACCCCCAGACACCTTGTCTCTGAGTGTGAGTCCATTGTCTGGGTAGGGGTCTAGGACTTTGCATATTTGGGAAGAAGTATCAGTCAAATAATAGGTAAGAGCTAGATGCTTCCATCTTTTCTTTAAGGGAGGCCTTTCTAATGGCTCAGGACAGTTCTCGATGGCAGAATAAGTCACATATTTAAGAAACAATCTGCACAATCAGGTATGTGATGGCTTTGAGCTACCTTAATTATTACACTCAAGAGGCATCCTGGCTCCCAAGGCTTTAATAAAACACAGGTAATGTCTCTTCTATCTTTGTTATTTAGTATCTTAAAAGATTCTGGATCTGACTACTATTAATGAAATAGAGTAGATTCTGACAATTAAGCAGTAAACTGCTAAACTGCTCAATTTTTCAAGCCATTGAACACCAATGAATGAAGCAGAAAAGGTATTAGACTATATTCTTCCTGCAATGTCTTAAAGGGTTTTCGAGGAAATAGACTTGGTTTTAAAAATGATCTCTTTTATGTTTAAGGTACATGGGGAAATGGAAAGAAAGATACCAAAAAAAACCACAAAAAACAAAATGCCACTTTGTAAGTTTAAACTTTGAGCAAAGAGTACATCGTGCAGATTTACAAGGTAGAGGGATTTTATTTAATTTTAGATTTATACTGGTTGACCCTTACTTTACTTACTGTGTTATTTCTTACTACTCACAAGAACTCCATCAAGAGGTATTAATAGTTCTTCATTTTGCAGATGAAGAAACTGAGACAGGTTCAGTAAATTATCTAAAGTCACATATACATCACACATGAAACCAAAGTTGAAACTCAAACATTCTGACTCTACAGTCTGCTCCTCAAATAAGAACGATGAGTGTGACATTTAAAAAGAACATTGACCTAAGATGCTCTCGAATATTCTCTCCCATGTGATAGTCTCTCCTTGTTAGTCCTCTAGTATTAATAGTTATTGAAATAACACCACTGTAATTTTTTAGGATCTGTAGAGCTACAAGCTTTGGTAGGAGTAGTAGTGACAGTATAGTTTTAATTTATAGACAGGAATCTCAGCGCAGATGAAGGCAGAACCCCTACCTGTCAGGAAGTCATAAACTTAGTGTGCCGGGAGAGAGGGCTCCTTAGCACTGTCTCTGGGTGAAGGACAGTCCCAGCCTGTGAGTGCGCTTCCTGGACTTTATTTATTGTTAATTTTCATGATTCCAGTAGATTATGTGTTATATTTTTACTAGGGTATTTCCTGGGTATATTTTGAGCTTTAACCATCCTGATAAATCCTTTTCTTGCCAGTATGATGGCACTTTGTAACCATAATCATTTTGTGGTTCAGTTTTGACTCTTCAGGATCATATTTTATTACACATCTTAGTATTTTTGAATTTTGTTTCACAAAATAGAAATTTATTTTTTATTTTCAGCCATTATTCAACATGTGCCATAAAGGGATTAAGTTATTCAGTACACAAACTATTACAGTCCCAAAGTGATTAACACATGCATTGAACCATGCTATCCAACTGCTTATAACCTTGCAATCGCTTCCTTTAACCTATATAGAAATCTTCCTCCTTATGACGGTCTATAAAGTTCTAGATGACCCTCCCGCCTTCTTGTTTTTATTCCTCTAAAGCCACAATGGCCTCTTTTCAGTGTCTCAGGCATGCTAGAATGTGCTTTCTTTCCTCCTTCTAAATCCTCCAGCTGAGGGTAGTTCCTTTTCATCTCTGGATATCATTCCTAAGAAAGGCCTTCTGACTGGCCTATGCAGCCATTCCATACCCTTGCCACCCTATTCTTTCCGTTTTCAGTGCATATCACTCTTTATACTTGTTTGTTTTTAGCCTAATGTGAAACTTGTTATTCCTGAATAGACCTGAACAACCATGGACAAGAACTGTGTCTTTCATTCATCAGTGTTTGCTCTCAGTACCTGGCAAAGCAATATTGTAATGGTTATTAACAGTTATATATGTGATTATAAATTTTGCAGTAGTGTGTTGCCAGGAAGGCACGGAGCAGACGTTGTGATTCCGGCAGATGGGTCTAGGAG
Source organism: Galemys pyrenaicus (assembly GCA_019455555.1). Taxonomy (NCBI): domain Eukaryota; kingdom Metazoa; phylum Chordata; class Mammalia; order Eulipotyphla; family Talpidae; genus Galemys; species Galemys pyrenaicus. The sequence goes on from JAGFMF010011709.1 coordinate 17,167,956, forward strand.
GAGTCCTGGAGCCCTCAGTGTCTTTTTCAGGTTTTTATTACTCTTTACATCATAGTGACCAAGGTACACGGCAGCGGCAAGGCGGGGAGTGGGGGGCAGGGAGGGCAGCCAGGAGGCTGGCAGGCCTCCTAGCCCCACTGAATCTTCACTCTCTAGACTCTCTAGCCTCTGCTCTCCTTCTCTGCTCTTCTCTCTCTGCTCTCTTCTCTCTCTGCTCTCTTCTCTCTCATCTCTCCTCTCTTCTCCCCTCCCCTCCCTTCCCCTCCCCTCCCCTCCCCTCCTCTCCTCTCCTCTCCGCCTGTGTCCTCATGATGCTGCCTTTATACGCCCCGTGATCAGCCCAGATGCACCCACTTGCACATGCCCACACTGTACCTGCAATGCCCACCATCAGGCACGTGTGCAGGACCGCACGTGTCCCATCATTGACACCAATGGTGGGAGGACTCAAAAGCCTGATCGAATAGCTTTAAGTGATTTCATATAGTATTTTTTTAGAGCCTGGCAAAGCTTTTATAGTTTGAGAATGGATGCCTTATTCTAAAGCACTGGTCTACCTCTCCTTTGATCTTCTTAGTCAAATGCGTGTACTAATTGAGCGGTCACTGTTCTGTCTTTAACAGCAGAAAATGCTGATTTTCAACAAGTCTCCTTGTTTATGCCTTTTAAACAAACATACACATACACTTACATACACACACTTTTGAATGAATATAACTGTATAGTACTTGTTATGCTGCTTAACACCCAAAGGCACTCAGTTTGTTGTATGATTATATGGCTTTATAGATAGAATTTATTCAGCAAAGTCTTGCACTTTTAATGAATCTTGTTTACTGCATTACGTAAAATATCCAACCGTACTTTATTGGGGTTAAATGTAATGGTAAGGACAGTGTGATCAGTGAGGTAGAATTTCTTTTAATATTCATAAAATATGTACAAAGCACATCAGAATTAGAAATAGACTATCGTGAAAAAAATCTGACCTTAATTGAAATAAACAAAAAGTGAAAAGTCTATTGATGAAATCAGGTGTAAAAATGTGTGACTACTCAAATAATATCAAACATATCATAATCCAATCAAGGTGAAATGAACAAAGCAGATCTTTCCATAATAAAGCAAATCAGCCAGTTTTAATGAAAATCGACTGGAGTGAGCGTGCATATGCACGTGTGTGTGTGCATCTGTCATTGCTAACATAACAAAAGGGAACATCACCTTCTTTATATAGAACTGAAAATGCCAGTTAATTACATTCCAATTTCTAGGTGTTGAGAATATTACATTTCATTCTACCTATTACATTACGGGAGATAAAATTTAGGTGCTTAAAGACTATTTTTTTTAAGCCCTTGAGAATGCTAGGTTTCCAATGACTGTTTTCTTCTTCTCCAGGAGAGCACACAGCTGCTACAAATGCCGTCAGTGCAGTTTCACAGCTGCTGATACTCAGTCACTACTGGAGCATTTCAACACTGTTCACTGTCAGGAACAGGATGTCACTACAGCCAACGGCGAGGAGGACGGTCATGCTGTATCCACCATCAAGGAAGAGCCCAAAATTGACCTCAAGGTCTATAGTCTGCTCAATCCAGACTCTAAAATGGGAGAGCCAGTTTCTGAGAGTGTAGTGAAGAGGGAGAAGCTGGAAGATAAGGACGGGCTGAAAGAAAAAGTTTGGACTGAGAGTTCAAGTGATGACCTTCGCAACATGACTTGGAGAGGGGCAGACATCCTACGGGGCAGTCCATCTTACACTCAAGCGGGCCTGGGGCTTCTGACGCCCGTGTCGGGCACCCAAGAGCAGACAAAGACTCTCCGGGATAGTCCCAATGTAGAAGCTGCCCACCTGGCGAGACCTATTTATGGCTTGGCTGTGGAGACCAAGGGATTCCTGCAGGGGGTGCCAGCTGGCGGAGAGAAGGCCGGGGCCCTCACCCAGCAGTATCCTGCGTCTGGAGAAAGCAAGTCCAAGGATGAATCCCAGTCCCTGTTACGGGTAGGAAAGTTTAATTTTTAAATAATTCATGTATCGTGAAGGGATAGTGGGGGAACACACATTCTCTAGATTTAGCATCATGTTTTAGGAGATGAAACTAAATGATCTCTGTCTGGGATTATACTTATAAAATGTCAAAGTGGCAGAAGGTGGTTTGTGTGTGTTTGCATGTATTCGGCACTTGTTTAATATGGGGGGCAGGGGCGGGGACAGTGGCTGGCCCTTGTTGGTCTTTACTGCCAGCTCAGGTAGTATGTGGGCTAATCATTCCTGGTGATTGTATCCACATAAGACGACTGTGCTGCACTTGGAGAAAGGAGGTTCAGAATGCCAGAGCATGCACACCTGTTACATTAAAATAACAAAATCACTTTAAATTTTAAGATGGTGTGACAAGTTATGGTTAATAAGGAAATCAGCAGAGATTTAAATCACTAAGAATGCAAATCCATTGGTAAGATGTTAATACAGAAAAGCAGAGTTTTTAAAATATAGCACTGATTATTGTTTAGTTTCCACGAAGAGGGGAAAAGTGAGAAACTTAAATGTAAATGGCATGCGGTGTATCCCAAGAAGAGAACCATGCTTCTGTGTTAGCAGTTCTTTTTTTTTTTTAAGGTGAATGACATAGTCCCATGTGGAAAAACAAAAATAAACCTCCAGATAACATAAGATCATGGCTAGTTCTCCTTGCCAGCTCAAGATTTTCAAAAATCACAAGCTTCTAATAAGCGATACTTGCTTTTTGCCTAAGGCACCACTGCTTTGACATTTCACCTTGACTCTGAGAAAGTTTAGAGCTTCCTGGATGATTTCGAAGCTTTGTTCATGCACAGAAGGTTGGATCAGAAACCAGCTAACCTTTACAAAAGAGCCAGTTAGGGCATCTCATTCAGCCAGCCCAGTGTTTTGACCTGCAGGTCAGAGACCACTGAGGTCTTGCCCGATGTATTCTGGGGAGAAAACTTGCTCTTTCCAGTGTCTGCTTGGCAACTCTGCTTTCATTTCCTGCAGATTCTCTGAAGCCTCCTGTGTTTCACAGGTATTCTCCAGTGGAGTTGAGAAATGCCCTTTAGAGGTACACAGTTAATTATAAAAGCTGTTACCTTTCCCTTCTGCATTGTGCCCTGGAGCAAAGAGAAGGGCTTGACCGCAGAAGAGGCTGTGCCCCCTGTGCAGTGAGAAACAAAGAAACCTTCTTGCAGGGAAGGAGCAAGTTTATAAGTAACTTTGGAAAGAAAAATAAGTTTATGTGCCCTTTAAGAGAGGGTGTTCCGGGAGCTGCCTTCTTGTAATTTACATTATTTCTTAGCATGTTAGGACTTCTGATCTCAAGTGGCTCTTATGCATTCTGGTTATAAGGGAAGAATGAAATGTCCTGTGTTTTTAAATATGCCATATCTCTCTTGAGAGTGTGGTGTAATTGGATGCCTTACATCTGTATTGCTGGCATTCCCCACCCTTACTTATTCCCCCCCCCCCTTAAAATTGCTTTCATCTGGGACATCTTCACTTGATACCGAATTGAGTCATTTAGGCTGTTTCTGGAATATTACCTTTTCTGCCACCATATGTCTACACTAAGAATTTGGAATGGTATTTAATTAAGTGGTGAAATCTATAATCTGAGCCTGATGGTGACATTCTTTGAGCAGGCTGGGAAATAATACTTTTCTAAAAAATTGTTTTTCTCAATTTCCCACTTCCTTAATTCCTTGACTTCAAGTTTCTGTTGCATCATTTCAACTGTTTTTTCAGTTCCTCCACATTAGTTGCTGAAGTAGAAAATCTTCAGTGAGAGACTACTTATCCAGGTTCTACAAATAATCACAGTCCTAATGGTAGGATTATAATCCTATCATCTACTGAATTTTGAGAGCTGACAAAATTAAACAAATATATACTTCTACATACAGAAAAGAGTGCTGGGTCATTCCCTGTAATTTTAGTAAAGTTTGAATCTTTAAAGTTTACAGTTTCATTCTCTTTAGATAGTGGTGCTTAAAAATCATCATTTTGTTAGATATTTGGGTGAGGGATGGTAACTAGTTTATTATGAAATATTGTGATTTAACTGAATTAAAAATGTTTAATAGACAGTGCTCATCACCTTTGTAAGATACATAAAAGAAATGAGAAGCAGAGCCCATCCTGGTGGTACATTTTACAGGAATTCTGCTTTGGTGATAGAAATCGCTTTTGCTAATTTATCGTGGCAAATGCATTCACCTGGTTCATTCCTCTGCTATCAATCAGATAATACCCAGCTGAATATTGACTGAATACTGTCATTCGTACTAAAGGCAAAAAACAATGTACTTTAATTTTGTAGGGGTGTATGCCTAGTTAGTACTGAAGGTATCCTGTAAAAATTTATAAATATATCATAGAAAAATGCAAATACAATTTACGTGTTTTGATTGAAAATACAGTAGTCTCTAAATACATACTTATAAAGATACTATTCATGTCTGAGTTAAACAGTGGAATGGAGCTTGAAATTACTTTCCAGTATGTACGCTTATTTAGAAATAGTAAACAATTGAAGAAATAGAAAATGGGTTTTAAAATAGTGACATTTTTATTAAATGTTACAGACTTTATAGTATTAATAGACAAATATATAAATATATGTCTACATGTGGTTTCTGCTGTAAAGTAAAAACTTGATCACTTTTTCTGTGGTATACAGTGATATTAAGAATTACGTATGGAAAATTTGTTTAGCAGGAAAATGCTAATTTATAATAGTTCAACAATGTGCTGGCAAATAATGGAAACATTTTAAAGGCTGAATGTACTGAAGGTCATGGCACAGAAGCACATGATTATAATGTTGCTTTTAGAATATTGGTCTGTCTAGTATAGGTTTTATACTGGTTTTAGTTATGAAATTTTGCTGTGGAAGGAAAGAGTCAACTAGAAGAGCTAAAATTTCTAAATAGTCTCTTCATTAGTTCTTTTGATTTCTTTTTTCTTTTGCAAAATGAGTGTTTAGCTTTTTGTTTTGTGTTCAATAGCAGATCCTTTTTGTGTTCACATAGTGAATGCCTTTATATTTTCCTAGTCACTAACATGGAATATGTTTTGTTATAAAATCATAAATTGTGTATGGACCTGAGTTGGCTGTTGTGTTTTGAATGTGGCAGGAAGTACATGAACATGAGCTTTACTTTATAAACTGCTTTATGAAAATTAGGTTTTCTGTTGTATATGAAGTGCACAACATTTATAAAATTATTGTTTTTTTCTTCTTTTTAAGGCTAAGAAGAAATATTAAAGCCATTAGATTCTTAGCTAGAATTCAAGTTTATATAAAAATTTTGATTGTCACTCCTAAAATTTGTAGATTTTATAAAATGTAAATAAGCTTGTTAAATGTTCTTGAAAACCGAGTTTTCATTTATACTTAAAATTTGACTCTGTGAGGAACTGAATGTATTTTTTTAAAATAATTAGATTTATTTAATTATATTTGACCTCATTTGTAGTCCCCAGGGAATTCCCACCACAATTTCACCCGTGCACCATCACCCCAGTCCCTTGTGCTCTTTCTGCCCTCATCCCCTCTTCTACCCTCCCCTCCCCCAGAATGATCCTTTTTGTTTGTCTTTGACCTTTTGTTGTTCTTGTGTTTTTTTGTATGTTTGTTTGCTTGGTTGCTTGCTTGTTTTTGGCTGTAATTGTTCATTTCCTTGAGCATGCGCTCTCTCTCTCTCTTTTTTTTTTTTCTGTACTTGTTGTTCCTTTACATTCCTCCTAAAAGTAAAGTCAACTGATATTTTTCTCTTGCCTTCTGACTTACTTCACTGGTATAATTCCTTCTTGCTCCACCCATGTATCTATATATGACTATCATTTTTGATTGCTGAATAGTATTCCATCGTGTATATGTACCACATCTTCTAGATCCCATCATCTACATTTGGGCATTTGGGTTGTTTCCAGGTCTTACCAGTTACAAATAATGGTGCAATAAACATGGGGGTACAGTTATTTTTAAGAACTGAACGTATTTAACAAATGGTTAAAACAACAGTTAATGGTTTTACATATTCAAATAGATGTTTCTCCCTCATTCAAACTAAGCAAATCAGGTAGTCAGAAGGTGGTACAATCCCAGATCCTTTTCTGGCCAGTTTTTCTTTTAATGTATCTTTCCAGTAAAGTACTTATTTATTTTTTACATAGGTATTTAGCTGTATCAAAGTTAATGTTTCCTGGATAAGAAACCCTGTAGTTTTGTTATCATTGACACTTAAATTGGATTTTTATGACTTAGAAAGCTTTGTTTTCTAACTGATAGCCACTGAATAAGGGGGAACTATGTAATTAAATTCTACAAAGATTTACCAGTATCAAATGTTTGCATTTTTTTGTTGTTGTTAGTGAAACTAAGGCATGTAGTTAAGTATAGTTGGTAAATCTTTAGGAAAAATTAGGGCAAGGCAACATTCCGCTAAAATTTTTGGTGTCATTTGTCAGAATAGACTCTCATAGACAGATAATTTGACTCAATTTTTTCCCTAGGTACAAACACTAGTCAACAACCTACTTTTTTAATGCATCGAGGGGGAAAGAAATCTTTTTGAGATTGATGCCAGTTTTTGTTGTAAATGTATTTTGAGGTTTATCCAGTTGAACATGCATATTTTGTACTGCTTGATTTGGAAGTTGATGCTCAGCCATGGACTGTGGGAGTTGAGTTCCAACTTAAGTCACTGACCAGCAAAGGAAGGTCCTCTGATCATCTCTCCCTTTGAGAGGATGCTAACCCCTGCCCTTCTCACAGGAGTGCTGTACAGCTTAGTTAATTAGTGTTCGTGAGGCCATTTGAGATTGTCAGATGCGGAGTTCTTGATAAGTGCAAAGTGGTATGATTATTTGATCATTTTGTAAATGTGATACCAAGACAGTACAAAGCAGATGCTAGTCCCTGGCTTCTTTAGCGGTGGTTAAGTTTATAGTTTAAAGATTGTTGATACTGGACAGTCTATTGAGATGCAAAAATGTTCTTTTGGGGACAGTCTGTTGGCAGCCAAACAGACATTCAAACAAGTAACAGTGCTGAATGCCTTTTACAAATCCTGACCAAAGACCGCAGAACTTTTTTTTAAGATGATCTCAAGTGAAATGTCTGATACTGTTTTGCTTCATGTATAACTAAAATAACTTTCAGTTATCACAGTAGTTGTGAATATTAGCTTAATATAATGTTTGTGTGTGTAACTGTTTTCTTGACCTCATTGTTACATATTTATAGACCAAAGACCAGAGAACAGATTCTACCAGGAAGGAAGGGAACTGCCACCTCCCTAACCACTGGCCATGAAACAGTGCTTTTTAGACCATGTGGTCAGTTTCTCTTTAGCTAGCTATTGATTTGCTTAAGAATAAACTATTAAAAACTATGATATCTAGAGATTAACAACCTTTGTACATCTTTGTGCTTCTTCCTTACCTGAATGGATTTCTTATGTCACCTTTTAGAAAGGGGTCTGATTTAAATTCAAATATATTTTTGGTTTAAAAATCCAGTTTCTCCATTCAGTTATATATTATACTTATATATAATAGTTAGCATGATCAATTTAATGGTTGACACTAAATAAAATCTAGATTGACTGCTTTCCTCTCCTTCATTCATTTTTATCCTTTAAACTGGTAGAACATTTTGACAGTAGATCACAACTAAAAGCAATCTGATACATATGTGAGTTTGGTTTGAATCATGGGGTTTTTCGGTTTTTATTTTGTTACTAATTTTTTCATTTGTATCTTTGACATCATTGTGTATTCCCTGTAAAATTCCCACCAATTCTATTCTGATTTGTTTGTTTTTAATATATAGCTCCACTGTCCCAAATATTTTTTAAAAGCACATTTAATTTTTTCTTTTTCATAACCCAGACTTTTTGTGAAGGCATAGTTCTGTGACCCAGGTTTGTAAGGGACGGGAAGCAGGTGTATTTTGAGTGAATTGGACTGTAAGTTTGTAGTTACTGTGAAATGGTATCCTTCGGCACGGTATCTGTTAATTATTTCCTGTATAACTATCTTTTTCTTGACTTCCTTTTTTCACAGACTACATGAGTCAGGAGATAACAGGGCCCCAAAAGTAACCCATTGTTGAGTGTTCTTAGTTGTTGAAAGTGAAAAGTATACAGAGAGCATCCCAGGTTTCAGAAGCATAGATGCAGGATGGTTCAAAAGTATGTCAGCCATGAGCTACATAGTATTGTTGTGACTCTAGTATTTTTCTGGTAGACCCTAATTCATTGAAGGATTTTAGAGAAGTGTAGATTACCAAATATATCACAATTTTTTTTAAACCTGGAATTTTTATGTACTTCATTATTTTCTTCCACCACAGAAGATACATGCAATCTCCCATGTTATTCTTTTACTCTTACTTCCCTTTGAGTCTGTTAGAGGACTTTCATTAAGTATAAACAAGGCCATTGATGATTGGAATGGTTGACCAGTTAGCTCAAAGTGGTTTGGCAAAAAGATGCTACTATACCTACTTGTTATTAGTTCAAGGAGATGAGAATTGCTTCAGTAAACTTTGAAAAACCTGTTTCCTTCATTTTGGCTAGGCAACATTCTCATTTATAGATGTTTGTAATGAATGCCAATGCAGGCACAGTCTAGAACCTACAGTGTAACTTTATTTTGGTAAAAAAAATCACAAGACTATCTTCTGTTATATTTTTTATGTACTAAGTGTTTAGGAGTGAGGAAAAGGATTTTTTTTTTTTTGTAAGCATAGAACAATTGTAATCAATTGAGTGTTTGGCATCATTATTCATGTCGGAATGATCAGATGAGTTTTAATGTAATTTCACATGTTAGCTTGCCTCTTAAAATTATAGTTTCTCAATTGAGATTTAATTTGAGCACATTAATTAGGAAAGAGTTGAACCATTTCATTTCATGCACATTAGCCTACCTAAAATATCATGATTTGGCAGAAAAAGCTAAGGATCAATAAATATATTTTTAAGAGGCAAAATACACTTACAATTTTTGCTAACTCTTAAAAAAATGTGTCATGGTTATGAATCAAGCTTTTATTGAGATTTAGAATGCAAATAGAAAGTTTTTAAAAATACTTTGAAGAGTGTGACTTACTGAATTGCATTTGGTGTTATATTTAGCTTACAATTTTGTATTCAAGATTTATACTAAATCATGAAAAAAGAAATTCTTGGTAAAACACTCTTCCCCCAGATAATCTATTCTTAGGGGATTAATTTAGTGAATTTAGCAGGTTATGTATTGAGCCAGGTGGCCCAATAATCCCTCATAGCTGTCCAGTTTGAATTCTTGAAAATTAGAAAACTACTAGAACAATTGCACGTGATTCATACAAAAGTATCTGGTTAAAATAGGTGAATATTTATGATTGAATGTCATGTAATGTGGCATTTCAGTTTCTAGGATTATAAGTTTACTGTCTTCCCATTCATTTATTACTGGATTTATTCCTTTCATTCTCACCAAAATCCTTTGAGGTTCAAGCTGTTATTGTGTCTCTTATTTGATGAAGAAACTGAGGCCTAGAGATTAATTATTTTGCCCAAGGTCACTTTTATAATCACATTGACGTTACCTGTCCGCCTTTAACTTTTGATGATTTGTTAGTAAATGCTTGTATGACTTTCTACAGTTTTGGGATAACTTGTTTTGTCTAGACGTAGTGTTTTCACCTGTCATAAATGTTTCATCTAAACATAAATGGGTGTATGTGTCGCCCTTATCCATAAGGAATCGTGAATCCCCAGTGAATACCTAAAAACACCATAGTAACAAAACCTATATACACCATGCCTTTTTCCTGCACTGATATAGCTAGGATAAAGTTTAATTTAAATTAGGTACAGTAAGATAGTGACAATAATAATAATAATAATAATAATAATAATAATGGATGCGTATAACACCGTGGTATGTTACGTGAATGTGGTCTCTAGCTCCCAAAATAACTTATTCTGTGAATAGTTTTCAGACCTTGGTTGAATGTGATTATAGGAAACTGTGGAAAGCAAAACTATGATGGGAGGGGACTACTGTACAAAAAATAAAAATCACATTTGAAATTATGCAAGTAATATGTGCTTATTGCAAAAGAACCAGTTGATGCAGAACACTGGAAAGAAAATGAAAACTAGTCATAAACTCCAGCCCACAAATACTTTTCTATTACTATCTTGCTATCACATTTCTTACTTGTAGGTGAATAAATGTACATTTTGTAAAAATGTAGGATCACATGCCTCATTCATTTATATTTTTCTTCTCTTATTTAACAATATGCTGTAGATATGTTTTCATATCAACAAATATAACCATAATATTTTAGTGCTTCCACATTATACCATGAATGATAGATCTGTCATGCATTTAACAAACCTCCTACTGATGAACATTTAGATCACTTTCAATTTATAATTATAAAGAGCACATTGATGAGCTGCCTTGTGTATGTTCTATTATTTTATCATTTCCTTAGAGTGATTTTCTTATAATACATATCATTATTTAAATGAGAAAATATGTGGTATAATACATGTTTTTCAATGTCCATGTGACTATCAGTCAACTAAAGGTGTTATTTTTTAAGATACAAAATAAATTGGCTCAAAAATAATGCTTCTCAAACAATATTCTAGATATATGTAATTAACTCTTAAACTATAGATAGATTTATTTAACGAGAGATGCAAATAATTAAGGGGAAAGTAAATGATAGTTTCTAAAAGCTATTTCTTACACATATTTGGAATATAACAATGCTTACTAGCCAGATACATAGTATGATATGTTTACCTTTTAAATTCATGTGCAACCTAGTGTATTTTGTGGAAAACTTTATTTTCAAGCAGGATGCATTTTCTTGAAGATAATTGAGTCATGTGCATGTAGTGAAAGCCGTCAACTCGGATGGACTTGCCTTTTGTAGGGGAGAGGTTTGTCTTTTTTTTTTCTTCTTTTTATTTTGCCTCCATGGGTGATGTTCTTACTTCACTGAATTTAAATTGTTTTTGACCTTTGGATGTGTGTTGAATCTGGAGGATAATGGTGTGGACTTTGAGAGTACTAAAGAGAAGACTTTTCTTTCCTTAAGATATTGAATATAATGAACTTTATTTCTATTGCTGAAATACTTAACAATTGTTACTTTAGAAAGTATTTTTCCTTCAAAGGATTTCCAGAACGTCAGAATATTGTATTTAAGGATATGAGCAAGAGCACTTTCTCAATTAATAGTGAGTGGATGAATGTTATGTGATAGAAATACGGTCTTTGGCCAGTCATAACCAATAAACAACATTCATGAAAACATATAAGAAATTTTTTATGTATGCAACATAAGTCAGGCTTATATACAGGGATCAAAAATTTATAAATAATGCCTTTGAGAGCTACTCACTTAACTTAAAAATAATTATTTGCTTTCAAGAAAGACAGTATGGTTCTTATGAAATTTCTTCTCTGGTACACTGAAAAATGAAAATGCTTTTATTTACATATAACTTTTTGAAAGCATATTTGTTTTTCAAAGCATTGCACAGTTACACATGTTTGATTTATCTAATTCATCATAAGTGTTGGGAATTAGCCTAAAATTACTTTTTAAATCAAATGGATGCGCTTTATCTGAATTAAATCATTAATTCGAAGACACTTGGAAGTTTTTAAAATTTGGATATTCTGGCTGAACTTTCTATGGTCAACAAATTAATTATCCACTTAATATTTTTTTAAAACTTTTGTTATACATAATATGGGATTTTTTTAACAACCAAATTGAAATTCAGAATTTGCCTCAGACTCATATATGATTTGAACACTTCTAAAAAAGTCAAAATATAGTCTCATTACTCTTTAGTACTATGCCTAGGTTATATTTGGGCTTGGAGGTGAGTATATTCCACATTTAATAGACTGGCTGTGACTCAAGCTGACTAGATTTTATTTTCCAGTAAAGTGGCATTTCATATTTTCTTTTTACTCTTCCTTGTGATATAGTGGAAAGAGTACTGGATTGGAGGAAAGGAAGTCTTTGTGTTCTAGACTCACTGTGTGACTAAGTAGTTGTGTGACCCTGGGTGAGTCACTCAACCCTTAGGCACAGCTTCTTCCTTTGGAAAATTAGGGAGAATGAAGTATAAAATTGTTTATATCTCTTTAAAATTCCAAATTCCAGTGCCAAATAATTTTTTGATTAAACCTGGATTTGTGAAATGATACCTGAGGTGACCTTAGTATAAAAATCTTAGGTTTCAGACTTCATGCTGGTGTCCAAAGAGATATCACACTTTTGATGTATAAGTTCTCAAAAATCAGATTTCCTTCTAATGACTGAGAAGCCATAAGTTATAAACTATTGTAACAACTGGGTCTGAAAATTTCAACAATTATATTCTTTGAGCTTATATTATAGAAGAGAGCTTATTCTTTGAAATAACTTTGTTTCAAAGAATCATGTTATTAGGGGCTGCTTATGAATGATGATAAATGGAAGTAAGCACAATGAAAAATGAAATAATTCGAGTGAGACTATGACATGCTTTTAAAGTCTATTTCCTCAGTTTCTTGGCATTGAGTGATGATGCCTGTTTTGTTCACAGTCAGATGTTCAAATCAGAAATTTGGATGCAGAAACTAATTTTAGTAGGTGGGGTGCAAATTTCTTATGAGTCCATGAATAGACTCTAATCCCAGCTGTTTCATTACAATTATAAAAATAAAATTGGCTGTGAATCATTGAAATTCTATTTAATGGAAGTGAATAATTCAGTTTCATCCCACTGAAATCTTAAAACTATAAACCTTTCTTAGGCTCTTTATGTTCCTTCAGAGTTAATATCACATCATTCATATAGGCATTATTTGAAGTATGGAAGGTCGTGATGAAATTGACCATATTTCCATTCAGTTCCTGTAGATTTTAGGAAAGGAAATGACTTTAGGTTGAGCCTGGACAAAATGGAGAAATTGGAAAGAGAAAAAGATGTTAAATTAGTATTGCTTGGCATTTTCTTTCTTTTAAAAAGGAATATATTCATTATAGACATTTTAGAAAATGTAGATAAAACAAAAAGAAGAAAATGACTATTCGGCACTTTAATATGTCCCTCCTGGACACACACACACACTCACACCATATACACCATATACTCTCACATATAGCCACAAACTTGCAAAATACATGTATATGCTGATTATAAAATAGCCTTCAGTTTCACTTGATATAAATTGTAAATATTTCTTCATATTATTGTACATTTTACTTCATCACATTTACTGACGTAGCATTCCGTTATATATTGTACTAGAAAAGTTGGATTATTGGCTCTCTGTTGTTGGCCTTATTTAGCTCCAATTTTGGCTGATATAAATGTGCTATATCGAATTGCCTTGTAGCTAAACAGTTGACTCTTACTTGCACTTTTAAATTATTAGATCGAGTTTTTTTTTTATAATCAGATTCTTTTGTGGGTTAACGTAGTACTGGATTTCATAAGCAAGTATATGTCATTTAGCAGGTTGTGTATATAGACTCTGGGAACAGAAAAAACGTATCATATCTTGACTTTCATTAGTTTAGAATTGCCTCATTTCTCATAAGGAAATGAAGCCGTGACATTAAAAAAATTGCCATGGGGAAAGATGATATGGTTCTAATAAGATGTGTTTCTGAAGCACCAACTTAGAATCAGTCAGGTATCCATTTTACTTTCATGGTTGAAAGATAGAGTACTTGGTCACTTTGATATTCAAAGTGTTTGTATTTAGATATTATAATTCACTAAAATGAGCATCACAAGCCTTATATTTTATAAGATACATAACTGCACTCACACACAAACATACACATACACACACAGCTGTCTCCAAGAAGATTCATAACATTCATGTATTTTAGCAATTACATGAAGTAGAAGCTGACAGCAAATAATTGGCACATAAGCTCTATTTTGAAATAACTGAATTTTTAAAGATTTGCTCAGGGTCATTTACATGATTTATTATAAGGTAAAAATGAAAGTCAGGAGTTAAAGGAAAGTAGAGGAAACCTTTCTAAACCCCATCTTTTTTCATTTGCTTTTCCAAGCATCTTAATGTTAGATACAAATCCTTTAGTAGGACTAAAGATTAGTTGTATTTTGTATTTATAGTCATAAAATTACAACATAAATTCCTTTGTTTAAGGCATTTGATTTTATATTTGGGTATATCTAAATTTAAATAAACTATTGCTCATTTGGGTTCAGGATTTCAAAGAACTAATCACACTATACCATACTAACCTAGACTTGTAGTGGAAACAATATAATTATAAAGAAAAGATAATTTTGTAGAGGGCCTTCCTGGTGGCGCAGTGGGTTAAGCAACACACTATGAAGCAAACCGTAATCACTGCAGCAAGAGTTTGATCCTTGCTACCAGACAGGGAGGGGACCCTCATAGTGTAGGAGACCTCTCCTGCCTCGCCCACTGCTGCCCTCGGCAGTATGTTTCAGTCAGTCTGCCTGTTCTGCTCCCCGCTCTGTCTGGTGTATCCTTTCACCTCCCATGACTCTGGCCTGTACCCCAGCTCTTGTATGCATAAATAACTAAATCGTTAAAAAAAAAGATAATTTTGTAGCATCATCACTATAAATTAGGGCAACCTGATAAAATTATTCCCTAAATAACTTTTTGTCCAATAAATAATAGCTTAGCACCTACTAGGTTTCAGGACCCATGAAAGATCCTATGAAGCATGTAAATAAGAGTAAGTCAAGGTTCTTTTATACAAGTGCTGTAGAATTACGTATAGGTAATAAAAAGGGTACATATAATGTAAATAAGACTTCATAAATAGGACAAGGTGAGAGGAGAGCAGAGGTCTTTGGGTGTGGTAGAACAGATCACATTTAGCTGATTCAATTGTCAAAGAGCTTTTTGAGCAGCTTTTGTAAATAGACCTGGTTTTTAGTAGGTGAATGTGACAATATGCAATTTTAAGTTATGTAGAGAGATCAATGTGAATTTAACTTAGGACATTTCCAAGATACAAATAATAGAAAAGTTTGAGAAGTATGTGCAGATTAGTTTGGGGAGCTAAGATGATGTGTCAGTTAGAAACATCAATTTCTAAAACACATCCTTAAATGTGTTTTAGAAATTCTTTATGTCAGAACGAAATTGGGAGTCTTCATAGGATTTGGAAATAAGATAACTTGATGAAATTCTTAATAAAGTTAATATTGTACATAAAAGGAGGTACATAGAGCAGAGTTGAAATAAGGAAGATTAGGTAGCAGGCTAATTTTTTATTCAGTGAGTGATAACAAAGAGTCTATGTTAGAATAGTGCAAATTAAAAATGATTTCCATGGATGCGCTAGATGTTGAATCTTTAAGGGTTAGCAAAATTTACATGCATGGGTGACCAAGAGACAGAGATTGTGATGGATGAGGACTTGGGTGAATTATTGGAAGAGGAGACTAATAACATCTGACATTTGATAATCACTAATTATGGGTCAAGTTCTTTTCCTTATTTGTAGTTACTCATTTAATGTTCACAGTAACTCCATGGCCTAGATGCTATCCATAACTCCATTTTACAGAGGAAGTTGAGCCTCAAAGATGTTAAGTCATTTGTCAAAGGTCACCCAGCTAGTAATTGATTGAGCCAAGCTAGATTGGCTCTATGTAGTCTCTGACTTCAAAATCCACACTATTTCCTATATTGTTTTTACATGAATGTTAATGCCATCTGTGGAACTCTAGAGTCCACTGTTTTGTGAGTATAAAACAACAAGGCTGCTGTCATACCTACAAAATTTGCAAGACAGTCAAATCTAAGTATGTAATGGATAGCATTATATTGGAAATATAATGGAAATTATATCTCTTCTAAGGAATAGAGGATTTGGGACTGACTTCTATATTTATTGACATTCTTTTGTATTGAGAATATTTTAAAATCAAATTTGTACAAAATATTCTTAATTATGTATCAGCATGGATAGCTATGGATACTAATTTGCAAACCAATATGGGAGGAAATGTTTAGGAAAATGATTCCAGTATAAGAAAAAGAGTGTTAAGAGGTATGGTATAAAACAAACAAGATATCTTATTTTTTAATTTAAAAATTTTAATGCAGAAAATGACTCATCTTAATTCAGCCATAAAGAAAGCCTTCCTGAAGAAGAGTGCTTATCAGTTGATTCTTAAAAAGTGTTGTGATTTGATTAGTTAAGTATAGATAGGATAGCAGGTTATTGGGATGAGAACAGAAAAGAAGTTTGGAAAGATTAAGGAATAATTAAAATACATAAATCTAAAGTGATTTGAAGCAGAATCCAGCTAAAAGAAATAGCATAGAGAGTAAGTTATACCCTTACTTGAAAAAATAACTACACTGAAAATTTACTCTCTAGTGTGAATAGTGTTACAGTTTTGACAATTATAAGATCAAATATAAGATCCCCTATGTGTGACAAAAATCTTTTGTTGATTGATGGAATTCAGAAATTCAAAGAAACATTTGTGCCTTATGGGTCTTATTATTTACACACTAAACCCAGAGGAAAGAGTAAGTTTTAGAACAAAATTAAGTATTGACAGCAAAATCTGAAGTAATTTCTTTAATTAGTGTAAATAAACTTTAGAAAGTTACTTTAACACATGTTTTACGTAAATATATTTTATGTATATATTTTATTTTTTATTTAAGTATAAATTAGAAATGATTGTACTTAATGGCCAAGGAATCCAGTATGAGTAAAAGAAATATAGATGAAAAATATCCTTGAATATCTGCTTAAAGATCTATGCCATATTATATGCATATTTTACCAATTTGATTTGTTATATATAAACTCTGTTATATTTTAATTTTTTGTATTGGTATTCTCATTTATCCACTAATCATTTCTTTAGATTTAATCTGTTTGCTCATTTTCATGTCCTATTTAATGTATTTTGTCATTGAGAAGAAAGGGAAATCCTTTCCTAAGATATATCACCTGTTGTTTAATGGCTAAAGCTGTTACGTATCTTAATATTGTATTGCATTAAGTCATTTTAAAAGCATTGCTTTCCCTTTTGTTTAAAATTCCAACAGTCCCTGGGATATTGGTAGGGGGTTAATGGAAACCTTGATTAAAATCTTTCAAGCTTCAAGGCTTTCAGTTCCTGTAAACAATTTGGACTGGAGAGTTAGACTTATTACATATTTTACTAGTCTATTTACCAATTTACTCTTCAGAAAAATCAAAAGTTTTCCTTTTTATTTTTGTTATAATAAGTACAAATTAAAATACATTAAAAAGTTAACCATAGTCCATCCACTGTGCTATGATCACAGATTTTTATGGCACTTCTATCAAAAATTCTCCATAGAAACAGCATAATCATTTAAAAGTAAAAGAGCCATCTTCTGCTCTTTTCCATTATTTAAAAGAAGCCCTTTAAGTTTTTTATCTAGGCCGCTTTCAAGTGGTTCTTTCCAAACTTGCAGAATTGTGAGCTCTAATTGTGCCTTAATCAATCTCACTTGCTTCATAATAGCTAACCAAACTGTAGGTGCATAAAAGTCTCATAAATAGGTAAAAGTCATAATGCATCTGAGGTTTATGCTTGGACTTATAAACTTAAATTCACTTATCATCCATCCTCATGATCATTCTACTTCTCTGCCTTTCTACAGCTATACAGAACAGATACAAAATAGTCACATTAAGTCAGAACTCTTCCTTTTTAATGAACCAGATGAGCCTCAAATATGGTTTTATGGGTTGTGTTGGTACCTGTAGTTTCCAATCCTTATGATTTTAATGTATGAGATTCACTGCAGTATTCGGATTTCTGTGATATTTCCTGGGCATAAAATTGAGAAATCGAGATCCATTAAAGTGTGTGTGTGTGTGTGTTTGAAATTTCTTTTCTGAAAGCGAGGGACATTTGGACAAATTTGGACACCATAGAGAAAAGATATGAGGTGAACAGCAAATATCAGATCTTATTTATCCATTTGTGACTTTTTTCCCTTTCAATAGATTGTGAGTTTCTGAGAGAGAACTATGCCATTTTTATATTTCTATTTCATACTGCTCATCTTTCTCAAATCAATATAGTCTTAATTGAATATAATTCTTTGAGGATTTATGACATTTAAATTTTGAAAAACTACATTTAATTTCTATATAGAACTAAAATACTTGTATATATTTTTTACCATAATTAAATTTATAATTGCAAAGTTAATATTTTAATTACTGTAAATGACTAAAGGATTAGATATTACTTACTGGAAAGAATCAGCAATTTGGGATTTGTGTGAAAATGAAAGAATTATTCAAACTTTTCTGGGCCATTTATGAATGTGAATTTTCTTCTCAGTTAGCTGGTGATACAGATTTCTCAAAGATCACAGACATTTTTGATATAGGGATCTAGAGAAGCAATCTGCCAATGTGTTTCTAGGTATAAAAGTGTTTCAGTAAAAACATAAAGATTTGTCTAAATTATGTGCCCAAAGTTCATGTTCTCTGTGCAAGTTCCTTACAAAAAAATTTAACTTTAGATTCCATTTTGATTGAAATGATCACTCTTTTGTACGGTTAATAGTTTATAGAGCAAAATGCTGAACACTGTTGGATGTGAACTGTGGAAAGATTCATCATACTTCTGTACTGCTGCCTTCTAAAGAAAGGAGACATTTTAGAACATTGGGTACTGGGCTGAAGATAAGAGGAAACATGTTTTATGACCAAGTCAAGAAGTCAAAGGCTTGCAGCCCAGAAAGTGTGATTTGAAGAAGAAAAGATACTCATAGCTAGTATTCCTTGGAGTCAGCATCTGACTTGCTAGAAACAAACCCAGAAAGGAGAGTTTGAAAGCTTTGTAACTCAGGAATGCTTCTGATGTTTATACTACAAACCCAACCTCATCATCTTAATCTCCTTGCCTAGAAGAATACAGGTTATATCTTTAGAATTGCAATCTATGCAGGTAAGCTTTATTCTTTATTATTCTTTAGGTGGCGTTCTTGTTTTCTTGAACCTTTAGGTAAGTGGTGGATGGCATGGCAGGAAGAGGGGAGGGATATAGCTGTATGCATAAGAAAACTGGTGAAATAGTCTGGTCTTAGCCCTGATTTGTTGAACTTTGCCTACACAATAGTATCCCTCTGGTACCAGATTCATTGCCTGTCAGGATTGCAGTCCATGCAGTGAATAAGGATTCATGAAGCAATAAAGTCAAGAAAGTCTTTGGCTTTAGTTTTCTCCTATACAGTGAGTTGGTTTGTTCTGGCTGGTTTGCAGAGATTTAACTCCTTCAGTCATCTAAATGTGTTGTAGTAAAAATCATTTACAGGAAATGAAATTGCACTTGGTTACTTTTTTCACTTAAAGACTAATCTGATTAGCTTTAAAACATTTGTTCATCGTTTTTATTCAGTATTTGAACTATGCCTATGGAAGACATATGGATTTAAATAGTACTTGGCTTACCATCTGCTGATAAGGGAAAGTGAGATGCTAAATCAGAGTGGCAGGAAAGTCTATTTCAGTAGAAGCTATTTCGATCTGAAATACTGTAGGCAATCTTACAGAGTATTTTAATTGGGATTATATTGATGTGTGTGAGTAAAAGGAGTATATTTGCTGATATGGTTCAACTTATATAATCATTGCATTTATGTATCACTTTAGAGATGCAGGGCTATGCAAAATTTTGATCCCATTAGTTAGAGACTTTTTCCCCTAAAATAGTCATTTGTGGGAAAACCTTTTGGATGCATTTATTTTAGAACAATGGTATATTTTATATTTTATATCAGTAATTAGAACATAAAACATTAACTTTCCAAGTAAATGAAGTAGAAATTTAAAAACACTTCGTTCTTTTAATGCATTTTTGTTTGTTGAGTATGTTTGTGGCATGGTACATTTTGAAAATCTAATTTAAACTGGGAGAGATTAAAAAGAAGAAAAGGAATATTTCTGATGATGAAATGCTAATATATGGGATTAGAAAGACTATAATTGTGCCATAGTTATGTTTTACTTTGAAATGATAAAAATGTGGAATTATCCAGGTGATAAGTAAGATATGATGAGATATAGCTTTATCTGAATCTTTCATATATGTGCATGAATATGTACATGTATATATGTGTATGAATATACACACATATATAAATAAAATGTGGGTTGACTTGAACAACAGTTCCATTCTTATCTTTCAAATTAATTGGCCATTCTTTCATGAAACAAATATCTGGCATGTTACTTTGGATTGGAATGTGATAGGGTCAATTACACTTGTTTCTGCCTTCTGGGAGAAAATACAATAAAGGGTACTCCTCTTTGTCCAGAATTATGCCAAGCATTTCTTAGGCATCATCTCAGTTAACCCTTTGAATGCTGAACATTTGCATCTCTATTTCAATGAAGGCACTATGGTATAGAGAAATTGAGTAGTTTCCCCTGAATAACACAGCTATTAAGATTAAAGAGGTGGTAGAGGCATTTGCTCATTGGACTCTGTGCTAAGCACTAAGAAGTGCAAGAAGAATAAGGCAAAGTTCTTGTCTTTGAACAAGGCAGGAAGTGCAGGCAACTACCCTTGCCTGGGAGGTCCACAAAGACTTACTGGAGAAGATGATACTTTAGCTGAAGGTGGTTTGATGAATGAAGAGAGATAGATCATGAGGTTCACGCCAAGGAATTGCAGTGAGCAAAGTGCTGGTGTCCTGAACCAGTACATCAGCCGTGTCTCCGAGCTAGCAGCAGTGTGCAGACAGCAGTAGTTACACACATGTGACTGGAGACCACTTGAAGTGCCCCTACTGGATAAGGTAGTGGGCCAGGGTGCTTTGGTGTGGGTGAAGGACGGCACTAACACTTGAAGGAAGGATCCTGTACTTTCAAAATACAAACTAAAACAACATTACTTCAACTGGAAAAAAAAAATGCTCCCTAACCATAATTGAAATGTGCTGCTAAAAATGAAAAGTTAATGTTAAACTATATAAATAGTTTATATATTACATTTTGAAATGATAATGTTTTGGACATATTGGGGTAAACAAAGATTTATTTAATAAGTAAATAATAACTGACTAGACTCAGTGAATTTGTTAGCTCACTGATTTAACAAATTAAATCTGGTGTTTTGAAGACCTTTCAATTTCTATATAATGTTGCTTAAGTTTACATTGTTTTGTCAGTACATTTGAGCGACTTATAAAATAACAATTTTAATGCACTATTTTTATTAAAAAGTTTATTTCCAGGAGGTAATATGAGAGAAGTCTAGAAATCATACACGTAGTGCATCATCTCGTACAACTAGTTTTATTTTTAGTTTAGAAAATTTGCAAGTAGGCTTATGATTTTTTAAACATTGAAGACTACACTTTTTGTAGTCTAAATTGATTGTTTTGAACTCAAAAATGTATTTTCTAAATCTTATATAAGCACAGGTATATTTTTCAAGATACTGAACCCCAGAAATGTTTTATACTTTGTGTGGTATGCTAGCTCCTCCCATCATTATTAAATTGTATTGTGCCTGTTTTCTTTATGGAGGTACTCATGGGTATGTGATCGAGAAATCTAGATCAGCCTGAGTGAGATCCCAGGATCTTATGTGATTGACAAAACCCGGATCAGCTCTTTAGGTCCACATAGATCAGGTGATGAAATTTCATACAGAATGAACCCCTGAACTCCATTCAGTGCAGGGTTCTACAAACAAGTCTGTACCTCAGACACAGAAAGTTTTTCACAAAAGCAGATATTTATTTTTATAACATTCACTCTTAGACCCCATTTCATAGAGCATCACAATATTATGAGTGATCTATTCCAAACCTTTATGACCCCTAAATTACTGACCAGTTGGTTAGGCCCTTGTTGCATTATGGAGAAGAGTACTCCTCATCTCTTTAAGTCAGGGGGCATCAAGTTGCCATGTAAATGCTGTAATGTTGGTTTGGCACATGGAACAATCTTATTAAATGCTCTCCCTCTCCATGTTTTCCTTTCTTTCCCCTTCTTCCTTTTACTCCCTCTCCTTTTAAATATTACACTGAGAAATTCTAGAGCTATCTAGAAGTGCCTTTGCAAAAGGAAATGTCTCAAAACTATGTATGAAAGATATTAAACCCTAATGTATTAGAACCACTTTCAGTCTTCTAATCCCTGCTGCATCATGAATGCTGAAACAGGAGTTATTTACACCACAGCTATCCTGAAGGCTGCCGGGAATTATATATATCACACTGTGGATTGTATAGTAAAGACAGAAATGGAAGCAAGGATTGCCTGAGAAATTCACATTGGTAGTAAGAGTCTCTGGCATGAGCACCATGCTATGTGGGTGTCATTTTCTTAGCAAGGTCACTTTTCTCTAGTATTTAAAAGATTTTATGTTATCAAGGCATTTAGAATATCTGAGTCATTGCACCAGTGTTTATTCCAAATTCTATGTCTTATATTTATTTTTGTTTCTGAGTGTATGGGGGATTTTTTTTTTTTTTAATTCTTACTAGAATACTGGTTTCTATTTCCCCATTCTTACAAGGTTTGTTGTCAAAGATACCTTGTTCAGAGATCCTTCTAGGTTAGATTTCTAGAGAAGGAATTTTGTGTCAAAAGATATGCATCTGAAAATGTGGCCAGATAATGCTGGATTACTGTTCCACTTCAAATATCACCAAATGATTTGAAAAATAATTGTGCCTATTCAGAATTTTGTTAGGTCAGGATGGCAGTGAAGACTTAGCATGTGGAAAAAGAGTGTCTTTCACTGGAAATTCTTATACTGAGTTTTTCTGTTATGTTGATCTGTTACTGCCTTGATATCACTTTGAGTCATTTCCTTTATCATAGTGAGTCTTTTTATCCCTCTACTCTCTGTAATTGGAATGTTAGGATATGCATGATATATTTGACTTTAAGGTGACAACTAGACTTTCAATGGTGCCAGTCACTAAAGTTCTTAAGAAATACTAAGTAACAAAAGATAAATTTTCTAAGATGAGTAAGATTGCAGGTTGACTTAGATTAAAAAGTAGAAAAACAAATGCAGCAAACACGCATATGATATTGGAGTGATGATTATATTTTATCCCATCATGTGGCTGGAGCAATGGAATTAATTGTCTTAGTCTCTAGAAGCAATATTTTCATCTTAAATTTTTCCTTTCATAGAACAATTTGAAGTTACAGGTATAATGTCATTTTTAACTACTTATTTATTTTTAAAAATTTGTTTTCTAATTAAACCTGAGCAAACTGGAAGTGTATGATTAGCGCATATTTTTTCTAACTTCCAGAACTGTCTTACATGTTTACAGATAGTCAGAATCACATTGCCATTGCTTTGTGAAGTGCTTAGTGAAGAGTCATCATCCGTATTTTGAAGGATGAGTGGCAAAAGCGATGACATTCTGTTTCTTCTCACTGTTTTCTGATTTCTGGAGCACTGCCATTCTCCACATTTCCTCTGGCCTTAAGAGTGCCAGCTGTCTGTTTTAAAAAGGGGGAAAAATGCAAAAGCAACAACAAAAACCTGCAATCACGACTAAGGGAACCTTGGCACAGCCCCTCCCTTAATGCCACACAGCCTGAGCTCATTGGCCAGGTTCTTTCTGCTGCTTTTATACTCTAGAGACTTGGATCGTCGCCATTTTCTATTCTTCCAACTGGCCTTGAGTAAGAATCAACTCTGCTCTTTACTTCTGGTTTAAAGGAGTTCGCTTGCAGCTTCTTTCTGCAGTTCTGGGCACTGCTTTTGGACAATCTTGGTGTCTCTGTGTTGTTCTATATAGGCCAGCTTGTCTGTAGATTGGTGATGCAATGCAACTTTTCTGATCATCCACTGAGGCCTTAAGCAAATGTGCTACATGGTGTGTACACAGAGACAAGACATTCATACACACATGGGCACTCACACATTAGTACCGAAGGTAGGCACGTATGCCCTTGATTCAGTATGTATACTTTGCTCTGAAATACAACTTGGCCATTACTTCCAAACATTTATGCCGCAATATAGGTGTCACTTCATGAAAAAAAAAAAAAAAAAAACCCTTCAAGACTATGTGCAATTCTGTGCATTCTTACTAATTCTTTCCTCTTGAAGTTTCAAATAAATGTTTCTGATTCTTTAGATTTGTTGTGATTAAAAACTGTTGACCTTTGGTAAAATCAGCATTATGAAGTCTGATACTTCTCATTTCTGGGTGCAGTTATTTTTACTTTTCCAAATACACATTTCAGAATGCATCGTGAACTTCATCAGTTCCCTGCGCTCTCAGAAAAGCTATGATTCAATTATATTGCTTTTGCTCTCTGGGTCACTTTTCTCAGATAGTACACCTTGGAAAGACAACTTCTACATTTTCCAGCAAATTACAGACTGAGAAATGGGGTGAAATGTTTCTCTTTTCATTTTGATTTAGAACCTGGTTACTTTGTAGCATTTGAGCTCACTAATATATATGTGGCTCATCAAATGGAAAATAAAATCAAAACAGGAAACTCTACTATGTTATGCAATAAAGAAAACAAAAAAAGCATTGTCATTTTTTCCAGTGCAATTAAAGAAAACGAGGCTGCTAATATTACCTTTATCTAATTAGTGTCTCTGCAATCGGAGCCATCCTTCATCTTCATCCATGTCCTGACAGGTGTGGTGTCAGGCTTTCCCAGCAGAGTGCATAGCTGGGATATTGCAAATAGCCTTTGAATCTCCTTTCAGTCTGCTAAGAGGTGGTGTTGAGGAACCACTTATGAGAGAGCCTTCTGAACTCAAAAAAAAAAAAAAAAAAAAAAAAACCCACCTGTGGCTGTCAGCACTGCTTCCAGCCAGAGTTCACATTGTTATGTGTCATTTAACTACTTTCTCTGTCAGCAGGAGTCTGTTTCACACCTGAGGTTTGACATGTCAGAATTCAGAAATAAAGGTCCAAAGTTTCAAACTAGAATTTCAACATTGAATGAAGAGGAGGATCTGCTTTAAAATGAAGGCCATTTTAGGTGTTGGGTGTGTACCACAGGCCTCCTCTCCCCTTGTGGCAATAACATGTTCCGTATTCACTTCTAGACACTCGGATATTTATTAGAAACCCCTAACGATAGAGAGTTAGAGTATGAAAAAATATTTAATTGTCTTTTATATGACCTGCTTCTCAGCATTCAAAGGTAGGTGTTGTTATTTAGAATTTTAGAAAGATAACACAAATAGGCCATGGTGTGGGCAGTGCTGGGAGAAAAAGCCTTTCTCCAAAGAACAGAACTGTCTTAGCGCTTCCTGTCTTGTGACCCCAAGCTGCAGCTAAACGTGTTCCTCTCATTCACATCTGCTAGAGGAATGGGCAGAAATCTTGGGGCACCATCATGCTGAGGGGGTCGGTTGAATTCATCATTTTGGCACCAAAAACGGGAAAGAAAGAATTGCTGGTCCATGCGGTATGTGTAATGGCACTGTCAGCTGTTTAAACATACACCAATTATTTTCAAGCTTTCTAAACCCATCTGTCACCATATTGTCCAGTCACATGAAACAAATTGTCATCTCTCTCTGTATAAACTGATAGAGTCCTAATTGATTTTTGCTTCAAACTTTTGTGTAAATAAACTTGTGTCATCAGCCTCTATTGTTTATTTGTTTTTGCTGTTGTTTCTCCTACCCGTAATTTATTACACAATTTTGCCTATTTGAAAAAGAAAAAGTCGGTGTAACCAGATGGCCATATCATAAAAAAGAAAGTGTTAAAAACATTTGATGTCAGATTAAAAATCCCTTGTGAAAGTTACAGTATGATCTTCTTTCCCAATGTGTATAGTTACAAAAGGCATAACTGTACCTTTATTCTAAGTTTATGTAATAGATTTTATAGTATCATATTCACTGGCTGTTATTTTTTCTCTCTAATATTTCACCATGTAAAGTGTAATGTGACATAAATTCCTGGGCTTTTTGGCAATATGGACAGGCTCATAAATGGGGTTGAGTGGAGTGAGAGCTGAGCACTGCTCTGCAGAAACTGAATAATGTTTAGGATGCTTCCAGCTTCTCTGGAGAATTCTCCGGGCACAAGAGGACATATAACTGAATAGGAAAGTACACCTTTTTTTTTTTTGTCTGGTAGTGGTAAAATCAGGAGATTCCTTGGTAACTGATTCACTGAAGCATGTATTACCTCTGGCGATGTTATATGTACCGAAGATTGTATTGCTTTCCCTAGGAGTTATATTCTCCAGAAATATCCGTATCTTTGCCTGAGTTATCATAACACCTAATACTTCAGCTGCAGTTTAAGCACTATGACAGTTAAGGAACTTAAAGTGAGTACAGTAAAGACTTAGAAAGGGCCTGTGAATACAAGTCAAAAATCCTGCTGTGAGCTCCCTTAGATGATTTAAATTGTTAAAGGAAATGTGTAAGGCTCACTTTGAAGTCTTAGATTTTCCTGTGTAAATTAAGGAACAAAAGGTATGCCTGTCCTTAAATCTCCATGAGTTTTTATTTTCTTTCTTTTTCTCATTTGCATGAAAATGAGAAAATGAAACAGTACAAACTTTTAATTTCTCTCCCACCCACCTCTAGCTAAACCACCGGTTTAGTGATTATCAGAGGAGACTTTTATATTATGTTTAGAGCTCAGTTCCCTGGCTGCAACTCACTCAGCCTTGACGTAAATCTGAAATAAGTACTTTGTAAGGGGTTAGCCTTTTGTGCAGGGTGTGTGAGAAATCCTGCCAGACCAGGTTGGTTACAGAAACCAGTGTCAAGTTGCCTTTCCTGAGTGGTGAATAAAAAGTGCAGACAACAGAGAAGTAGGGGAAAAATATCTTCCAGAGCACACCTTACTCTCCACTTCCGAGAGGCTTATTGTCTACCTTAAAGGACACCAAGTTCCTTTTTAGTGATAAGTATTTGTTGGGTGCGTTAGTTTTGCTTTTTTTTCTTTTTTAGAAATTATTCAGTCATTGCTAGTAGGTACAGTATGTCAGTATAGTAGATAAGAGTTTTGTCCGCAAAATACACAGTTTGTGTGTTGCTTGTTGAGGCTGGTTGCTTTTCATTTAATCTATTTAATCAGACTATTTGCCTTAGGTGATCAGCAACCTTTAATATAAATCCTAGCCAATCTAATAAAACCAATGGAAAAGAGAGAGAACACACACAGGCACGCACATATACACTTACACACGCACAGAGGAACTCCAGGCATGTCTTCCTTATTTATACATGTATTGTCTTAGAGGGTAGATAATTGGAAATCTTTTCCCGATCCTTGCTACATTTACTTCATTTCTTTAAAAACATGTAAAATAGGTTGTATTGTTTGGAAACAATGTATATTTTTTTCATCAATACAGCACTTTATACTTGAAAATTTGGAAACAAATATTTAAAAACTTGTTCAGTTCTAAAAATGGTTTATTTCCAGTTAATCTGGAAATTGTTTTAAGTAAGTCATGCTCCTAAAATCCAACCCAAAATATCCCTCCCTTTAAACTGCAGTTCAACATTGGTTAAGTAGTTTTTAGCAGTTAATTCTTGATAAGTCTAGTTACAGATTTATATTAAGCACTCAAAGTGTGTGTATGTGTGTTTTATAAAACTCTTTAAACAGCATTCAAAAAGCATTAAAAAGATGACAAAGTTTAAAGGGCTATTTCTTTATCCATCAGATCAGTCAGAATAAAGGGAATGTGGTCTTACTATTTCACATAAATACTTTTTAATAGCTCTACTGAGTTAGGGTTTTTATTTTTACTATAATTGATTTACTTTATGAAACCATGATATTAAAAGGATGAATTTTACCTGTCTATGAAAAGTTTCTTTTAGAATTCCTTATTATGGTATCACTGCAACAGTCTCAATAAACTGTCACAGCTTGTTACTCAGGAAACGTTAACACAAACATCAGGAAAATTTAAATCTTGTTTGGTAATTAAAGTTTTGGAAAATATTTTTGGATTTGTTGACCAAGATCTGCACGAGATTAAGTCAGTTGGCTTCCCTTTCTTTGGCAAGTTCCCTTTAGGGTGGTAATCATCAGGTGTGTTTTCCAGCAGTTGAAGTCTTTCTTTTTAGATGCGTTGTTCATTTTTCAATACTTAAGTGCATGGTTGGTAGTATAATTAATGGCGGTCTGAACAGATTGGGTAGTTTTCATCGTGTTTTTCTTGCTTACTCCAGTAAATATGCGTGATTGGAACCAGAAACTTGAAGATCACATTGTGTGTGGATGGCTCTCTAGCCTCTTCTTTGTGCCTGGTTTATTTAATCCATTCTATTTCAGAGATCTCTAGGCTAAAATTCCATTTCCACTACTTAATTTGTATTTTTGTATCACACCAAATTTGTGCTCCTTTTGGCTACTGGAATCCTGAAACAAATGAACAAAAGAAAAAAATAAGATTTAAGGAACTTGAAAGAAAAAAATATCACCTTTCTTCTGATGCAGCTGCTGTTAAAGAATGTGGCTTGTCCTGTGTTCACATAGGCATCCTGAAAGGCAATCATGTGACCTTACAGAAGTGGCTATGCCTGCAATGAATGTGCTGGACCTGACAGGCAGTCCATTGCAAAGGGCTTACAGCTAGCCCTTGCCCTCATGGTGTTTTCAGTCCACTGGGGAAGATGAGCCATTGCACACAAATAACCAGAATATAGGTTAATATTTGATACATGCCAAGGGCAAGGGATAAACCTTTCAAAAATAGGTGTAACATTCACACTTACCTCACTTTGCACCAGAGGTTTTGTTTATAAAATGTTTTGAAACATTGAGTTAGAAAGGGCTGTGTTAGTACAAAGTAATCATAGCACAAATCCATGATTAATGTTAATGTTACTTTCGTCTTTATGAAAATAAAGATGTGGCTTCGCGCTCTGAGTTTTAGCAAACGTGTTAGTGATAGTGAGGAAAGAGTAGCAGCGTTAAAATGCTAACTAGAGTTAGAGTCCTCCTTTTCTTCTAACACATGCTTTCTGCATTTCAGCTGAGCTTCTACTTGGTGTTACCAGCTCAGCAGGAAGTTTTGTTTTTTCATCTTAAAGTGATGGTTCTTTATATTACAGTCATCCAAGAGGAGTGAAAATAGTTAATTGTTTCCTCACCAACGGTCTGCCAGGTAATATTGTAAAACATAAATATGTATCTCACTTCAGGGCATTTGTCCAGTGTATTTTCTCAAAGGCCCCTAAATTTTGCCTGCAGTTGATAAAAGTCACCTTTATAACCTAACGGGCAGTTTACACCCGTGTACAAACTGTTTTACCCACTCACAGCTGTCAGCGTTTCTTTTAACTTTCCTCACAGTGCATGTAATTTTGCTTTTGGGACTTCCCTAAAATGGACTCAGCAGCAATTCCCTGGAATGTTCAAAATAGTTCAAGGCACAAAGTAACCTAGATATTTAAATGGCCTCTTTACACCTTAGCAACGTCGTGGTTGTTATGATTTAATGAAAACAGTCTTTGTTTCTTTTCTCTGCTAACTTCTGGCTTGAGTCAGCAAAGATTCCTCTGCTCATTAATGTTGTGAGGACACTAAATAAATTTTTTTCTTCATGGACTGCTTCTTGAGCAGGCTTGATACTGATCACTGATTTTAATGCTTGTGTTTTCCTGACCCATTTTATAGTTTTAGAAAGGAACATTTTTATACTTGGAATGTCCACAGAAATCCTCTTTTGAACTCTGGGAAGTGATTGGAGCCTTAATGTTAACCTGAATTTTATCTCACTTCATCATCATCATCATCATAATAAAAGGATGAATAGACAACAACATAAAAATGGATGGATGCAGTTATATTTAAATTCTCCTTATGTATAAGTAACTTGTTCTTCTCCTGAGTATCAACATTGCTTAGTACTTCCCTAAACGATCCAGAAGTTTCCATGTTCGTACATTTAGGACACTATACACACACACACACACATATATGTATAAAATTTTAGTAAAGGAATTGCATCAAAAGCCTTAAAACCTTATTTATCATTGAGTGTTAGAAAGTTAACATTTGATGATAAGATGATTTTCTATTAAGGATATACACACTGAAAAGAGTACATTTGAAATGCAACTGTAAGAATTTATAAGAGTTTGAATTGTTGAAAAGGTTGATGTTACATTTTGTTTTATTTGTAAACTCTGCCTTGTCCTAAAATAAGGACCCCCAATGGTCTGAATTCATTCACAGAGAAGCAGGATGAACTGGGTGTTCATTCATGAGCCAAATAGAACTGTTTCTGCTCTCGCTGATGTTAGTTTCTTTTTGTGTATCTTCACACTGCAGGCTAATAAACAAAAAATTTGGTGTACCGCATCTTCTAGGAATAAGTCACTCACACAATACTTCATTCTTACTATAGCCATAGGATGAAAACTTAGTATTATCCAAATTTAGTATTATCCAAATTTAGTATTATCCAAATAATAATAATACAATGCAAACACAAAGATCTAGATTAAAAATGTTCAAAGCTTATTTTGCAAGGCCAGTGAATAGCATGCCCTCATTTTTGTATCAGTGATTCAAGTGCTGATGCTAGATAACATATTGAGAAGCTGACTCCAACCATGGATGATAATAAGTGTGGTATTTTTGTTCATATTTATAAACTAGATAGAATAAATGGTGAACATATCATCATAGGGTTTCAAAATTGATTTTGTCATTCATAAATATTAATATCTTTTACAGTGCTGAAGCATTAACATTAAGGAGTAAACACAGCAGGCTTTATCTTGAAATTTTATATATATTTTGAAACATGGGTATATTTAATCTAAAACGAACTTCTTTACGGGTAGCTAAAGATCATAGGTATTCTATTGTTATCCTTACAAATGAAATCTTTAAGTACAATGTCTTTTGAAAAACAGTTGGTTTTAAATTCACCACCTTATCCTTTTTCCTAAAACAATAACAAAACCACATGAGCATTCCAGAGACTTTTTATCTTTTCTAGTTACAGCAGTTATTTTATCATTAGCACAACACTTTCATATATCTAGCAGATTTGATTCTAGATAATTTGATAGCCCTAAAAGCACATGCAATCCTTCATAAAACTGTTACCGAAATATAATTGTAATTATGATTTGAAAAATCTTAATTATACAGAACCCCACTGAGCAGATAATGAAAAAAAGCAGTGATTAAGTACAGGCTAGTTAAAGGGAGCCTATAAATCCACAAAGTGAATCTTAGGCTTCTAGGAGTGTTTTCTCATACATATTTGCTAAAATGCTTTGCAGCCCCGAGAAATATTAATAAGCAAGATCCCTTAGGCCAAAGCTTAACCTTGAATTCCATGGAGGCCAAATTCTGGGGAGACTGTGAGTGACACAGGCTCTCTGGATTTAAACACTGACCTGTCATTGTTGTCTTCTGCCCCTCCATAATTGTCTTCTGATTCCATTTATAATTTAAAATTTCAAGACCTTTCATTGAAATCCAATAGTAGATTTTACTTTTATCAACCTTTCTTATGGTTAACAGTAAATAACAACTATCTTTATTAATACTATGTTAAATTATTTTTTAAAACATTTATTTATACATACAAGCACTGGGGTACAGGCCAGAGGTGTGGGGGGGTGGTGAGAGGATTCACCACAGAGAGCTGGGAGCAGAACAGGCAGATCAACTGAAGTACACTCCTGAGGGGAGCACTGGGCACAGCAGGAGAGGTCTCCTGCGCCATGTGGATTCCCACCCTGGCCGGCAGCAGGGATCGAACTCATGCTGCAGTGGCTGTGATTTGCTTCATAGTGTGTTGCTTAACCCACTGCACCACCAGGGAGGCCCGATACTATGTTAAATTAATGCTGTTTATAATCCAGTGTCCTTAGTGATAGTCTATAGTTTACTGAATATCTCAAAAGCTTTTGACCATAAGACACTTACGGTCAAACATTTATATCAGTAAGAAGGGTAAATGATTGCCCTCTTAATTAAGAATCTGGCTACATGAGTCCCAATGTTAGATTTCCTTGGCCTTAAGGAAACATCACCTCTTAATTGTACTAATTAGTAAATGTAACATTTACTAATGTTACATTAGGATTTGGAAGTCGTACTTAGGTGTATCTTGTTGTCATTGACAAACAAAAACATCTATAAAAATATGTTTTACTTGGGCCTCACTGGTGGCACAGCGGGTTTAGCTCTGCACTGTGAAAAATCCATAGCACAGCAGCGGGAGTTCGATCCCTGGCCAGGGAGGGGACCCACAGGGTGCAGCAGACCTCTCCTGCCTCGACCTCTGCTCCCCTCAGCACCGTATTTCAGTCAGTCTGTCTGTTCTGCTCCCCGCTCTGTCTCTGGTGAATCCTCTCACCTCCCTTGTCTCTGGCTTGCCTGTACCCCAGCTCTTGTATGCATAAATAAATAAATCTTTAAAAAATATATGGTTTTCTTCCCCAACATTGAGATGGAAGGCAGACAATCTCTGTGATGCTTGAAATACTCTGTAGTATTGGGATGGGGAATAGTAATAGCACTGCCATTCATCTTCTTGAGTCTGGTGCAGGGTTTTACATTTGGGAGGTAAAAAGGAGAAACTTCCAGTAAGGTCACCATTTCTCATCATTGAATTTGGGACACAAGTGTATGGGGAAATAGGGTGTTAAGTAAATGGGAAAGTCACTGATTTATGAGTTATTGGAGTGAAAGGTGCCAAGGTTGATTATAGGCAGCTTGGCAATAGGGCCCGTAGAATACTTAGCATCATAAAAAGTAGGAAATGCCACTAGACATGATTGAATTTCTGTAGATCTTAGACAGATTTCCCAAATTAATTAGGTCACCAGGTTTGCTGAATGGTTGTTTTTCTGTAAGGGATTAAAGAGCTTTAAGAACAAGTAACAATAGGATGTGCTTCTTGGCTTAATATACATACAGCCTGTTTTGGAAGGAAGAACACAGGCCCATTGAGTGGCATGGGAATAGCAGTTGTCATCTCTTCCACAGATATGGAAACACTACACCATATGAGTATGAGGAAGACACAAAATAAATGAAGGACATTGATTTTTCAAGATCGGTTCAATCCTAATACCTGAATAAGAAAGCACCGAGGGAGTGTTGATAGCTAACTTAAATAGGATAGTTGTGTGTCAGTAGGAAAACAAGTTGGGGATTTAGACTAATCAGATAAAACACATACCCTGCAGTTATTTTATCTGTTGTAGAGATAATTTTGTCAACATGTTAAGTTTCTTATTTAAAAAAAAAATATTCAAAAGACAAATTCAAAACTTTTGGAGAAGAATAGTTGTCAACATGAACCTTCATATGTAGAAGTTGCCAAAATGCTGGGGATTTGCCTTTGAATGGTTAATCTTTTACCACTTATATTTGAGATCAACAGAGTGACTGGAATATATTGAAATAACACTTCTCTTTAAAGTTTTGTGATTGGTTTAGCACCATCTTAGCAGAAGGTGGTTTTTAGTTGCTGGCTATGGATTTGCATATGTGCAAAGACTGGACTAAGCCCTGTCCACCTGATCAGATGCTGAGATTTTGTGTTCTTGTACTGTCCTCCTTAGCCTTCAGCCTCATCTGCTCCTGTCTGAAGAAACTATCAATTGTGGGTAGAGAGAGAGAGAATTTATTGCTGATCAAATATGATTTTTAAAAGCTCAGGAGAAGGTCATTGGTGCTTAATACTATGCTGGAAACTATGAATAACTTAGTTTTCCGTTTTTGTTGTTTGTAATTACAATAGAACTTTCTTTTTT
This sequence comes from Galemys pyrenaicus, assembly GCA_019455555.1. NCBI lineage: Eukaryota > Metazoa > Chordata > Mammalia > Eulipotyphla > Talpidae > Galemys > Galemys pyrenaicus. The sequence continues at coordinate 17,201,763 of JAGFMF010011709.1, forward strand.
TTTAATATTTATTTATTTATGCATACAAGCACTGGGGTACAGGCCAGAGGTGTGGGGGGTGAGAGGATTCACCACAGAGAGCTGGGAGCAGAACAGGCAGATTAATGGAAGTACACTGCTGAGGGGAGCAACGGGCACAGCAGGAGAGGTCTGCTGCACCATGTGGGTCCCCTCCCTGGCCGGCAGCAGGGATCGAACTCGTGCTGCAGTGGCTGCGGTTTGCTTCACAGTGCGTTGCTTAACCCACTGTGCCACCAGGGAGGCCCCTACAATAGAACTTTCAACATTGAAGTGAGAAATACAAATGCCGAAATAATGTTTCATTTACTTATATACTCCTCCATTTGGAACCTGCAACCGGGTTATGAAGGGTCATGAAATTCTACTTGGTATTTTACCGCAAGTTCTAACAACAAAGTTAGAATGGGGTGGTGGGATCCAAAGACCAAATGTAATTTTAAATTGTTGTTTGGGATTTGTCCATTGGGAAGAACCTTAGCTGTGAAAATTCTATGATTGTGTGTACTTGTTATACAGGGTTTGCCTTTGACAGTCAATAGCTTCTGGGGCTGGGGTGTTTGGAAAATGATACGCCTGCAGATATTTTGGAAAGAGATAGGAAGGTATCTGTAACCACCAAGTGAAAGAAGAATACTGCAGTATTTGAGGTAGAACCATTTATTTTCACCCCTTTGCCCTGTCTCATTCATTGTCATTATCCACTGGGCTCAGTCTCCTTGTTCCTTCCTTTTGTCCCTGTCTTCAGCCACCCCAGGGCCTCCTGTGTCCCTCTTCACACTGTCACACCTCTCAGAGGGCCTTCTCTGAATGAGTGCCATCTGGAGCAGCTGTCCTTATCTCAGAGCTCCATTCATTTGCCTCTTTTCTATTCTCTTTGGAAGACTTATCTCTTCTCTTTGGCCTCCGCTCTGTTAATTTATTTCAGCTTCTATTATTACACAGATAAGTCTCATGTTTAACCAGACTTTGAGGATGTGCTATTGAACTAATGTGAATCTTTAATTGAGGATGGTGTTAGGATCCTCATTTGCCACAACCTGTGGCTTCTTTTGCGCATAATAATTGCAGTGGGACCTCAGTTTACAATTGGAAAGGAAGCACAGTTGTGCCGCTTTATCGCAATCCTTTTATTTTGATCATTGTTTTATTAGGATGTTTTGAAGTAAGTTTGTTCTGGAAATGCTTGTGTTGGGGCCTACAGAAATGCACTCTGACAGTTGCCTTGTGTTTGGAGTGAGGTTACAGGTGGGTTGGGAGGTCTGACTCTCCTGTTATTTTAAAACAACTGCCTCTTAAGACAGGTAGGACTCCACCCTTAAGTCACCTCTGATGACTTGAGAGGAAGAAAAAAAATCCTCTCCTATTATTCATTAATGCCTAGGAATGCAGAGCTGGGTTTACAGATTTTCCTTCATCTGTTTGCATTGCATTAACTTTGAAAATGCTTTTGAGGAACTAGTTTAGTGAATGAGAAATAACATAAACACTCTCATGGGTGTATTTATTAATATTTCATACTGTTAAGCATTCCACACTGTTAGAATTGTTTCTTTAAAATTGTTTTCTTAAATGTAATATACAAATACATTTTGAGAACTTTAGGGAAAAAATCTGTAAATGTAAACATCAAGTTTAGTAAATATTTAGCTATCAGGAACCATTAATGTTTATTAAAAGAATAATTATATGGGGAAAATCATGGACCCCCCAAATAGTTTTCCTTTATAATTAGATCAGAAAGTCAGATACTTTTCTGAAATTCAGCTCTTGTAAAGAATTCATTCTAATATGAATATACTTTTGTGGTGCTGTGAAATGAGAAATAAGGAAAAGAAATCAAGTTTCTGAATATAAGTAATACTTTCTATCATAGTATTTTAACATAGGAAAACAAATGGAGTTGAAAATTAGCTACTAATATATGTAGTGATATGAGTTTCTTAAATAGGCAGTGTGTCTACTTATTATTTACTTATGAAAGTTATTTTCCCATGAAATAAGAAAACTTCTAAACTTCATATTAGTTTTATAACTTCATGTTAGTATGTTGTAAATAAGAAAGGAAGAAATAGGAACTTTTTGAAGAATTGACACAATTTATACTTAGAGTAAGGTAAACACTGGGAATTAGGTAAGTCACTTGTTTATTCCTTCATTCCTTATTTATTTTAGCAAACATATTTTAGAGTATTTAAATGAGCGTGACACGAATCTGGACATTTTGCAATGATGAGTTGAAAAATGCAAAGTCCCCACCCCTTATCAAGAAAGGTTACAGCACAATGATCTTTGTAAAGGCTGTTATTTTTGAAGGCATATTTACCCAGTTGTAATGATATGATAGAAAATATGTAATCTTGGAATTATTTTAAAATATGTTCTTAATGTAAAGTTATAACTGGCCCATGACCTCGAGGACACTTGCTTTGCAGTAGATGCACTACATTTGAGACTTCATATCCCTATTTGGAACTGATATATTTATGTTTCCATTTTTGAGAACAGGTGAGTAGTCTCTGTGACTTGTACTATTCACATTTAATTATTCATTTCTTGGATGGACCTTCCACTCTGATATTGCCAAGAGTAAAGTTTGACGATAAGAGTGCTGTGAAGAAAAAAAAATGCTGACAAATAGTGTACCTATGCCTTGGTTGTATTAGAGGGAAGGTTTTAACATTTATAAGAGCCAACTGGAATACTTAGCTATAACAATCAAATTATAATAAAAATTTAAAAAAAGGATGTTAATAGTATAGCTCATTTATGGTGTAGTTTGTGGTTCATGTTCAGTTGACTTACTAAGAAAATTACTGTGCTGCAGTTTTGAGTTAAAAATATTAATTTATTTCCAGGCCTTAAAAAGGGAAATAATACTGTACACCACTGTCATCTTCTGAGTGTAATATCCTGAGAAACTTCTGTGGGAAAATGATGCTTAAAATTCTTGGTCTAATAAGCATTTAATTTTAGAATCGTGTTAATCTTTGCCTGATAGGTGGTAAGATTATATTCTTCCAAGCTGAACAAATAAAATGGTGATAGCAGGCAACAGATCAGAGTGTACCTATTTTTCAACACAGTGAAATTGTGCTCCAATTCCAGCATTTTCAGATTATAAAGCACATTATATAACTGCATAATCAGTGTGTGCTTCAGACAGATTCTTTAATTTTGGGGGAAGGACTTGTAGAATGCTTAATCTGCAGATCTTTTCCGGGGGCTGGGAGGAAAGCATATCCTGTTAGATTTGGTGACATAAAGGTCAAAAGATAAACTGTAAGTGATACCTGTGTTTATTTTTTTGACAGTGTTAAATTAGCAACCCCTCAGACCTCTCCGGAGAAGTACAACCTGAGTAATTGAACATGGCACTGGGGAGTATGCTTGGTTAAGCTGATTCCTTTTACGTTGACTTGTCAGGGGCCAATAATTAAAGCTGAAGAGCGATGCTCATTAGTGTCTGCAAGATGATTCAAAGAGTAAAAGGAAGAAGTCCTTGAGGCACACCTGCAATAGGCAGACTTTGCATGGAGGTGAGAGCAGAGAACTGCTTGCTTTTCTGCTGTGTTAGCAGTCCTGCTATAAAAGGGATGCACTAAATTAAGTGTTGCAAATGTATTCTCAACTTAGATTATAAAATGCATTTTACTTTTGCCTTTGAACATAATTTTGCTCCATTTAATCATATTCTGCTCAATTATGTTTTTAATGCTATGTTAGATGTTTGAGAAAATAGATACAAGTCTATTCAAAAGCACTTTGAAAAAAATTTATATTAGTAATCGTTTCATTCATTTTACTGGAAGCATCATAATAATCAAAATTTGCTTTGCTTCTTTGAACTCTCAATACTCTGTACGTAAAACATGTGAGTTATCCAGCTTTGACAGTAAAGACTTTAGTGGCATACATTTGTCACATTTACTTTATAAAAATGGAAAATTTTAATGTATATTTAACATGAAATAAAGTACATGTAGTATACAAGCACTGGCTCTAGAGAAGCCTCAAAGAAGAGTATATAGTAAGTGTATTATGTAAATTTATCACAATTTAAGCAAAACTGTGGACTTTTTTGGGAACAGCGCATATTTTTTTAGTACTGAAATGGTATGGAAACTTGATTGTGAAGCTAAGGAAAGTTTTGCATCATTTTTTTTTTCCCTTGATTTGTCTTATGTAGATTCTGCTTTTACAAACTCATCATGGAATCACTGACTATCCAAATATCCTAATATTTTGGGAAAATAGAGACAAAGTAAGATTTATCACACATCTTCTCCTCCTGCCCCCCCACCCCACACACACACACACCACTTTATAATCTAGTTAAAAAACTGTTCTACTGTCATGGACAGGCTTTCTTTTGTCATGGACAGGCTTTCTTTTGGGGTAAGATTTCAGTGCTGTAGCTGCAGTCTTTAGATGGCACCGAGGGTGGCCAACTACGTGGCTTTAAGGGTTGGCTTGAAGTTTTCTCTTGGAGGAGGTGCTTCCTGAATCCAAAGTTTGCAGAACTTGTACCACAGACGTGCCTTGTTAGCTTGAGATCGTGTTCCTCTCTACTCCAATAGAACGACGTCCCTTAGGGGCAGGGGCTGATTTTTGTTAATGTTCTCACACAGAGTGGTTGCAGATTGGTAAAGGTTGGTTAAATTTAGTCAAGGTGCAGAAGAGACCTCTGGGGATAGTTAGAGATTTTGCAAGAATATCAAGGGTTTTACAAGTCAAATAGAACAACCTTCTACCCAATGCCAAAAATTCCTTACGTGATTTTTTTTTTTTTTTAACAGATAGGTCCTTTCCAGGCTTGGTCGAAGTTTTTTTGTTTTTTGTTTTTTTTTTGTTTGTTTGTTTTTTTTTTTTTTTTTGATATCTAAGAGGTCACTTCCTTGCAAAGTATCTATTTCTAGATTGGGAAACTATAGTTTATAATAAAAACACCAAATAGCAGCTAAAGGGGCTGTCCTTTATATGAATTTACTTTTAGTTCTCCAATTATGTTTATGATTAAGGCACTAATGATTATCATTTTTCTTAACCCATCCATGCATACAAGAACGGGGGTACAGGCCGGAGGTGTGGTGGGTGAGAGGATTCACCAGAGACAGAGGGGGAAACAGAACAGGCAGATTGACTGAAGTAAACTGCTGAGGGGAGCAATGGGCAAGATAGGAGAGCTCTGCTGCGCCATGTGGGTCCCCTCCCTGGCTGGGGATCAAACTCATGCTGCAGTGGCAGCAGCTGCTTCATAGTGTGGTGCTTACCCCCTTGCACCACCAGGGAGGCCCACTAATGATAATTATTGTCTCCATTTTAGAGATCTGGGTATAACTTCAGAGAGGTTTCGTGACTTACCCAAAATCCCACAGCTAATTAGTGGTTGAGCTGGCATGGGAGTTCACATGTGTCTGAATTAACAGTGGAATGCTTGGCTCCTTAATCTAAGATTGCCTCTCTTTTTTCATTGTTACAGAAAAATTCTTAATTACTCTTCTTTCCTGAAGCCCACTGTTACAGATTAAGAAAACGTTCCACAAATCATTTATTACCCCTAAAAATCATTCTTCTTACTTTCTTTTTATGAAGCAGGTGGAGACCTTTGCAGTATTTGTCATCCATCCAGACTTCAAAGGTCCTCACTGTCCATGAGATTGTTGCTGCCTATGAGTGCTATAAGCACTGCCAGAAACAAGTGGCTGTTTATCTAGCTTGAGTTTATATAGCTAAGGCTCCTATTTACATTCAATACTCTGTGTATCTTAAATCTTATTCTGAAGAGCCATTTTTAACAAGGTGTTGTAGTAGAAAGGCTACTGGATTGTCTTAGGAGGCTGGGAAAGTTGGGAGAGCCACAAAACTCCTGGTCTTTTAGTAATCAAAAGGGGGTTGGGACAGGGGAGGCCTTATTCTACTAATTTTCTAGAGTTGATATTGGCGTTGCTATATATGGACCATATATGAGAATTCTTATAAAAATCCAATTTGATTGAAACTTTTTCCTCTTCCCAAGAAGAGGTCATGGTATTGGTGCTATCATATGACATGTTTTCCTAAGACCTGTCATATTATAAACATGATCAATATTGATGTTGGGTCAGTGATATGCTGAATGCATACTCATTTGCACAGAGATGATTGTCAGTTCTAGAATTTAAGATCAGTCTCAGCTCAAGGCTGAGACTCTTATTGGGGGGAAGGGATATTCAGTTAGACATAGGCTATATTCAGTTAGACATTTCATTGTTAAGTGAATTTATTTATTAAAACTAGAAAAAAGCTCAGCTTCTACCTTAACTTATAAATTTAAAAGATTTTTCTTTGTGATAGAATGAGATAAACTAATTATATATTCTGCCCAGTATGTCTGTCATCTGTTCCTTTAAAAAATGTAAAGCGCCATTGAACCAATTTTTACGGTTCTATTAATCAGTGTAATCAGTATTAATATACTACTTTACCAGCTCAGTGCCACTTGTCAGTAATATGACAGGGTAAATTTTACATCTTTTTCACAAAGGCTTTCACTATTAGGGGAAGAAAAGGAGATCAGGATTTTAATTGTTAGCAATCAGAAGCCTATGTGATTAATATTAGCATTCTAAAGAAGACACATCAGAGGTTATACTGGGAATATTCTTCATCCCCAACTAATTCATTTATGAATTTGAATGTGGCCTTATTTACCAATACCTGAAACTTTAATTCCAGACTCACTGGAGGGCAATACACCTGTTAGAAAGGTAAAAGAATTTAATGTTAGGATTAAGCATTTTCAAACATGGCTTCAACTGACTTCCTTTCCTCCTCTGTGTCTTGGTTTGCAGCCTTCTGAAATAGTGTATCTGCTTCGAGTGAATCTTGTTGATTTGGTTTCTAATATGCCCACTTTAAGACTTGACTTCTTTAAGTGTAGAGTAAGTGTAGGCTTGTTCTATGTTAGGTGTTTTTCTCTTAAAATGGAAATGATCCATAACTTGGCCATGTTAATTTATTTCTAGTGTTTATACTCCTGCACTGTTTTCAGGTAGTTATAAGCTGTCAAAGCAGAGGACAGGATACAAAAGGAAAACCCTGGTGAGTGCAAGATAAGGAGTGGTAGAGGAAGGCCAAGGTAAAGTTACTGTGACTTGGGGACAAAGCCTTTCTTGGGTTTCAGGCAAGGGACAGAAAAGGACTTTACAGGGGAATAGGATGGGAGAAAGCTGGGAAAGAGAAAGTCTCAAGAAACAAGCTTGTAAAAAAAAATGTGATTTACCTGAAGTTGATTATGATGCTCCCTTCCTACCTGGACCGTTTCACGGTGTATGATGGTCTCAGTGACTGACGTATCAAGTCACTGGCTTAAGATGCGGGTGCAGTGGAAAACAGTCGACCAAGTCATACGGTTGCAAGGTCAGGTATGCCTGGCCAACTGGAGCTGGAGAGACAAAGTGGATGATTTCAGTTTAGTACAGAGAATAAAAAGAAAGGGGAAGGAAAGAGTGAGGGCAGAATGGAGAGAGAATGGAATGAACAATCCTTCGTCTTCTTTTTTCTCTGATTAAAAAAAAAGATGCTTAGAAAATCATCATAGTGAAGTATGGGTAATAAAACCATTCTCTAAGTGTTTGCTGTTTGATATGTCATCTTAATGATTTTATCAGAGATGAATTATACTATTTGGTGTATTTCTTAATATAATTAAGAAGTACAATTAAGTAAACTTCCTGTAATTTTGGATGCTAGATTAAAAATCTAATTTCAAGGAAATTACAAAGTCAGCAATAAACTTCAAATGTAGTTGACAACTGTACAGGCAGTTTTATTATTTAAGCATTTGAACCGAACCTTTGTAAAGAAAGTTAACATGAGATTCAGAGATTTTTCTCAGAATTATTTAATAACTACCTCTTGTCTGCAGTTTTGGACAGCTCTCCTTTTCGCCAGCCTGAATCTAGAATGAACTTCTGTTCTGTGTTAAAAAGTAAGTGAATTTTAACCAAAGTAGAAGTTCATAATTTAGCTCACAGTAGTACAGTCATACAGACAAGCTACTTTACCCAAATTTACAGCATCTCTGTGTTAGTTATAATTTTAGATAACTTGAAAATATTTTTAAAATTAATTTATGTAAACATTAAGTAGGAACATTAAAATATGTTTGTTATAATTGTACATGCTTAAACCCTTATATTTATATTTTCCCTACTTTTTCCATTGGCCAATATTGCTTTCTTTCTTGAAACTCCAAGGATAAAAGCATGTCAAATTCAGTCACTTGTAAAGCAAATACTGTTTTTAAGAGATCTTTTATTTTTTAAGTTAAAAACAAATAGTGTCCCATAGCATCATAGTGATTTGATTGTTAGGGAAAGTCACCTATTAGAAAAAGGTTTCGTATTTCTCTTCTTCACTGGTAACTAGCATTGGAATTGTTGAAAACATTATTGTAAATTATTTTAAAATATGTATCTTTATATGCATGTGTTTGTGCATAGATATGTCTATTTAATTAAATCAAAGCACTTATATAAGTGCATATATTTCATTTTGTGGCTTTTTATTTCATTTGAAAGTTACTTTCAGCCTACTCTTGGCAATGAAAATTGCTTTCTGCCTACTCTTGGCATTTTCAAAAAATAGCATTATTTGTTATACAAATAATGCTAGATGAAATTTACAATTTGGACAATTTGAAAGGCTTTTTGATTTTTTTTAATAAAGGGAAGGCTGTTAATGAAATTAGAAACTCTGTCATGCCATTGTTATATGTATACACTTTTCAGATTATAAACGATCTTATGTTATTTGCAAGCTTTATCTTATTCTATGGTATCTGGAGACAAAGAATCAAAATTGGAAAAATGAGTTGTAAAGTGTACATTTCACTCATAACTTTTTATAGTCATTTCACTTCTTTGATTCTGTTCTTGAAATAAAGCAGTGAAAACATATGTACTGAAATTAACTTTGAATAATGAATACATAAAATCTAATTAAATATATTATGAGGATCAAATCTTCATCTAAAATATGCAGAATGAATTTACCCATTTTTGATATAATAATTTTTAGGAAATACAGAAATTCATTTTGGTCTGTTTAGATTTTAGTTTGACTTCAGTTTCAAAGGTAAAATAATTGACACCATCATATGTGTTGTATGTAGTATTTTAATGGCTGTCTACTTTTTAAGACCATCAAAATCACTGCTACCAATCATGCTCAAAACGCTGAGGTTTGAGAAAGAAGGGAAGTGAATTATCTAGCTAGGAATTAGAGTTACTTAAGAGAATGTGGTGCTCACTATTGAACTTGAATTCTGGGACATCCAGTCAAAATTTCTACTGAATAAAAGAAGGAAAAGTTAAGTTCGCATGGTTTAATAACAGGTTACCATATTGACACTGATAGAAGAATTTCTAATTGGACACATAGAGATCAGCATCTTATGTTCCTTTGTCTTTGTGTTTTTGATCATCAAGGTGCATTTGGCTGCATGTGGTTGGGGAAGGGGTCTCTAACAGAATGAAAAAGTGTCACATCACTGTTTAGAGTATCCTCAACTATTGATACTCATCTTTGGCAGAAACCTCCTGTGACTGAAAGGACAATGTGATTGGTAGAGGAGAATTTATTTGGAGGGTTTGCAAAATTGTTTAAAATAACTGTTTCCCTAAAGGGACATTTAGATACCATGTATGGCTATCTCATATTAAAATGACTGTAGTTAATATTTAAACAGTAGATGGAAGATAAAAACAAAAAAAAGTTATTTCTTATTCCATTCCTCCTCCTTCCTCTCCACCCTCATCCCATTCTCCTTCTTTAATTAGGTTCCATTATTTATATAATCTGAAATCCATCCACTTTGTGATTCACAGAAGCAAAAACCAAGAATCCCACAGAAGTTATACTTTCCTGGAGAATGAACCAATTAAATGTATAAAGTGATACATTTTAACTAATTTAGATTTTCAGCGTTGGTGGACTTTCATCCTTTTCTGACAGGCAGAAATGGTTATACTTAAGTTCTTGTTGGTATAAATAACTTTATGTTAGTATAAATATTGCCCTTGACATTTTCTTCGGTTGGATCTTCTTAGGTTGCTGTATGCCTATTAATTTTATTGAGTGAATCAGTTCAGTACAACTCTTCAGTTAATGTTTTCAGGTATAATTAGGAGAAACTATTCCCACATTGAGCTAAGATCTCAACCCATGCGGGGGAGTACAGGACTTAAGAGTTCAGTGTCTCCTGGCACTTCAGCCTACATCAAGCCCAGCGTGATGTAGATCATGATTACAGATTACAGTTCCTGTGTAACTGATAAACATTAAACTGATAAACATTACATCGCCACATTAAACATTAAATCCTCATAACGTTAACCATGACCTGACATTAAGCATTAAATCCTCATAGCAATCCCATGACATAGATATGATTGCTAACATTTTATTGACCGAGAAAATGAGGCCTGAAGAAGTCAGTGGCTCCTTGGCAGTGGACTGGCATTTGATTTTAAGATTTGGGACTGGATCTTTCTCTCCTGAACCATTTTCTTCTGCTTCCTTCTTATTGTTATGACCACTAAAATGTTAACTTCAAGGATCTGGGGTTTTGTCCTAAAAGTTCTTTTAAATCCCCTGGTAGCTTATAGGGATTTTATTTCATGTTTATATGGTTTTTTTTCACATTCCAAATCATCTATTTTAATTCAGCTAGTGTGTTCACTATACCTGTATGAAAAATTGAAATTCCTCCCTTTTCAAGGAGCTGTTGAAGTAAGTAGGAAACAACATCAGCATTGATAAAGCATTTATTTTAGGAACTTATATTTAGAAATCCTTTTTTATAAAACACAAAGGTAATTATTTTTATTAGAAGAGAATGCCACATTTTTGTCATGATACATTATTTTGTTCACTTTGCCTCAATGAATTATAAATAATGATCTGAAAACTATCCATGTCTTACTGTTTAAGGTATTTACATTTTTATGTTTTATTAAGCACACTGTCAGTGCTATGTTAAACAGATGTGAGCAGCTAGGACATATTGTGAAATTCTTTTTGTCAGAACAAAACCTAAAACTTTGTAAGATTAGGACATGACATACAAACTGATGAGAGGGCCATTTTAAAATCCAGGCTAAATTTAATTAAACTCTTATTGGCCTTGAAGTAAAGTCTTGTTTCATTTTTTGGTTCATTGTAATTTGATCTTCTCATGGTACGTAAAATGAGAAAAGACTTTTGACTTTCAACAAGTTACTAAAGTGAATCTTGAATAATAATAATAAAAACAAGGACATAAGTTTCATAAAGAGCCTCAATATTTTCAGTCTTTCATTTTGGTAAAAACTTCCTATTCATTTGCATCAACTATAGTCAAAGACCTAGTAGTTTACAAAAAATAATCACTTAGTTCTTACAGAAGAAATATCATGTGTCTAAAATTTTTAAAAAAGGAAGGGATTTCAAAGAGTCTTTGATTAGCTTATGACTTGGCAATATTTATGTTATACCTCATCTTGAAAGGAACACAATACACAAAAACTTGATAATAACAGCGGATAAACATAATCCGACAATATCAACAGAACCTCCATAAAGCAAAGCTTTGTGTGATCCTTATCACCTCTGCATTGCACATTCAGATCTCTGAAGCTGTGTGTTCCACAAGACCATGCCTGCTTCCCTAGGACAGTGATATGGAGATAACAACAAAGGAACTTGCTTATTTTCCCTTTGTGCCATGAGTGCTGTTGAAAATATCCCGAGTCTTTTATTTTTCCCCCTACCTCCTTTGGGCTTCCACATCCCTTAGGACATGGATGGACCTGCTTCAGAAACTGCCATAATGACTTCATGAGACTGTTCGAGTCCAGCTTCAGTTTGTATCCAGTCCATGTTATACTTGTCACAAGTATAAAATAGTCTGTTCCTGATTTTTTCGTAAATTGAGCAGCAAATGCTAGAATTGGTGCTTTTGCCTTATGGAACTAGGATCGTTTTTTGGAGGGGGTCATATTGTGGACTTGAAATTGTTTAATTATAGCATTTGACAGTTCTCTCTTAATAATAGTTAGCGTTCATATAGCCTGTTTCATCTTCAAAGCATTTCACAAGCACTAATTAATTCTCACAGCGTGCCTATGAGGTGGGTAAGTATCATCATCCCCATTTTACAGATGTGGAAATTGATGCAAACAAGTTAAGAGTCTTGCCATAGGCTATAGGGGAAGTCATAGTCTGAAATCAGGATGCAAACTTAGGAGTAGCTGGCACCCAAACCCTCCTCCTTAGTCCTAAATTAGACCTCCTTCCTCTTGCTTCCAATATTTCCTTTTTTTTTTTTTTTAATAAAGTTCTGGAATGGACTCTGGTATTTTCCTTTTCAGTCTTCCTCTTAGAAAATAGTTATTTTTAACACCACCCCAGAAATTAATAAATTATCTTACTACAACAGCTTTAAAGATCTAATATGTCTAATCAGGATATAAATATTTCGGAAAGTCAGGAAATGAATTAGGTTTGGGTGCAAGAAAGGATTCCAAATTACACTTTGCCTAATAAATATTGCATCCGTAAACAGTAAAAGTAATGATAGTGATTAGTTAACAGTACCAAATAAAACGTGCATTTAAAATGAACCTGACCGGGCATTTTTGTGTCATACTGACTGATGTGTGCACAGTCCATTCTTTGAAAAATCAAGGCATTCATTTTCATTTGAATTGTAAATTACCAACATTGTAAATTGTACATTGCAGTCGTCTTATTGTGCTGAGATGTGACAAATTACAAATGGAATATTGGCTGGGCTTCTATATCGTGCATTTCCCCTCTACTCGCGGCTACTATCACCATTAATCTCTTTCGCAGAAACTGTGTGGAGAATTGTTCTGGACATGGAAAGGACATTAAGTTGCATTGTTGGCTTTTGAAGGGTGCTGTGTGGCTTCTCTGACCCCTAACTTTTCATATTGGTGTTATTCAGTGCAGTGCTACTCATTTTGGGTCCTGCTGTGTGTGGATATAAGAGGTTCTGGCATAGTTTATGCCTGAGAGGCATTTCACTTAAATGCTGTGCACCAGTCTAGACTTTTGGCTAAAATTTTTCAAGTAGGCCTTGAAATAAAATGTGGCTTCCAAGAAAAGAAAAAAAAAAATCTCTGTCCACATCATAAGATGTACTAAGAATGAGTGGATTCTTAGTTTAGTAAAGTATTAATGTGTGTTGGGAAGTGAGTTGAAAATTTCACTTTATGATGCTAAAGAATGCTTCAGATAATAGAATAAATCTGACATTACCTATAGCCACTTCTTAGTACTTCTACTACTACAACTATTACTGCTACTACACACCAGTTGGCTTGTGTGTTTACGAGGAGTTGGTGTGGACTATTCCATACCTTATGGCATATGAATTTATATTTAAATAAATCAATATTATATGAAATTAGGTAATCTAAAGATGAAAAGAAAGTTCTTCCAGTCTGTGAATACTTCCCTAAGATTTGATGAAAGTGCATTACTTCTATCAAAGTATGTGTGGGTGAGACAATTGTAAAAGATTTGGGAAAAGATTATAAACATTTAAAATTTTAAAGGCCCTGATTTGTGCCTCTATTTATGTAAGAATGACTACTTGATAGGTAATTCAAATATTGTCCAGAAATAGATGGCATGTGTTTTCACATCTGATAATTACATTGAATAATATGTGATTAAAATTTTAAAAATGCTACTAAAGATGGCAGTTTTTATGAGTCTACAATTTAGCTGACTTTTTCACTTATACAATAATGATCAGTCAAGGATGATGACCCTTTCATAGTACAGAGATCAAGAAATGGTCCTCACAGATTTCCTTTCATACTCACTCCATTAATGCATCTCCAGTATCTATTTTTTTAATTTGTCAATAGAAAAATCCTAACTAAATCCTTTGTTGCTGCATTTATTCCATTTTACTGTAGATTTTTTGTAGGAGATAGCAAACCCATCATTGCTTGTTCTGAGTTAACTTTATAAAACATAGAGCTTTTTTAAAAAATCCCTTAATATTTAACAATCTCATTACCTTTTCTTAGTAATTATATACTTGCCAGTAGTATTAAAATTTGACAATAATATTTGGATATTTTAGACTATCAGTATTGATTAGCATTCATTCTGTCGTTGGCCATTTTGTACAGAAAGTTAAAGACGATAGGACTTCTATGATGGAACTTATCAATCAAGAGAAATACAATCAGATTATGTATTCCAAATTCTGAAGGAAGAGGGAAGACTGACAGTGTGAGGAATAGAATAGGCACAGTATAGACAGGAAGTGGTATGTGGAGATTGAAGATTTCTCTTGCCAAACCATACTCAACAGTCCTTCAGCAGGGAAATAATCTGACTGAACTTCTAAGAAAGAGAGAAATCTGGTTCCTCCCAGCAGACTTTCATAAGCTAGATGATGGATTGAGATGGCATGAACTATTCAGCAAAATGAGAAACTAGGAGAAGATGAGATTGGATATAAGATTTGTAAGTGGTGGTAAAAATTGCATGATTGAAGCTAAAACAATTGAAACAGTGTCCAGAGATTTCCTTTTGAACTTTAGATTGGAAGAAAGAATAAGACTGCTCCAGAATCTCTTGCCTTGCCTTATAACTCTTCTCCAGTCTTTCCTGATGAATCTCTTGTTCTGTGGGATAGTCAGTCATCTCTATGCTGATGAATCCCTGCAATGAAATGGGGGAAGGTTGCATCTTTTTCCTTAAATTACTCATATCTTATACAGGATCATCAATAAATATTAGTTAATTTATTATTTTGTAAGATTTTAGTTATTTGTTTTTGTGTAGAAGAACTGGGTTATAGGCCAGAGGTGCAGGGGATGAGAGGATTCACCAGAGACAAAGCGGGGGAGCAGAATAGGTAGATTGACTGAAATTCACTGCTAAGGGGAGCAATGGATGAAAGAGGAGAGGTCTGCTGTGCCATATGGGTCAGCTCCCTGGTGGGGGATCAAACTCAGGTCATGGAGGTGCCAAGTGCTGAGACATAAGACCCCTGCATGTTAGTTTAATGCAGTCAAAAATCTGGAAGTACAGGTCTGTTTTTACAGACTTATTTGTAGGTTGACTCCATTTTAACATGGCATGGTATTTTTAGGCATTTGAAACTTATTTATGTGTAATTGTATTTTCCTGTGGTTTCCTGCGATGCCCATCTTTAAGGTAAGTGAATAATTATTTTTTTGAAAAGGTCATTTGAATAAATTAAAACAGATTTGAAGACAGAGTCCAAGCTATCATTTTAACTGCCTTTCTAGCTCTGTGGCCCCGACCAGGTTTCTTACATTTCATGAACCTCATTTCTTACATTTTATGATTACATTTAATCATCTGTCAGATTAGAATTATTATTGCTGCCTTTGAGTATTTTTATATTTACAAATAAAATTATTAGAATATTATGACTCCTATGGTATCTGTCACATTCTATCTACTCAGTGAATGTTTTCTTATTCTAAATATTGCTCAAAGAAATATGACTGCAAACTGGTAGATGTATTTGGAGGTTTACTTTTTTCCACCTGATATTGTGAAAAATTTGATACACTTTGTTCTCAAAGGTTACTTCCTCATAGTCATTTAAGTAGTTCATTGCCTTCTTTACAACTGTGTGTGTGTGTGTGCGCGTGTGTGAAGCAAAGTATAGTCTAAAATAACGATAAGTACAAAATGGTACAGCTAATGTACTTTATGAACATTTTCTAAATTTGCTGGCAAGACAGTCTGAGAAATGTGTCATTTGCTCATCTTGTTCATAGAACAAACAAAATAATACTTAACTATGTAATAATATACAGTATTAAATCCCCCTGGGAAAAGAGTTGGTTTTAAATACTTTGAAAAGAAACTTTCAAGTTAGTGATTTACACAGTTAATTATAAACAACAAGGCTTGTAATTAAGTGTTGCCATTTTGGGTGGAATTGGTTTCACCCATCACTAATCCGTCTATCCTTGTCTTTGGCCTTTGAGAGATTATGGGAAAATGCACACGATGAAAAGTTTAACTTGTCAAGTATAAATTTAGATGCAAAGTCCGGAATATCAAACACCGCAAGTGATAATTATCACCACCTGGAAATAATTTGTACCACTGAGTTAAGTAAAGAATTCTCCCTTTCTGCTGATGGGGGAGTTTTTAACCTCCTGATCACTGAAACAATCCCCGCAGTTTACTCTGATGTATCTTGTGGCTCATTCTCAGTAGTCAACATAGCACCAAGCAATTAGCAGAACACTGGAGGATAAGTGTTAGCTTTGTGCAATGTGAGGAAGATTAAACCAGAAGCAAATTGGAAGCAACGATGAGCATTTGTCCAGTTTTTAGGTTACTTGAAGTCCATCCAGCTCAGTTACATAATAATACCTCAGATTTCAGCAAAGTCTAGACCTTTTGTGTAAACAACAAATAAGTAAACAAATATATCTTATGTTAGTATTCTCTCCTATGTTAAAGGTTTTTTTAAAGTCTTAAGATATGACTAATCGATAATTTTGGTGCCTCAAAACATGGAAGTCAGAGGAAAACTTACACATAAACATGTATTTTAAGTACATTTTGCAGTTGACTTGGACTCAATGAAGAGTTTGATGATGGAAGTTGTTTTTATTTTTTTAATTAACTTATTTATGTGTATAAGAACTGGGGTACAGGTCAGAGGCGTGGGAGGTGAGAGGACTCACCAGAGACAGAGTGGAGAACAGAACAGGCAGATCGACAGAAGTGCACTGCTGAGGGGAGCTGTGGGCAGTGGGTGAGGCAGGAGAGGTCTGCTGTGCCTTGTGGGTCCACTCCCTGGCTTGGGATCAAACTGGAGCTGCTGTGCTGTGAATGCTTCACAGTGCAGAGCTCAACCCGCTGCGTCACCAGGGAGGCCCGGAAGTTGTTTTTAATCCCTGATGACCTTTAATAGATGATTGCGTTTTTTAAATTTATAGATTTTTTTTTTTGTGAATGTTTATGGGGTTTTTGTAAAACCTTCTGTAGGCAGGAGTAGATTTTGAAATTTTGACTGCTTGTGTTAACAACATTTGATTCTCAGACATATACATGTATATTTCTGAGAACACATTTTAACACAGTACAGTAAACAAAATGAATCACAACTATGAACATTTTCCAAAGGCACTTCTTGAATAAGTTTTATATACAGAAAGACTAAGCTACACATGAAAGACTTATGAGTAGAAAAGCAGAGAGAGCTGAAGTTAGTTTATAGCTTCTATGTTGATAGAAAATTTTATCTGACCTTGGGGCCTCCCTGGTAGCTCAAGGGATTGAGCCACAGCACTGAGAAGCTGCCTGTGGATGCTGCAGTACAAGTTCGATTGTGCATCTCACCTGGAAGGTGACCCAGATGGCGCAGCAGACCTCTCCTGCCTCCCCCGCTGCTCCCCTCAGCAGTGTATTTCAGTCTGTCTTCCTGCCCTGCTCCCCCCACTGTCTCTGATGAATCCTCTCACCCTCAGCACCTCTGACCTATACCCCAGTTCTTGTATGCATAAATAAATAAATCTTTAAAAAATGACAACTGATATTTTCTCCTTACTTTAAAGTAGGGGTTCTTTTAGGGAGACAATTAGTAGGAAATTTAAAATTACCTTCATTTATCTAATGAGAAGGAACAGACAGGGAGAGAATCAAATATGTGTGAGCTCCCTCTGTTGCTCTGAAATAGCACTTTATTCATGATGCATGATATGATATGAAAACTCATGTGAATGTGTCAAAACAGATTGACTTTTCTCTTAGGAAACTTATAACTCAAAAGACCATAAAGTAAATGCCTTTATATTCTGAATTCTAAACATAAAATGCTGCATTCCCATTTGTTTTAGTATTTTTTTAAATGATGAAGACTTTAAAAATAACATTACTTGTCACCTATGGGAAAGAAACTTCAGCTGTTTTTAGGAAGGACTTAACTCCTGAACACTATGGTACAATAGAATGAGGCTCTGATTGTTTGAAATATCAATTAGTGAAATGATCAGATTGGCAAATCAGCTAATTTAATTCAAGCTGAGTTTTATAAGACTGTAGAGCGAAAAGTGTGTGGGGGTGGGGAGTGAGGGGGCAAGGTCAGTGGAGTGTGGTGCAGGTTTGTGGGTGCCTTGGTGGTGGGTGTGGTATGCAACTTATCTCTGAGGTGTGACTCTATTCCTCAGAATCACATACAGTGTTGTAAGTCAATGTACCTCCATAAAATAACAAAATAAAACAAAAGCAATAGGGAAATAAAATAAGAACATACAAAATCATACTGGAAAATAAACAGTTGATTGAAAATAAGTAAATGGCATTTTACAGTATTGTGAAATGCTGTTTTTCTAGGAGCCCAAGATAATTTAAAAATATTTTTTAGAAACTTCAGGTTAAGTGAATTTCTGTTATTTAAAAATGTCTTTTACTACATCATCTACCTGTATACACTTGAGTCTTTTTAGTAACAGATATATTAGTGCTCTATTTTGGTTGACCTAGTAATTTCACAATATAGTAACAATTATCATTTATTATTCTCTTAAAACTCAGTTCTTAACAAATGCTGCTGTGAGATAATCACTCTTGACTGTATATCTGTGTAATAGTGAACAATGTAATCATCACTGGTAAAATGAAAGATTTTGGAGAGAAATACTCAAATTATCATACTTTGCAATTTTAAATAACAAGATTTAAGATGAATTGATGCACTAACTTTCTGTGAAATCTACTGGAGGTCAATCAAAAATCTTGACTCTGATGCTTAAATAAAATTTTACTCTATTTTTTTTTTTTGAACTTTTCACTTTCTGAAACCTGAAAAATTCATTTTCTGGGAGAGACAGTAGGGGATGTTCCTAGTATATTTCTCACTTTAAGTGTATTTATATTTTATCTAATAATTGGTAAAACTTATAAATGAAAAAGAAAGGAACATATTGCAGTGTATTTCATATTTTTCATTTTTTCTTAAGACTCAATCCAATGACTTGGCTGATGCTTTCTGAAATGACTGTTGATGTGTTTCACATACCTTGATCTTCAAAATTGAAAAAAGGCAAGAAAAGATTGAGTTTGGGGGCATTATCTTTTTATCCTTTGCATGATGGAGAGTACGCATGGGAGACATTTTCATCTTCAGAGCTCTTTTGCTGCTACTTTGACTGAACATTTTGTGTCCTTCTGAAATTCATATTTTCTGCTCTGACCCCAATGTAATGGCATTTGGAGATGGGGCTCTTGGGAGGTAATGAAGGTTAGATATAGTCATGAGGGTGGAGCCCTGACCTAATGGAATTAGTGTCTAACAAGCAGAGATACAAGAGAGTGTCATGTGAGCACTCCCAGACTGTAATTTTATGGCAATCCATGCAGAGATACCCTATTCAAAGGCTATTTAAAATGATGTTTTTTAAATGATGAGTATAACTACAGTTGATATTTAAGAGAAAAAAATAGGGGCCCAGTTTCTAGGGAAGCCTTATATTATTTATCCTAGTTGCATAATAAAAATCGTATTCTCTTAACAGTTTGAAGACTTAAAATACTTAATTTTTTTGTGACTCATTTTTATTTTTTTAAAGACAACATTGTTTTACAACATAGTGATTTTGAGACTTACTTCTTTCAAGTGTGTGTTACTGGACCACACCCACCACCAAGGCACCCATTGGAAACTACTATAGTCCATTGTGTTCATGTTCTCTTGGAAACATGTTTTCAGTGGAGGTAAAATAGTTTGATACAGGAAGCAGGTCCCTTAAAATTTGATCTGGTTTATGATCAGTATTCATATAGGTACTCTATGCAATACATTTAACTAGGTTTTAATGCCAGGCAACTTCCCAAATTTTGGGGATCCTTTTTTATTGACCTGTATGCACATGTGTGTGAGGTAGCCTCATGTAGTAGGTATCCTGTATATTGTATTGTAGAAACTAGCAAAAGCATCAGAGTTTAAGACTGTGAATCTTCCGTATTTGACCCATTCACAAGCTGCTACATGTTTTATCAAGCTTGAATTTGCTCTTCTATGCCATCATCCACCAATATAAAATTTTAGGTCATCTAGAAATTCCAGTACAGAAAGTCAGCAGCTCATCTTTGTTCACATTTACTCACATCTCAGAATCCCCTCAATCACTGATTTGTCTTCTGTCCCACTTCTTTGGTTTAGACTTTGTTCTCTTTTCTAGACTTTCACATTAATGTTGTTCCCTGCTTGCCTTTGGGTTCACTCTTTCTAATCCATCCTCCACTGTGCCAACAGTGTAACCTTTATGAAATCTGAGCATGATCCTGTTTTGCTCTTGCTGAAAATCCTTCACTGCATGGATTTCATGCAGTGCTTCACTTCTCTGAATCGTCAGTAGCATGGCGTACAGATCCCTTCATGCACTGGCCACTCTTCTCATTCAAGCCCAGTGAGATGAAATCATTTACTAATCAAAAAAGTTAAGCCCTTTTGTTGTGGCCAGAGATACCAATATTAACACATGATAGCTGTAGTATGAATGGTCTCAGGATGAATCATATTCATGCTTCAGATCTCAGCCTGATCATTCACATCCAAGAGGAAGCTTTCTCTGATTGATCCTGCTGTTAAGTAATTACTCTGTCTATAGACCATGCTGATAGTTCTAAAATCTCATCATATGAAAGATGGATACCAGACTTTTGGTGGTAAACATCATGTAGTACATAGACAGATGTTGATTTACAATGCTGTGCATGTGAAACATAGTGTTATAAGCCAATGTTACTTTGATTAAAAAAAAGTTAAAATTGCGCCGTTTTATAATGAATTCTTTACAGCGGTATCACCTTTCTAGAGTTTCTCACCTTTCTGAGTTTCCAATCAGGGACAACATCCTCCTTGTGTGTTCCTTATGCCAAAGTTAGCGCCTGATTGTAGTAACTTTAGTTGGTATTTGTAGTAAGTAATTATACTGAAATGTGCTTGGAAAGTCTTTGGGTTGTAGATCTTCGCCTATTCTCTGATTTTTTTTTTCCAATTAAATAGCTGGTATATCACTACCATGTAATTTAAAAGGTACACGTTGACTTCAATTCTATCTCTTCCTTACACAATATAGTTTTGTTTTCATTCTAATTGTAACTGTCTTTAGAAGAAATCATATATTATTCAAGGTGTGATTATGTAATCTGTGGATTAAAATAATCCACCATATTTGGTGACTCTTCCAATATCTTTCCCTCAGAATTTCTCAACCTCTTCAGTCTTAGTAACGTTTGTGCTCCTTTCTCTCTAGTTTTTCATGGCATGCAATACCTCAGATTTCATCATTCCTAACAATGACATCCCCTTAAGACCAAGAATTCAGGACCCCCCCCCATCTTTGACCACATCCTTCCATCACTTCCCATGACCTTATCAGTGCCCTGAATCTTTCTGAAACAATTCCCAGATTCCACATCATCTGATGTCCTCATGTTCTTATCCTTTGCTGGGCTCCCTTTATGCTCAGCAATCCTTTTATTGCTCGCTGACTTCCTTTAATATTCCTAACAAAGATGGGTCTTTGCTTTTTTCTACCTTCCTGAATGATCTATACTACATTCTTACTTTTTGTGAATGATCTCTTCTTTTTTGCTAAGAGTTTCTTCAGCTTCATCTCCTTTCTAATAGAAAAAGGAGCATCTGCCTTCTGTGCTAACCTAGAGAGGAAGATAGAAAATGAAAGAGAATGAAAACATTTTAATTAGTCTTTTACTTACTGTCTTCCTTTCTGACAATCCATTAAATATGCATGTAAGTATCAACTTATCTATATTGCCTTTCTTACTAACACTATGTAAACTTTCTGGTGTTTGTTTTACCTTTCTCAGCCTTTCTCCTTTTGAGAGATGCCAGGAGCTGAAAGGCAAGTGTCATAGCTAATAGATTCTGCAGAACCTATCTAAGTATTTTGACTTGGTTAATCAGCCAGATGGCCCTACTTACAAACATCTTCAATTACAAGCATCTTTTGTTAAATACTAATATTTTGTTCATAACAAGGTCTTCTAATATTTTCAAGAAACCCTCTCTAAAGATTTTAGTGTACCTAATCTTTTCCCCTCTCTGACTTGAACACATCTATATCATTCACTTTAATTACTTATCTTTTGTTGATTCATAAAATTAATGAACTAAAATTTCCATAGACACCTATTTGTTTTAAGATGAAAATTAATTACATGTTCTTTAGGGCAATTGGCAGACCTAATAGATGGGTAATGTAACTACATTTATCTTGATATTACTTCATGTTTTCACTCTGATGTGCACGTGTATCCAAGTTTGATAAGCCTAGGTTGCCCTAGTTCTCTTCCTTCCTTATGGGGACCACACAGCTAGCCTGATTGCTCCTGTTATCTAAATGCTCTCTCTGTCCCAACTCCCTGTTACTCACTGGGTAAGTTTGAACAATACATATTCTTCAGTGTGGACTTAGTCTTTAAATTCCTTTATCTACTCTAAAGTATGAAACACAATGCTGAGCATGGAATATACACCTTGTGATTGATGTCTTGATCATTATAAAATATCTAAGAACAAAGTCAGGAAAAGATAAAGGTTAATACATTCTTTGTGATGGGATATTACATTGATGTTAAGAGTTAGGGTTTCAAAGAATAATTAGTAACAGAAAATGGTCAGATTTTGAAATTTATTGAAGAGCCTTCGAGAACTAAAAACATGAATACTTTTTTGGAAATCATTAAACTGTCTGGAGTGGAAGGAAAATGTAAAAACCAGGCAAACAATCTCACCTTTTTTTCTCTCTTTACTCCTTGCTGTCATAGATGTGAATTCTCATTTAATTTATGTATACTGATTTAATTTTTCAAAGATCTCCTCTCTCTGAAACATCATTATATTTCCCTGCCAGTTGTGTTAGATGTCTGTTTTGTGTGCTCCATGTCCTGTGCATAGTGAGGACTTGTCCTCTCTACTGATGGTTTACAGGATGCTAAAAACCAGTGTTATCAATTCACTACCTGACATTGACCCTTTATTTTCTATTGTTCTGGTCAACATTATGAATTTTGGTATATTAACTCTAAAGACATTAAATACTTTCTATAATATGACACAGATATTATACTGTGAGGGCATCTTGTGGACAATTCCACCCTCACAAAAATGGGATGCAAAATAGGAAGGATATTTTTATGCGGAATATGCTTCCTATTTTCATTCAGAAGAGATAGCTGTAGTTGTTTACTTATGAAAGCGTTGAATGGAGTAATTTATTTTCTTTCATTTTAAGGTATCTGCTTAAGACATTTCTTTTTCACCAGTTAATGGATCATGCCTTTTAGTTTGTGTAAAAATATTGGGTTTGAATAATGAGAGAGAGAGAGAGAGAGAGACAGAGACTTTTAGTCTCCACATTGCGTGTAACTTACTTTTTTAAGATTTATATATTTATTTATGCATAGAAGAATGGGGTGTAGGCCAGAGTTTTGGGGGGTTGAGAGGATTCACCAGAGACGAAATGGGGAGCAGTACAGGCAAGTCTAGTGAAATACACTGCTAAGAACCGCAGGCAAGGCAGAAGAGGTCTGCTGTGCGATGTGGCTCACCTCCCTGGCTCAGGATCGAACTCAAGCCACAGCAGTGACTGCGTGTTAGTGCTGAGACTTGACCTCTTAACCAGAGAGCCCTTGTGTGTAACTTATTTAAAATTGTATACAAATCAGTTTATTTAAAGTCACAGTAAAACTTTGAATAGGTTTTTAAAAATGTAATCTTGAATTTCACATACCTGTTCTCCTCGCTCTCCTCTCTAGGGGAGAATATAGAGAAACACTCTGCATAGAGTGTTTCTGTTTCCCTGCTAGAAAGTTCAAATGTCTTTCATTCCCTGCTTTCTTATCTTACAGCCAGTCTGCCCACATGTTTTCTTTCGCTGGTCCATTTCCTCTCTGAATTCCCAATGCTGCTGCCCCAACTTAGTTCCTAATCATGTCCTTCCTAACCCATAGTGAGGCTTCCTAGATGCTTTAAGTAAATGTCTCCAGCGATATTGTTCTTAATTCCAGGTCTTTTCAAATTCAGTATGTTGATTTGTATTCATAATATTTAACTGCTCTGCATTATGCTCTTCTATTCTAATTTCATTCAGATCCTATTTTGAAATAGCTTCTACAAGAACCATAAATAAACAAAGGACTTCATCTATCACCTTTATATTCTATGTGTTATACAAACTCTATAATTGAGGAGTATTACATATAAAGCTCTAGGTGGCTTTTCTAAGGGTTAATGTGGTTAGAGCTTACAGACCTACCAATTAACTAGGCCACTGTTTATCCTCTGGTTTCCTTTTGAGTTTTGTTTTTTATTTAGCCTTTATCCCCCTAGGATTTTAGCACCATCCCGAGGATTTAGCTGGATTAATAACAATGGTCAGTGAAGTTGAAAGTATCATATGAATGTATCACAGGAATATTGGAGTAGAGGTCAAGAGTGTTTGAAACCTAATTATCATTCAAAAATGAAAGTGTGTGTTGCTCCTGTATTGTGAAGTCAGGCTTTGTTGCTGTAGTCCCGACACCCTGGCTTCCTGGCCACAGGGGTGCATTGCCCGCTCTTCGTTTTATTGTGAGGACTGAGAGTGTGTAAAACTCACTTCGATGCACTGTCTGGTGAAACTAAGTGCTTAGTAAATATTGGTTATTAATGATTAATTCTGCCTAACAACATTTTTCACCTGAATTGCCCAGCTTAAAGTCTAGCTTTGAGTTTTATTTTCCAGAAAAGGGTATGTCTTCTATGTTGCCTATTTGAGTTGTTCTTGTGTTTTTTTCCTGCAACAATTGCTGCTTAATATTAAAAGCAGAGAGGATGAATCAAAAGGAGAGCAGACAAATTTGAGACTACCCATTTGGAGTTTACAAACAAGTAATTAATTATGCTTTGATATTCTGTTGAAATTGAAGATGACATGAAACAAAATCATCCTTACTTCCTGGTAAAGGAATAGGAAGGTTCTAATTTTGGGTGTCTTAGTTTCTGACACTTTGAGAATGGATAACAGTGACCATTTGATTTTTATATAAAGGGAACAGTTTATCTCAAGTCTCTTAGCTCAAAGGAGGTAATGTCAGCTGAAATAAAATACCGGAATGGCTTCTTTTTATTAATGCTCAATTATCTTCGAGTGTTTGTGGAGATAACTATCTCTTGATCTATTGGTTACTTTTTTTTTTTAGGTTGACTTTTCTCCTCAGGACCACTTTTAAGTACAGGCGTAGCTGACTGTACGGGTGTAGCTGACTAGTGAAAGGAACCTTTACCTCACAAATGTTCAGTTTCATCGTAAATCTCCCATTGGTGTATTAGAAACAAAGTGAAAGAGTGAGTAGAGTGTTTATTTTATTAAAGTAAAATAGCAACTCTCTCTCTCCTTTTTAAAATTATATATATATAGGAACACAACATTCAAGAGTTAGTGAAATTGAATACATTATTGGTTAGATTGTCAGAAAAAGTATGATCCTAAAACATTTATTTTTTTTATTTCCGAGGTGAACAAAGCCTCATACAAATTAATAATTAAATTAATTTCTACATTAAACATAATTTTACAAATCTGAAAAGTAAATGGTGATGTCCTTACCTAAGTGATGTCATTCTTACACTTAACACAGCTTACCTTGGAAGCTTAGAGAATAAAGATTTGTATGTCTACTAAAATTTTTTTTCATTCTGACATCAGAATGAAAAAAAGAAGCCTGAGGATTGAAATTTTTATATGTCTTTATATCACTTACAGTAATGTAATAAACACCTCTCATCAAAGTCCTGAATGCCGTAGTATTGATAATTCAGATTTTATCATAAAACCTGATAGACCCTGGAATGCTTGAATACAAAATTCACAGTGTTCTTATGTTTCCAAAGGGTGCTGGATCCTTGGGAGAAATATATAGTATATATAATTTGGAACATAGCTAGAAAAAATTGTAAGGGGAAATCTCACATCAGTATCTCTTGCCTGTGAATTAAGCTCATTCAGATTCTCTTTTACTAAAAAATTTCTTGGTCGAAGACCATATTTGAATTATTGTTCAAAATTGGGCTACTGGGCAGTGTTTCAAGGGTCAGGTTTACAATTAATCCTTATGCGACTAGCTAATTTATTGCTAGTAGAAACAAATAGTCTGGTTCTTTGCCACGTAATTTAAGACAGGGCAATCTGGGGATTTCTTTTCTAATGTTCTAGAACTAATGTTTTGTCTTTAGCACATAGTTTATTGCCTTCTCTTAAGTGAAACATGAATTTGTGATTTCATTATTTTTAAATATCTAGTCCTTTGGCATATTCTTTCCCCCACTCCATCCAGCCCTTCTCTCTGTCTGTCATGCTGTCAAAATTAACTCCATTAACCCCCTTTCTAACATTTTTTGTCATTGACCAAATTATAGAAGGGTAATGTATTGCTGAAAAGCAGAACAAAAGGTCAATGGATTTGGGATATTGAACAATAATAATACAAGTGTCTTGTTTCTGGCACCTACTAGTTGAGACATCTTCGGGTTATATAAAAATAGACTCAAATAGGGTTTATTTTAGCATTACTAATATAAATCAGATGCCCCAGAAATTTTTTGAGTATTTTGCATGATCTTGTTCTAGCCTGATTTAATCTAATATTATGTTCTGTCCTGAATGCACAGGATAAGTCCTTTTTAAATAGTTTCTTGTTCTGTTTTTCAGCTCCTACTCCTTTCAGAGTAATATACTCTGCCAGCAGCACCGTACCCATTTTAAGAAAAAAAAAATATATATATATATATTGACCAGACAATTCTCATTGTTTTTTAAGTTCTACTTTAAGTCATGCCACTCAAATTCATATTTCAATATCCACTACTATAAACCCCTCTAGATTTCAATATGTTTTTTTCTTCAGTATTCCCCAGGGGGACTATGATTGCAGAAATATTCTATAATCTCTGTTATCTGAATGTGGTGGCCTCTAGTCATGTATAGATGTTGAGCATTTGAAAATGTGGCCAATGCTATTGAAGAACAATCTTTGTAATTATCTTGAATTTAATTAGCGAAAAATTAGGGTAGGGTTATTGGTTACCATACTAGAGAGGACCACACCAGAAAATTAATTTATTGCCACTGCTTCTAGTGTGTGTCAGAGTTATTGAACAAATCAAGTGCATTGGCTTCAAATTGAAACAATAGAGGAGGTTTATAAGATTTAGTCTCAGTTTCAGAATAATACACATTTCACAATTCTTTTTCTTTTGAGAAATAGCATAGGTACTGCCTGTTAATCTGTGCCTTATGTGTAGTATTTGTACAATAGCGTGATTGAAAATTTCGAAGTTTTTCCTTCCCACTATGCTATCTACTCTTTTTTCCTTGCTTCCTCTAAGACCTCACTTCATCAATTACTAACTACCCTTTACTGTTTCACTAGTTTGCCTTTTCTCACTTGACCTTCTATTTACCTGATCCCATGAACCTTTGGTCTTTGTGAATAGATTAATAAGAACATGTTATTCAGAGCAATGGTCAGCCGCATGAAGGCAGGGACTGTGTTGAGTATATCACGGCTCCAGGGTTCCGGCCAGTGTCTCACTTATTGTATGAGTTCAATTCATTTTGTGAATGAACCCAACAAATGGTGTTCCTCCCAGTGTTTTCTAAACCTAGTGTTGTAAAAAGACAAGCCTTTGAAGTCATTTCAAAGACAGCTTATCTTTTCTGAATTTTATTCTCCATATGCAAAAACATAAAATAATTTCCATTAATAAAGTTGAGTTATAAATAACGAATAAACCAAAGGGGAAAAATAGGCTAATATTTTCTAATAAACTCTAATGAGCTAAAGAACAAATTGTAAACAGTGGCAAACAGTGATGGTTCCATATTTTTTGAATTTGAATGAGTGACATTTGCAGATGTTACTGTTGATATTAATTTTTGAAACTCAAATGAAGTAACCTACTATTTATGATGTCAACTCCCACAATCTCTCTTTCATGTATTTATAGAAATAATAAATTGTCATTGGACTTTAAAAAATCATTACCATGTTTATTTAATTAAACCAATTTTAATTGCCCATTTAATCTTGGGCAATGTGTGATTGATATACGAGGTCAGAATCTATAGCAAATATATTTTGCTTTAGTTTTGAATATAACTGAATTTATATTGAAGACAGCATATAAAGGAATAATTGTTATTTGTTCTTTTTTCATTCAAATGTTTTGCTTCTCCCCACTCGCCCATACCACCAAGGTGTTAACAAAAATGAAAACTATAGTTTTCAGAACTCCATCACATAACCAGGTTGAATGTTTATTACCATTATATCTGTTAACTCATGAACGGTTTCCTGTATTTTTTTCTGTTATTCATCCCTCCATCGCCATTCTGTAAGAGCCGCATCTTCTGTACTGACATGTGTTGGCTGTGCCCAGGGCCTCATACTCATCACTCGAATAAGAAGAGCACTGAGTAGATCCTTGGGAGGTGGAATAATAGATTCTGCTTTCCTGGGTTTTTAATAATGTAGCCAAATCCTAGCTGTTATCTAGTTCCGAAGTCAGTTAAAATCGTTCTTGAATTCAATTTATAGGGCCTTGAATTAATAGAATTTTCTTTTATAGGCTTTCTGTGTCTTATGAAACGTTTTTACTTTATACAACCCCATGTGTATGTAGGAGAAAAACTGATGTGATTTCACTGAATCCAGAGTACACCGAACTATCTACCAGAAGTCTGTCTCCTAATACTCAATATCTAGTAATACTGAAATATTTCATGCTCAGATCACATGCATCAGATAATTTCAAGAATCTTTGAATATACTTTTTTCTTTAATAGATGAGTTTTTATGTTGTCCCAAAAGTAACCTTTTGAAGAGGGTTATTTAAACTTAAGATTCCTTTATTAGTATTCATGTTAAAATCTTCATAAAAGTAAGAGAAACACTTTATTTGAAATGAGATTAAGCAACTTTGAACACTGGTCTGTGCCAGGACAGTTTTGTTGACGGGTAATAAAATGGTGTTGGGTTGTACTTTTTTTCTTTAATTTATTTATTTATGCATACAAGAGCTAGGGTACAGGCCAGAGTCCAGGGAGGTGAGAGGATTGACCAGACAGAGTGGGGAGCAGAACAGGCAGATAGACCGAAACATACTGCCGAGGGCAGCAGCGGGCGAGGCAGGAGAGGTCTGCTGCGCCATGTGGGTCCCCTCCCTGGCCGGCAGCAGGGATCAAACTCATGCTGCAGTGGCAGCGGTTTGCTTCATAGTGCATTGCTTAATCCGCTGTGCCACCAGGGAGGCCCTGTACTTTTTTTCATGTAACATTTTAATGTTATTGTATATTACTTAGAACTTTCTGTTACTTTTTAAAGACAGATTTGTATTTGAGTTTATATAAATACAAATTACATGTGACTTATATTATGAACCTTAGAATCATGAAGAAAGTGCAACCAAAATAATTGCTGGAATTAAGAGGACTTTGTGGTATGAACCATTTCAGTAGTCTAACTGCCAGTTATGGTTGAATAGGTATAGAATGACCTGCAGAAAGCCAAATTCTCCCTTAATGTGCTTAGTAAATATCTCACATAGGCTGATAAAATAAATTGTTCCACACTTCTCTGTTTTAATAACCTAATCATCATAATGATTCAATACATTCAATTATGGATAGCATTTTAAGAAACTTGAATAAATGAAATTTTCCAGACCATTTTGGTATATAAAAATATTGTAAAATAAAGAGTCAGAGTCCTGATAGAGGTATGATTCTTATTAATTCTGAGAAAGATAGAACATTCTTAATTTTAGATTGTAATGTATGGTTCTTCTATATATATCTTGAACTTGGCAATAACCTTTTTAAACCTTCAAATGCCAGCATTTCATTACAGTTCACAAATGATATGAGTAATATTCCTGATCATTCATTGGTGACTAAGAAATGAAGCTTCTCACCTACCAACTGAACCTTAACTTGAAACTTATCCATGTACTGGTGGATGACACTATTCTCATTTAGGTAGCCTTTAAAAAAAAATAGTTGACTTTGCTATATATTAATGACCTGATCCTTAGGGAAATATCTGAATATTCAGAATGGAATTTTGAGATACATCATTGGTCTTTCAAACTAGAGTTTGCTAAAATTTGTCAGGTAGTTTGCATGGGCAGATTTTTTGGGAATTGCTGGATGTTGTCTATCTATAACCACTTCAGATAAGCACAGTATGACGATTATTTATTCCATATCTTAGCATGATGCATCTTTCTAGAATTTGACAACCTCCTAGACAACAAACAAAAGGTTAGGTAAGGCTGACATTGGCTTTCTTGGATACCTTCTTCAACTTATTAAAGCACTTAAGCCTTGAAGCTTCCTGTTTTCCCCTCTTTTACCTATCTTAAATGTTACTGTTAAGATTGAAGCTTAAAATTAGCAGTATGTTTTCGGCTGTGTTGCAATGGTCTGAGTTTATTTAGTCTCCATCACATTCCCCAACCCTCCACCCCTTCAAACTCTAGGATCTGATGTTGGAAATGCAAAATCAAAAGGGTTTCAGAGATTTGGATGATAAAAATGGGATCAAGGTGCCTGAGAAACAATAGCTTTACTACCTATAACTCAATATGACAATACAAATTTCTAACTACACATAGGAGAAATAAAATGATTGTAAAGAACCTTAGATCTTTTAGTTTTAAGCTCAAAGCACAGAAACTTACTCTGTTGAGTAGAACCACTGCTATCTGGACTTATTATGCAGCAGGTATAAAGTAACCTTTTACTAACTTTTGCGCAGAACAGATTAAATACTCTAAAAACAACTTGTAATTTTAACAGATTAAAAATATATCTAATTTTGCATTAATGTAATATATGGTAACAAATGATCTACACATCCATCCCTTTTGTTTTTTATATTATTTTATGAGTAAGTCTGTCAACTATCAAAATTTAACACATTTTACTACTTTTTTCAGGCTTTTTATTTACTGATGTTATTAAACCGTGTCAAATAACATTTACTCCTCTCAGCACTTACACGGTTGTACACACTCTCAAGTTTTACCTTTCACATTTCACATTATGGAGCAACCAAACACTTTACTTTGTAAACTTCTTTTTGGTTTGTTTGTTTCCCGTTGACAAACAAGGAACATATTCCATAACTTGGCTTTTATACAGTTGAACTTTCTGCATTATTGCCGATATAAATTCTCTATCGCCCTTACTAGCCATGTAGCATTTAGCCAAGTTAAGTCACTTCTTTTTCATAGAGTTAAGTGGTCGATGTTTGGAGTTATATCTATCATCCATAATCATCACACTCATTGATTTTATAATTTTTAAAGTAGAAAATTGAGTTTACATTATAATGACTCAAAGGTACCATGACAATATAATTTTGACAGGTTAGAAATCAATTTATTAATGCCCTATCTTATTTAGAAATGTACCAGTTATTTTACAATAACCCAATTATGGGTAATTTCATAAACTGTAGTATAAAATTATTGTTGACATGAAAACATTTGGTTATACACATAATTTTACATTTTTTACAGAGCTAGACATAAAGTTTGAGAAACATTAGTAAGAAATCTTTATAAAAAGTTTTAGGAAATTGAACTTAACTAGTGTCTTCATGAGGACACAAGACCAAACTTCATTAAAAAAAAATTAAACATAACTATAGGTTATATTTAACATCAGTAACATCAGCGAAAGCTTACAGAGCTTTCAAACCCAAACAATAGACAGTCATAACAATCCAAAGATGTATTCAATTTTATAAACCTGAATATTTATTCTTATGTAAAAATAACCTGAGCTGGAAAATTATGTAAGGATTACAATTTTTTTTTTAATATTAGAATATTTACATTTTTGAAGTTCAGTTTCTTTATTTTCTTTGAACCTGGGAATATTAGAATGAAGATGATTGTGTAAATCTCTCAAAAACAATCATAGCACATCTCCTTTAACTTAAATATTATCATCTAATGTATCAGGGTACTCTGGATATAGGAAAACATGTTAGATTTACACAAAACAATGAACTCCTTTCTATTAGAGAAATGTGGAAACACAGGAAACTTTTCCCTTCAGTTCTTCAATCACAGCCATTGCCCAAGAGAAATAAACACAAAAGTTCTCTGGCTGGTTGAAATCCAGTGCAGTGGTATGAGATGTGTTATTCCACTAACCAAGCAACACAGGTGCTATCAAAACAGAATTTCTATTGTGTCTTATCCAACAGAAAACAGAGCCCAGTAGTCAGGGAATGGTCACCATTGTAAATGGTCATCATTGCTGCCACCACTTATTTGCTATAATTTATTTGCTATATGTACACCAGACCATAACCAAACAACTTGATCAAGGACCAGAAATGAAAACAAAACACAGTGTCCTCCTTGTTGGGGTAGGGGTTAAGTGTCAGCACCATCCCTACTGTGGCCTGAATTCTATCCCTGGCCAGGGAGCTGATCCACACAGGGCACAGCAGACCTCTCCTGTCTCACCTGCTGCTCTCCTTAGTAGTGTATTTCAGCAAATCTGCCCTTTCTGCTCCCCAGTCTACTCTAGTGATTCCTCTCATCCCCTGTGTCTCTGGCGTATACCCCAGTTCTATGCAAAAATAAATATTTTAGAAAAGAGAGAGAGAAAAACAGAGATATTGAAGATAAAGTTTTATTGTCTGGGATTCACTCCAAGGGCCAAAGAGTAGCTTTGCCTAAATATTTTTGGCAGGGGAATCTGCTTAGACTTTTGGAACCTCCCAAAAGGTCAGAATATCATTTTGAAATAGCTTAAAATGGCATACTTGTACAACTATAGTATAAACACTCATTAAAGACATTTAACTCATTAATACGAGGACCTATAAGATGACAAAACTACTTTAAAGAAAAACTAGAGGAATATGGCATCTATAGTCTCTCAGGACTACATTCTGACATAGAGAGAAAACCAGTTAATACTGTGAAATAGGACAGCGAGACTTAACTTTGGGGGATATCATTTCTTGTGGACAGAAAATTAGCACGTAACTTCAGAGTTTCTGGGTTTTTAATTAATAATAAATCGCAGAGTTAAACCAGGTACCTTCCCTTAGATGATCAAATAATCCTTACTTGAGCCTTAAATAATTCCCAGTATGTAATTGAAAGAGCATGCCGTCTACTATCTATTTTGTCTCATTTCCAGGTTTGGAATATTTTGTCATAACAGTACTAATTGAGAAAAAAAAAATTAGATGTTTGCTAAAGATGTGCATGTCAGCACTGGGTTTCCAGATTTATAATGACCAACATCAACAATACATTTGACTACAGAATAGACCATACTTACCCTCTCATTCATCTGTTCAACAGTTTAAATGACTCAGCCAAGAAGAATGTATCACTACTGTGGTAGGAAGAGCTGGAAGATAGATGAGTTGAGATGCCTTGCAGTAAGGCCCAGTCCAATGTTCTTTCTTCCCATACTGTTCCCTGATCCTTACTCTATTTCCTCTAAATCTCACAGGGCACAAAATGTATGTGTGTGTACCTACAGTCCTAGAATTTAAACTTAAGGATAATCGTCTTGAAACTGCTGACAGGATAAAAACTTCATATAATTAGCACTGCCAATCACAATCAGGACATATATTAATGCTGCTTTTTAAAAGTGTTTCCATCTTTTCTGTTGATGAATTAGGAAAACAATCATGATTACATTGACAGACAAGAGGTATGTATGTGAATCAGTGCCTAGAATCTAGATGTGCCTCCCCCTTTGCCGAGTTGAATATCGTTGATAAATCAAACGGAAGCTAGCTACTCCATAAATTGCCTTGAAATACAGTGATGAAGTTCACAAGCACTTCTTGAAAATCACAATCTTTATTATTGTGTTTAATGAATATTTTAGAGTTTCAGAAGAAGCATTCTATTATAATTGGCCCTTGTTTTCTTTTGAAATATTGCAGAACCTCTCTCCTTAATCTTATATTGAATCTGTTTGTAATACAGAATCTAAATAACATCCTTTATTTGTTTTCAGTTTTTCTGCTTTTTTTCTTTACATTTACATTGTTATAAATATCTGTATATTGTGGCACAAAGCCTTTTTAACTTGCTGTTATAATACAGAACATATTTTCATGTATACAGCATGACGTGGCCAAATAATTTAGTATTTTTTTTAGCTTCACATCTATTGTGTATTTAAATACATTGTAGAGAACAAAATGCACATATATTTAAGTCGTAACTCAAGTTTGTTTTCTTAAATTAATGATCATTTATTGAAACTGACTTAGAGTCACTAAATAGATTATCTTGAAAGAGAATCTTTTTATTAGATTTTAGTTCATTTCAACCTCTTAACTGGAACATGATTTCTAAAGGCAACATATTTCAAATTTACATTGTAGATTTCAAAGTTAATTAAAAATTTAAGTTCAAAGAATTACTCTAATGAGCATTTATGAGGGTAAATCACCCTAGGAGTATTGTTACGAATTTATAGTCGTCTGAAGAATGTGTTTATGTGTAGTTTTGCATGATGTGTTCCTTTATGACTGAAATTTAGTTTATTTTTCATGATACACTTGAGGTTTTTGTTTTTCTTTTATAAAATTCACTTCCTATTAAAATACTACTTTTGAGTTAAAATCTCAAGCTAGAGAAAATTGGAAAATATTACTAAAAATATATGCAGGAAATTTTCATAATATGACTTTGGTTGACATATTGAAGTACATACAATGGAGTGATCCCTGCTTTTAAGGAGATTATGTGACATAAGGGCACATAAAGTACATCACCTTGGAAATTTGAAAAGGCCAGTAGTGTTCATAACCAACCTGTCTTTATACATTATACAAATGCAAAGTTATCTGACATGTGTGTCTGTTGCTGCTGTGAAGAAATGTGTAAATTTTCATTTGACTGTTTACTTTGAAATTGGCAATAAGTATAATAGGGAAGATATCCCCATCACTCTTCCAGTCTCCTAATTTTTAGGTTTTTTAGATGGTCTTGATTATATCATATTGTTTCTTTAAATTTAGGGACAGGGGTATCCTCGGTCCCTAATAATTTTCTCTAATTAGATTAACATCTGTAGGTTGGGGGGGTGCTTAAAGCTTACAAAATTTGGAGGGCCTTACTTCAAAAATAGTTCATAATTATGGATATACAGTTAAGCTAAAGATGAATATTTGCTTAAAATGAGAAACTGATAATATATTACAGAATTTGACAAATATCATAACTGTCATGAGAATCTACAAAGGTGATATTTGCTTTAATTATCTTCCTGCCCATCTCTGTGATCCCTTTCACATTTTATTTGTCTTGTGTGATCTTTGAACTCATCACATGACAAGATTTTTGTTACATTTGCTAGGGAAGGTTTTTGCTTTAGTCTGGATCATCAAAATTTGTTTTGTATGAATGACATTATAGTGATATTTCATTTCATAGCTTTGCAACTCATTGTTGGTATGTAAGTCTTTAAGATTGTCATTCTGCTTTATAACACCTCAATCAAGCTTCCTTCATATATGTAATGAAAGACTTGAATGTATTTTTCAGTCTAAATTGTGGCTTTATGCATTTCAAACCTTGTTATTCCTCTACAACCAAAATCTTCCAGTGTTGGGTGGTGTTGGAATGTTTCCTATTGGGATTATGACCTTTGACCCCATACTTTCCTGTCCTGGTACCTGGCTGGTCAGCACTTTGTTAGACCAGGTGCGTTCATATACCTGGGAACCTTTTCTAGACTAAAGAAAGTCTGCTGAGTAATCTAATTGGATCTAATTTTATCATTCTGACTTGAAGTTATACTAAATAGTCAAATAATAATCTGAATTAACACAAGTTTGTTTCTCACTCAAACTCAGTCAGTCAGGAGTGAAAGTGCTAAGCCTTTCAGCAAGCAAGAAGGTTACCCTTTGTCATGGTGAAGAGCAGAGTCTGCAGTCAAATTGACAAGGGTTTGAAACTTAAAAAGATTGTCAGGTCTTTGACTTCTTGTTTTCACCGACATGGACTTAAAATCAGAATTTGGAGTTTTAATATAGTTAGGGTACCAAACATGTTTGAAAGTTGTTTTCTTTCATGCAGAAAGAGCTAATATCTAGTATAACAGGGCATTATTTTGTACCATTTATCTAACTTTATTTTCTTTGTCTATTGAATCATGGGAGCTTCTCACATCTGTTTTTATTGTTTTAATGTCGTCCTGTTAATTAGCTCTTCAGAACCCTTATGGCATTCTTTTAGCATCTTTATATCTCCTTTTAATAACTATTGTTGTATCAAAATTCCATAGGAAAAAGTTCCCACAGCTGCTACTTTCATTTAGGCATAAAAAGGGTGTCTTAAAGTATCTTCCAGGAAGGTATATATTTATGCAAAGCCTTTCAGGACTTTCAGGACTTTTTAAAAGTAAAGCTTTTGCATGATTTGCATGAGAAAGTAATTAGTATATCTAGTTAAATGATATTAAGAACTCAGTGAGATCAGATTGGAAAGTCTACTTTGAAATTATAGAAACAGGTTTTATGTTTTAAAATAATTTGTTAGAAATATCAAAACACAAAATGCTTCTTGTTTTTGACAAACATTGGTGTAGATTCAACTGAACAATGATATATTTTTGTTTCAAAGCACAGAAGTCTGATTATCTTCTTGCATAAGTAATGTCCATGTCAAAGATTATGAAAAAGGGTATTTTAAAAACATTTCCCTTTCTCTAAAAAAAAAAAAAATGAATGAAATGGAATGTTCCTCCTCATTCTGCCTTTTTTTATGTGGGTTCCTGTTAATTTTTCAGATGTTCTATAAAATATTTATAATATTGTTTCAGTTCTATGATATCATATAGTAAAAAGAAACAGGAATGAGTGGAGAATCACTCTGTGTTAGTCTGCACTTCACATAATCTTGCTCATATGCTTTTACCTTTTTGAACTGCAATGCCCTGCACTGTAAAATGGAACTAATTTCACATACCATGTCTATTTCCAAGTTTATTGTTATGATTAAATGATAAAATGTTGTGAAAATGAGAAATATGATGTCCTTCTGATTATTGTTATTTTGAGACATTAGCAGGGGATTGAGCAACACTTAAAATCTGTTTTACCTTTATTATTGATAATGTTCTTTGTTGTAAGATTAGCAGAGTTCTCAAAAACGGAATTAGTAACATTGAGTTCTTTGTTGTGGGTGCTGTTCTCTGCATTGTAGGAGTTAGCAGCATCCTGACCTCACCCACTAGAGGCCAGTAGCACCCTCCCTCCCCAGTGATAAGAATCAAAAATGGCTGCAGACATTGCCAATGTTAATCAAGATTACTTGATTATTGAACAAGCATTGAAAAAATGGTTTTAAGCAGGCACCTATTTAAAAAGTGAATACTTTAAACATTTTATTGTAAAAGAAACATATAAAATATGTGATCGTTAATATCCAGCTAGAGTTTTTTCTTTGTTTACTGATTGTATTATTACCTCCTCTGTTTTCCTAAGCCAGTCACTTAATAGTATGCTTAATTTTTTTTTTTTAACATGGGGGAAAGGCAGTTATAAAATAACTTAGGGTAAAATTTGTAGGGAAGGAAAGAAAATTCTCCCTCTACCCTTCTATGTTCTGGACTGAGAACAGCCTGTAAGAAAGGATAGAATAAGGAAAAAACAGAATTTTACTAATCTGTATATTTCATGTATACGTGAGAGAGACCCAAGAAACAGATCACTCCCTTAAATAGCGCAAAGCACTACTTTAAATACCATCTCCACTTAGGTCTTTAAAATTGTTGGAGTTTTGTTATTTAACATCTTCAGTGTCTAATAGCTATGGTAATGTTTCTCTCTTACACGTTATTTTCTGTTTCTAAACAATATAACTTTTGGGAACTTGTCCTTATTGAGTTTTCCAAGAATTTTAACTAGTTTTCATTTTAAAAATTTAGTTTTAATCAATTGTTTTTTCTTGACACTCATTATTTGATGTCAGATTAAAAGATTATTATTGAATTCCTCAAATACATCAGGAGTAGAGACTAGAAGTCTAAAAGAAACAAGAATTTAGAGACAAATATAAAAAAATAAAATCCAGTAAGGAATATTTTTTAGCTCCAAAGTTATCAATTATTTATATCAACATTTACTCATGTTGTAATATGGTATTTTTAAAATACCCACTGCCATGATTGTCTTCAAAATTTATCTTAGCATTGCTAACACATTTATGATAAGCAGTCTTTATTATGTGTGTGTTTCCTTTGCCCCCATTTTATATACCCTTATGTTAATGCCTCTGTGAGTGTCAGCATATACAAACTTGAATTTGCATATCCCAATTACAATCATTTGATGCCAAATAAATGTGCCTTGCCTTTTAATGGCCTTCTGAATTTTTAGATTAACACTGTCAATCTCATGCTTAGTAACTTATTTGGGAAATGTACCTTTAAGAAAGGAGCCACGTTATATTATTTTAGGTTAGTCATTTTATTCAAAGAAGAATTTAGTCTGTGAGAAAAACAGTTTTCCTGCTTTCTTACAAGATGTTTGTCACAGGTGTGACAGCATCATGATCTTAGTGATATTTAGACAATTTAGAATAGTAAAAAGAGTTCTGTAACAGGGTACTGTCCAAGTACAGGTGAGATTCCAGGTCCCCTGCCAACCCAAGAAAGTGTGGACCTGAGCAGGGATGAGAAGCAAGAGAAAATGGAGAGAAAGAAGGAAGGGAAATAAGATCTGGAGAAGGGACTGAAGCAGAGAGACATGCAAAGAAACTGCACTTGCTTCTTGACCTTAGACTTGTACCAGGGTCTTCAGGAGTACAGAGACACTTGAAACAGATATTGGTGGGAGACCTTGGAGAAGCTGATAGTAGCAGCCTTCAGCTAGATTTTGATTTTGCTCTTTTCCTTCCAGACATGCCTGGCTCATTTTGTCTCCTACCAATGGACCCCCACCAGAAGATGCCTTATTGTGATAAGCTTTTGGGGCTCAGTGGTCTTGCTTTGGGCCAACCCTGTTTGGCTGGGTATTTACCCACAAGGGGATGGGTAATTTTAGGTGCTATGTTCTCTTTCTCTTCTCTCTGTTGCACACCAGCTCTATTAAAGTTCCTTTTCCTTGAAGGTCTTACACATTAGAGTATGTTTTATCTTTAAGCACAGATGGCAGAACCAATTTAGAGCAGATAGATTTGGGAGTCCCAGGGTGTCCCTCACCCTGGCCTGCCTTGTAACAGGTTTTTTGTTTGTTTTTGTAGAAAAACTGAGGTACAAGCCAGAGATGCAGGGAGGCTGGCGAGAGTATTCACCAGAGACAGAGTGGGGAGCACAGCAGGCAGACAGACTGAAATACACTGCTGACAGGACCAGCAGGCAAGACAGAAGAGGTCTGCTGTGCCATGTGAGGGTCAGCTCCCTGGTCAGGCATTGACCTTAGGACATAGGGTGATAGAGCTAAGACTTAGCCGCTAGATCTCCAGGGAGTTTCCTGTAACAGTTTGAACAATGAAGAACAGGCCTTTGTATTCTGAACTATCTCCAACTTATTCTGTAGCATGGGAAATATTACTTAATTTTCTCTTGGATTCTCCACAGATTTTCCATATATACTATGAGTATCTCAAATATATCTACTTAATCATCTCTAGGGGTTCCTTTTAGTCTTAGACTCTAGTAGTCTTTGTTTAATAGTTATGTATATCTACCTATGTACCTATCTATGTACCCATCTATGTATGTATGTATGCATGTATCTGTCTGTCTGTTCTATCTGTCTATCTATCTATCTATCTATCTATCTATCTATCTATCTATCTATCTATCTATCTAAAGTTTTTGGTAGAGGCAGAGAGAGAAAATATAGTATTCTCTAACCAAAAATATGGTGATGATTCACTGAACTTTTTCACTCATGAAAATAGCTTCTTTAGCTCAGGGAGAAAGAAAAAAAAAATGATTTCTATCGTTCATATCCATATTGGAGGGAAGGATGAAATAGTTATTTCTGGAAATAGTCTTCTGAGAACAATGAATTTCTTCCTTTCATGATAGGGTCCATTTTAGATTATTTTAATTTATAGCAAATTCATGGAGAATCAGGGCCAAAATTTGAATTTATAGTCTGCAAATTTCCCTTTTTAAAAACGAACTAGTTCCTGAGGAATGCAGATTTTTTTAAAAAAGGCAACTAAAACCTCAAAAATTCTTTCTTTTTTGTCTTCTTAAGCTTAAAAAAGTACATGAACATACTGTTTTTAAATTTAGGCTTTAAAAAAAATGTACTCATGCTGAGTTCTTGTTTGCCAAGTTTTAGCTTGGAGAGAATTTTTATAGCTTTTATAAAACCACTGAAAATAGAAAATTTTAAATGGAAATCCTTACACATCCTTCGCGAGGGCCACAAATCTTGTCAGCTTTTAATGAAGGTAAGATTTCATTATTTAGAAATGGCAGCAATTATTTGATGTCATAGTTTTCTAACAGATAAAACTGTTTTAACTGTTTAAATTGTTTAGTTATAGGTTTGATATGTTCAATTTTGTAGGTGATATAACATTTTAGAATTTCAAATGCATTTATCTTTCAGCAAGTGTAGTTTATATGCAGGAGTCTTTCTCTTAGCTTCTTTACTGATACTACATATACAATTAAATTTGTTAATTAAATATATCCTGTGATTCCACTGTTAAATGTATAGATTCACTCTGGAAGTTAAATGTGGTATAGTTTAACTGATCACAACTAAATAAATATGTTTGAAAATATGAAAGATCTCCTTTAAAAGTCTTTGAACTTTTACTTTTGTTATGTAACTCAAAGGGTCAGCTGTCCTTTGAGGGAAACCAGAATATGTTAGGTCACAACTCTACTGTAGGGATTTCAGGCCATTGGAATCGAAAGTGTGTGTGCAATGCTGAAAGGAAAGAAATAAGCCAGATAGTCAGCAGGGAGAACTGTTCCATTTGGGGGTAGACCAATACAAAATTGAAGAAATACTACTGTACAAAAACCAGTCCAATGAATGTAATCTATTTTGGAAATTATCTCATGAGAAAAAAAACTCTAAGCAGCAGTCTATATTTATTTCAAACTAGTATGCTAGAAAAGAATTCTACTAATATTGAAAATTTATAGACACCCCATAAACTTTGCCCTGGCTGATAATACACACTGAAAGAGTCAAGAGTCTTTTTTTTCCCCCTAATACATATCTATAACTTCTTTCTTCCATTATCAAGAAAATAATTTGAGATTTAGCAGGAACTATGCTTTTTAAACTCTTGCCATTCATACTGTCTGGTACAAGTGGCCTAAAAGACCTACAGTTTGATGAAGGACAGCTTTAAAGAGAAAAAATATAAACCAAACTCCTCTAAGACTAATATTTAGTCCTTGAAAGGGGAATGAATTAATGGTGGAATATTGCTTGTCTTTATCCTTAAAAGCCTTTACAATTATTTCTTCAATTGTATAAGGCTTTCTAACATCTGTATTTAAAACTAATTCTGATAACCTTGACATTCAAACTGGAGATAAAGGCTAGATAGCGTTCCTCAAAATACCTCAATATGGCAAAAGGAATTATCTAATATTGATAAATAAAGATGTGTGACATCTGTGTTGAATTCTGAATCGACTTGTTGAGCTGCGTTAGAGGTAAAAGAAGAGGCTTATTTTCAAGATGTGAAATGCGTTGGGAAAAACCAAGGTCAAAGCCGAAGAATGGACTCAGTGCAAAGGATTTTCAATCTTAATGAAATCTCTTTCAATAAGTAGTTGACAGTTGAGGGACAGTGTCATCTTCAGAAGCTTAACATTTTTTTTTTTCGGAACCTAAGAGAGAAAGACCCAGAGAACTGAGTTGTATTAATAGCTAGTTTAAAATTTATGGCTTACAAAGAATAGATGAACAGTTTTTGGAGTAAAGCCTGAATTATAGAGGGATGACCTGAGCTCTGGTTTGAGTGATCAATCAGTTCAGTGTCTGCAACTGCTTCGTTTTAAGAACTCTTTAAAAGGTTTTCTATTTGACCACTGAAAAAATGCATCACAAAGGACAGATCTATTATAAGTCAAGTTGCATGTATATACCCAATTTTGAAAAAAGAAAAAGCAGAGATATGGCACAATTAGATGGATTTACAGTGATTCCAGATATGCTTATGAGGATACGTAATGGAATGGGTGAGACTAAGTGCAGTGGGCTAGGTGTGAGATAGATACTGAAAGAGGATGCACAAAATCGAGAAGATTGCAAGGAAATAGAATTGAAGACACACAGGTAGAAACTTTGCATGTTCAGCTCCGTGAGTTGAACTTTACTTAGTATAAGTCTATTGGTACTTTCAAATTAGAGTAATATCTCAAGTATATTAGCACTGCTGCAGTACCAGGGGAGGGGAACAAAACCCTGAAAACCTCTTTGAATACCAGATTCCTGGCATTGAAGTGCAGGAGGGGTGGTAGAGTGAGTGGTGACTTTAATATAGGAAAGGAAGGTAAGGATGTGACACAGATGAAGGAATTCCCGAGGCTCCATGAGGCTCTGCTTGTTGATTAAAATACAAGGAACAGAAAAGCTCAGGTTGAGATCCACCCACTAGGAAAGAAAGATACCTTTTTTGGTTTTTTGTAATTCATTACATTCCTAATGAAACTTTTTTGTTGCTTTTTTTTTCTTTGTAAAATGACAGGCATCTTAGCCTTGAAGAAACAATTTACTGCATTGTAGATGCTAGAAAAGCGGCAATACTAATGAGAATGGAATTGACTTTATTGGGTTAATATATGTCACCTGCTATTTGTCACCAACACTGCAAGGACTATGGTATAGTTTGAATCCTATCTCTGTATGAATTAATTAGCTAGTTCCATGACATCAGAGATTCATGTCTTACGTGTTGCAGCCTCACCTTCAAGGCTGGAACCTAACAGGTGCTTCCTGAATGACAGTTCAGTGAATGAATAGCCTGTTAGGATTCCCTGCATTGATGGGTTTGTCATAAGCCTCCTCATTGGAAAGGTTCCTGTCCTGTTAAGAATTCTTCTTCCGGGCCTCCCTGGTGGTGCAGTGGGTTAAGCAACGCACTGTGAAGCAGACCGCAGCCACTGCAGCACAAGTTCGATCCCTGCTGCCGGCCAGGGAGGGGAACCACATGGTGCAGCAGACCTCTCCTGCTGTGCCCGCTGCTCCCCTCAGCAGTGTACTTC
>JAGFMF010011709.1:17245123-17256067 GCA_019455555.1 Galemys pyrenaicus
TCTGCCTATTCTGCTCCCCGCTCTGTCTGTGGTGAATCCTCTCACCCCCCACACCTCTGGCCTGTACCCCAGTGCTTGTATGCATAAATAAATAAATCAAAAAAAAAAAAAAGAATTCTTCTTCCTCTTTAGAGAGATTGGTAAGAATTTGGCTTAAAGAAAATATCTCAGAGATTCATCCATCATTCCTTTTCTTGGATTCTTGTGTGCTGTCATACAGGAAAAAAATTACCCTGAAACATTTATTACTAGTCCTTAACACACTAGCATTTAGTCAGTATAAGGATTCATTGAGAGGGATTTTAAGACATGAAGGAGAGTATTTGATTGGCCAATATTTTTTGTTTAGTTCTGGAGAAGGAAAGGTCAGGTTCCAAATGCTGCACAGACATAAACTCATAATTCAAAACTCTTTTAGAAATGACCAGTAACCAACTTTCCAGGGTCTGCTGAGATGCATTAGTCATAAATACTCCCAGAAAAGTGTATCAGTGTTTGGAGAGATTTGGACTCACTTCTGAAT
Source organism: Galemys pyrenaicus (assembly GCA_019455555.1). Taxonomy (NCBI): domain Eukaryota; kingdom Metazoa; phylum Chordata; class Mammalia; order Eulipotyphla; family Talpidae; genus Galemys; species Galemys pyrenaicus. The sequence goes on from JAGFMF010011709.1 coordinate 17,245,647, forward strand.
GGATCTGGCTTCAAAGTTCGACAGTAAATGAGCTAAAATTCTAGAAAGGTCTAGGTTCAGAAACCATAGCAGAGTTACAAGAAAAGGTTTTCTAGCTTCTGTTTCTTATGCCATTCAACAAGATTTAGAAGGAAATGCAGCCAAATTTAATGGTCATTACCTGATGAAAAACAGACATCCTTTGGATTATCCTCAAGCGGTACTGAACAGGACTAAATGAAATTACAAGATTCCACTGAGGCCAGAATGGTTGAGGAATCACAGAAAAACAACTGGATACAAAATATTGTTTCACCATGTTAGACAACTAATGAATTTTCAAAATAATATTATAAAAGTAAAATATTAGAGAAATTCACTGTATCATGATACACATGTTAGATGCACAGCCAAGAATAGCATTGAGTCAATAATTTTCAGGTGGTGTGGGAAACTTTGATTTCAGTCAACTGCACAAAGAATGGAGACATTCTTTAAACAATATTTAATGTGTAGCGCTTTTTTCTAAAAAAGAAAATTTTATGCCATTCACATTGATTCCATTATATATATGATGTGTGTCTTTAAAATGACAATATTTTGGTGTATCTTTATAGTAAATTCAGACTTCTCATGTTGAACCATGCAGTAATTTTTGCATGAAATGAAATGCCAGGCATATCTGCCTAATTTAAATAAATATGTTAAGGTAGTCCCTACTATTTAAGAGAAGCCAATGTTTTGCTTTCTTATTTCAAGGAGGCACATTACTAGTTTGTTTTTTTTTTCTCCCCAAGCAACAAAGTACAAAATTTTGTGTTGTAAGAACTTGCTTCTGAAAAGCTAGACAAGCTCTTCTCTGCACAACAATAATGGAATGAAGTACAATTTAGTAACTTAAGCAGTGCATTAGGATTCAGAGCCTATGCAGAGGCTTCACCCTGGGGCCAGACCTATAGTAGTTGTAAGAAAATGATTTATGTGTTGTAATAAATGTTACTTCTCAATCTGTTTGCTTGTTCAATGGTTGAGGTCCCAGAAGAAAAGGTCTATCTCAAATTAGGACTGGCATGTATTATCTGTCAACTTTATATAGTACTGTAAAAGTCATTCAGTTGACAGTAATATTAGCAGAATGTTTTATAGGTTTTGTACTGTGTGAAGCTTGTATGGGTGAGGAGAGGCGATGGGTCTGTAGGGCTCTGTGGTCCGGGATAAAGTTGCGTGTAGATGAGTCGTTTCAATGCTTCTCTGTAAATGAACATCTGGCTCACATATTGATTCCATGTGTGAAAATGAGATCAGACCCTATAATGACCAAAATCAATCAGGCTTTAGCCGAGGAGTAACATACACTGGTCTTGATTTGTTAGACAACCAGAATTGGCAGCACCTTGCATAATTTGGCAGCAATTGACAAAGATTAGGCTGTTTGGGGGCCTGGGTGGTTATTAATTTGAAACCCCCCTTAAATATTTTACAGAGTAAAATCAGCTGTAGCTTATTTGTCCCAACCCCCTCTTTTTCATACTAGCTCTAATTGTTTCAGACAAACAAGTGAGCTTGTGGCCTGTTCACTTTACACAGGAAGACATGAATTCTTTGATCCATACAATATTCTTTAGCTCAACCTTGGAGCTATTTACTGAGGAGATTTATTTGCAGACAGGCAGTAGAACCGTTCTTTGTGAATAGAAATGAGTACAGCTTCTATGGGTTCCCAGCTCATGTTTCTGCTGCTTACTGTAAGAGATAAAGCTAAACCATCTTTATTTTAACCGGAATCATTCGTTTTTCTTTTTCAGTATTTTTGAAAACTGAAACTGAGTCAGACTGTTTTCTTTTTCACACTTTACATTTATTAGAGCAGAGGGTGAGCCCAGAGAGTGACCACATTCCGTTTCATTTTTGTGCTTTGTGTAATCATGAAGAAAACAACTGTGAGGTTTTAAAACAGGAAAGATGCTGATTATAAGCATGCTACAAATATGTCTCACTCCTTCATTTCTGAGTACAAATGAAACTCCCTGTGCTATACTAGTAAGTACTTGAGGAAAAGAGATAGCTGTGATTGTCAAAATGTAGTTTTAAAAATTAATCATTGCTGTCAAGCAGTTTTAAAGATACAGATGCATTTACTTTGAAATTTAGGTAATCTTATTTAGGTCAGTAGTTAAACCAATGTTTAATTTTTCTTCCAATTAAATAAGAGCTGTTTGACTAATGCTGTCTATGTAATGGACCAGGCAATGTAATAGTAACAATAACAAGACAGTTCCATAAATAAGTCTTTTTATAATGCTGTAAGTTATGAAGTCCATTAAGACTTATTTGATTTCAACTTACCATAGAGGAGTATAATTCATGAAATAGGTTCTAGGGATAACTTTCAGTCCTTAATTATGTCTGACAATGAATGGCTAAACTATATTTTCTTTTGTCATCTCTGAACTTAATTTGCTGGGCTTCTTGATAACTGGTATATGAAAAGTCATCTCCCTTCTTAAATAATTTTCTATCAAATGTATAAATTATAATTTAATGTGTTTTTTTAGGAAAAAGACTCAAGAACTTTTGTCTTTATCCTCGGGTCTCCTAGATTATTAACATCATGTATGGTATTCTTTCCTTTGTATTTCTTTTTCAATAATTTGCCAATATCCTTAGAAAGCCATGGGTGAGATCTTGTAAATTTTTGTTGCTAGTTAACAAGATAAACTATTTTCGCTGGAAAATCAAAATTATCTTACTTCTAAAAGAATGTGGTCAACCAAATCAGATGTTTTATTTTCCAAAATGCGTTGTTTTTAAGTTTAGGGTACTGCTGGTAGATTTCTGAGACACTGTAGTTTTAAAGTTTACATCCGTTTATGGACATACAGTTTTCCAAATTAAGAACTCTGGAAGTATAAGTTTTAGAGGAAAGCATTTTCAAACACTAAGCACAAACTTTTTTGAATGTTTAAATCAGGAACATTTTAAGTCTAAACAAGCATTCAGACTGTAAATTCTACTTCTTCAAAAATCTTCTAAATTACCCTCTAAGACTTAAGACATAACTCTGATAAACAAAAGTGCCTAGGTTTATGCCAAATATTTTACAGAATTACTTTCAAGAACTGTGGCTAAATATGTTAAAGCCAAAAATACTTGCCTTTGATTGGGAGATAACTTATTATTTGTAAAAAATTAAAATGAGTATGAGAAAATTTTGCAGAAATAATGTTTGCATAGATACATAGGTAGAAATGAGTAAGCCAGAATGCTTTATAGTTTCAGACACAATCACATACAAACTTACTATGGGAGATACGCCATCAAGATGTCACATGCAATTGACATTTCAGAAAATGGCAAAGTGTGTGATTGTCTCACACATTAAAACAATTTCTGCACGACATGTGTTTTCCTGTCTCTTAGGACTAGCCTCAGGTAAGAATTCTTGCATATTAAAAATAGTACCACCATGATTTCAAAGTAAGACCAAGTTCTGTTACAGGAATGTGTGATAATTTACCATCCTGTCTATACTCTAAGTGAAACCATCTTAACAGCAACCATGCTTAAACATGGTCTTTGTTATATTTCAAACATGGTGTGGACAGCTTTATATTTCTCACAACACTTCTTTATTGTCTTTTTTGTACATTGGTTAATTTGGCATAATTCTTTCATTCAAATCATCCATGAAAGTTAATTGATAGTGATAAAAAACCTTCAGAGCAGTCTTTAGATGCATCATTAGAATAAAATAATTGTCTTTTATTTCATTTTTATTTAAAGAGGCTTGCTTGATATGGTAAGGATTTTTTTTTTTTTTTTTTTTTTGCCAGAAGAATAGCAGATGACATGGGTATCATCATATATTCCATACCTTACGAAAATGCTCAAAAAAGTCCCCCATATGGCTGGGTACCTCTTTGAAGAAAACATTATCCTGTGGTGCTTTTATAGCTAGAGGTTTTCTTATACCAAAATAAGTTCTTAAGTAAATAAATACACATATAAGTTTATTTCATTCCACTTTGTTTTATTTAATGAGTCATTTTAATGTATACATAGTAGCTAGTTAACAATGAATCTTTGGGGCAGGTGGTCATGCATTTCAAAAGCAGCAGTTGTTGGTGGGACTTCAGAAATAAATATGCCTTCCAGATCATAATTTTATGGAAAATGACTCTGTGCTGTCAGCATCACTCATGCCAGTATGGCCTGCTAAGGAACTTATTTCCCTTTACTTTACCAAGATTATTGAACTTGCCTACTTTACTATCTTTTTTTAAAAAATGTGTTTTAAAGATGGGAAGAGGGCTAACTCTATGTTGATTGTATTGGTTTTGTGCGTGAGAGCAGTGAATGACATTAATAAAAAGGTATCTTAGTTCTAATCCTGGATGTGCCTTGAATACAATGAGCTAATTTGAAACTTATTTTTAGATGGTAAGAGTCAACACTCTTGACCTTGTTCCATCTATGTATCATTCTGTAGCTGATTTAAAAAAGAAAAGAAAATTGGTGCACAAATATTTGTTATAGTCATCCTCCAAACACCCCAGAGTATCCATCATACCAAGTTCTGATTCCCTTTGCCCTAAAGTATCTTGAATCTTACAACCTTTCTTCCCACAAGACAGGCTAAAAACAGACTAAATATGTAGTTAGGGGCCTCACTGGTGGTAAAGGGGTTAAGTCACAGCACAGACGTAGCTGACCCACATGGCGCAGCAGACCTCTACTGTCTCACCCACTGCTCCCATAGCAGTGTCTTTCAGTAGATCACCTGTTCTGTTCCACACTCTCTCTGGTGAATCCTCCCTTCCCAACCCCTGCACCTCTGGCCTGTACCCCAGTTCTTGTATGCATAAATAAATAAACCTTTAAAAGCATACATAAATAAATAAATACACATTTAAAAATAGCTTAGATAAGACGTAACAACATTCAGAAGGAGGGACATTGTAGTGGGGTTGATCAGGCTTGGTGACCAACTGTCAGTGAGTGGATTTAAGGGATGATAGAGAGGAATCAGGAAATGATCCTGATTGCAATGGGAAACACAGGGCAGTGAGCAGAGTTTAGTGAAACATTCCCTGGGCTCTCTTTTTACAGGCTTTGGAAAAGTTTGTCAGTTGTTGTCTGTAATAATAAGGCTACATAATTTTCATTCACAGTTACAATGATACCAAATAAGGAAAAACAGGTTTTCATTGCAATAAAAAGTCTGTGGTACAAATTATAACATTGCCATGTTAAGAAAGGAATGTTCACTCTTTTCTATCAACACTAAAATAACTCTTAAAATCAATCAAGATGAAGACAAAATGCATATGTGTATAAGTTTGTACTTTTGTTAATAAATTTTACTTCTTTCAAAGTTATTTTAACCTCTTTATTTTGTCAACATTATCATTTTTCTATAGTTGAGGAAACTTTACAAAACTTGGTCCAGCTAGCTAATCTTTAAAAAAGATTGAGTTTTATCACATATTGTCATTTGTCAACTCCTGCTCTGTGACATCCTGTGTTTTGCTGTATTTCAGGCTATTTAAATTTATTCCATTGTAGTTTATTTTCTTGTGTTTTTTAATCACTCTTTAAGGGGATTTATCTTAAAATGTAGGATATAAATCAAAAGAACCTTATCCAAATCATGATTAGATTTAACCTTTGCCTTTTGACTATTGTCTTTTTAAAAATTCTGTCAATTTTTTGATAGCCAGCATTGACCTGTGTGATTGAATAGTAATTCACCTACATTTATGTGTGCTACCTTCATGCCATTTTAAAATGTTTTACACTTGAGAAAAAACTGTCATGTAGAGTTATAATGTTAGGTTATATAGCAAGGAAGTCAGATTATTTCTAGGTACTTATTTTTAAAGGTCTATTATGAAAAGTAATTATTTAAAAAATCTTTACTGTAAACAATGATGACACACAATAATTTTAAAAAGTTATAAAAATGAAATGCCATTAAAATGTATGAATGTTTATATGTCTATGTGATTATAAATATTCTAAGCATGTTTAATTGATATGCAGTTTTTAACAGTTTTGCTGCTGCTTCTTGGTGTCCCTAATTAGCTTCTTCAATATTCTTATCATTCCTACCATGCATATTTTATTGAGCATCTATGGTGAGCCAAATATTCTAGTTGTTTCCAGTAGTCTGTTTGGGCTCTGAATTTTGGTATTTGCATGGATAGCATATAAGCTGTGGTATCAGAGAGCCTTCAGCTCTTTTGACACATAAAAGCCTCATACATATCCACATTTCTGTTCTTGTGGCTTCATTTTCATATCCCTTATGTTCTGCCCAGATCCTGCATCAAAGAGATAAGGGGAAGGGAGTTGATAATTGGAGGTAATAACTCTTTCATTATTCTAGTTTTTGAAGTTAGTGCCCAGGTTTCCAATGTTCCATCATCTGCTTTAAGTTGCTGAATTCTATTCTCCGTTGACTTTCTCCATTTTTTTTTTTATTATTACTGTGCTTTGGAAAGCTAAAACTATAACTCAGGGGAGGGTGGCGTGATTTAATTGATTTTACTCTGATCTTTTGGCTGTGTTTCGTTTTATCAAGAAAAACTGGGCTCAAATCTACAGCATATCCTAAGGGTGTACCTTTATTCTTTTAGACAATTTTTAGCTTAACTCACTTTTAATCCATATCGAGAATTTGTTTCACAGAGAGTTAAGTATATGTTGGCTCTGTAACACCAAGAAGGTAAACATAAAAATTTTGCTTGATCACTGGAAATTTAACCAGGGGAAGACCAAAATCAAATTTCCATTTGAGGAAGCTTACTCTGCTGACAGTGAAGACTGTAGACTGGACTGGGGAGCATTCCAGAGTCCTCATTTGAAGAAGCAGTTAGAAATCATCAGGCTAAGTCCTAACTAAGACAATGGCAAAGATCTAGACAGGGTTATGTTCAGAGAAATTTAAGGTAAGTTACTTGGAGTTAGTAAAGGTTAGGTATAGTGTGTGAGTTAAAAATGAAATGGGCTTCACCGTATTTTGGCCTTAATGACAATATGAAAAGTTGTGCCAGTTAGAAAGATAGAGGATGGGAGATGGAAAGCATGTTGGTGATAATGATCAATTTTACATGTTTGGGCCCAGGTTTTACTGTTGTAAGCAGGTGAGAATGTGACTCCAAAGGATACTATTATTTTAGATATGCAGATTTGGAAATTGGGGATGTTGAAGTATTTATTGAAACCATGGACTTAGGTGAGATTTCTCATAATTCAAAATTCCCACCAGAGATTGTGAATTCTGAGGTTGTAGTGATTATTCTGTTTATTTGCATGTTTATCTCCTCACTAACTTGTAATACACCTGGAGGCCAGAAGCACCCCTTTTCCATTCAGCATCTCTAGCACCTAATACAATCCTGGAACATGGGCAAGCATTCAGCCAAGTGTTTAGTGAGTGAGTAAATAAACAAATCTGTGAGTGAGCCAAAGAAGCATGTAAAGTGAGAAGGAAGGAGCACCAAGGAAAATGTGAATTGGGATGGCAGAACTACACCTGAGGAGCAGTCCATCAACTTTGATGAGAGCCAGAAGAGACTGGAGTGTATTTCTGAAGCCAGGGAAGGAGAGAGTTAGAGAATTAGGAGTTACAGGCCTTAAGACTCATTTATTTCTTTCCAACCCCTAGTCCCACAATTCCATGTGAAAGAAATTACCCTAAAATAAGATCTGTGCGGATAGTGGGGGTACATTTGATTGAAGTTTGGGATTCTCTATCACTGCAGGAATTTGTGCCGTGACTGGACTAGACTGTTGTTAAAGCCAGGTTCATCATGTGTTTGCATTTGAGGCACTGAATGATGACAACCGATTCCAGGTTTTCTACACATCAAATGATAAACTGGCAGTTCTATCTTTATAAATACTATTTCTGTCCTTGAAATTATTTGAAGCTCCAGGAGTTCAGCATGAACATGCTTGCAGAATTCAGTAAGGATGTATTAGAGCATGCTGGTTTAGTTGCCTTTGTCATAAAGGAGGTGGGTAACTAAGACATATCTACATAGATAAATTCCTACCTTATTATCTATGATGAAATTGAACTTATTTAAGAAACAAGAAATAAATCCAGCATATTCCCAGAGTACTTCTTGTTATAACCTAGTTAGTATCAAGAATAACATCACATTGCATCCTAGCTCCTTATTTCTGTTGAACTATATATGAAGATATCTTTGTATAGTTTAATTAGGTATATTGCGCAAACTCAGCAAACACATTCAATGATTTACCTTAATTTGTGTTCATTAAAAATTGTTTATCCTACAAGATTATTAAAGCAGTGTTCTGTGCGTCCTGGGAAATGGTATGGAGCTACAGATTTACCAACTCCAATACTAAAAAAAAAAAAAAAAGATACATTTTAGGGGACACTCCTTACTTTGGTTTTGATTAGGGCTTCTTATATTCTCATTGCTTTTACCATCTTTGTTATTATTTAGAAGTAAAACCTGATCTGTAAATGATCTCAAGTTGGAAATCTTATATTTTGAAAAACTGGAAAATTTTGCTTCTAACAGCTTAAATAAGTATCCTCTTAAGAGTAGTGGCATGTGCATAAAAGAGAAGGAAGGAAAGAGGAACTTGATATTAACACAGAAGAAAGTCTTATTTTGTGTATTATTATGGGGAAAAATGTTTTCCAAAGAAACAGAGCGTCTTGATACATCAATAGTACATATACATTATTAACATAGCATATTATATTTTCTGAGCTTTCTTTACTCAATAATCTTAACACCTTTATTAATGAGAAAGAAGAGTTGTATTGGTAGATAAATTGTAATCAATGTGACTCAAGTACCCTTTGTCACTTATCAATGTAATTACAGTTTAAGAAATAGCCAAGACATCTGTTGCTTCTGAACTTACCTAATCTTTCTATCAAAGTAACTCTTCATTCATTCCTTTATTTTTTATTATATTTATTATTTTATTACATAAAAATGGGAATACAGGAGTTATATGTTTTGCTTGAGACATGTCAAAAGTTTTGGTTGGTTTCTGAGAACTTTTGTCTTTTTTGGATTTAAATGTTTTTCATTTATTGAAAGATTAATTGAATTCCATCATGAATAAGTTAAAAGCATGAATAAACACTTCCTGTTTAGGGAATGTAGTCTGAAGTCTATCATACCTCCCAGTTGGCAACTGCTCATGATCGAAGCAGGTTACCTTTTTACAACTTTAGTAAACAACCAGGATTAGCTCATTTCTGTCTGGAGTTATATTTGTTTTCTTTTAGTGACAAGAAGTAGATGATGATGAATCATCATTCTATCAACTGGCATTTCCTCAAAGAAGCACATGGCATGAAGTTCCTTTAATGTTTTCAGGCAAAGTTTGCGTTTCTTTACTTTGTGTAACATGAGCCTTTTGTTTCAAATACATTCAATTCCATACCTACCAGAATCAAATATAGATATTCCTGGCTGCTACTACATTATATCATGTTTTTCTGGTTTTTCAGGTCCCATGTGAGTGAATTTTTCTAATTCTTCAAGCTTAAAACAGAACCAAACAAGCCCAACAACTTTTTGGGGGAGGAATATTCCTAAATAATTTGGTAAACACTGCCTAGTTGACGTCAGTGAATCAGCTGTCCTTTCTTTGGTGACTTTATTGACCTCAGATATTATCCAATGACAGTGCTCAGCTCCCTTTTTAAATGATACCCGTCTGGTGGTTTGGGGACTCTTCTGTCTCTTAGAGTTACCTGATCGTGTCACTAACATCTGACTATGATTTCTGCCTTGCTTGTGTGTTTAGATGACCTTCCCTTTACCCTTTTCTGTCCTCTTTTAATTTCACTAATCTGCAGAGGACTTATTACTCTAGCCAGAGAAAAGAGAATCTGATCAAGGTATTTAAACAGATTAGTTTTATTATTAATAAAGGGCATAATCTTCATGTAGGCAATTCTTTTTATCTATTTTGAACAAGAAACTTTATATCATCCTTTTGGCATTTATCTTAATTTTGTAGAGAGGAATTTTTTTGCATCCTTGCTTTTGAACTTAAAGATTATTTCTACACGAGAATAGAACTAGGAACCAATATAACTTTGAATTTGAGAATTTATTCTCATCTCAAACAATAGTCTTAGCTTTCAAAAGAGCAAAGAATCATCAAGTAAAGCATAGTCACTTACTTGTGTGCATAATAATCTACCAACCTTTGCCTACAATTCTTAAACACTGATTTTAAAATATCTGAGTGTAGCATAGACTCAGGGGGTAGTAGCTTGCCTAGGGGCATGAGTTCTTACTTCCACTATTAGATATTTAACAAAACCATTCCTTACTGATCTGACACTGTTTTAGGAAGACACTAGGGATTACTGAATAAAAAAAAAAAAAAAAAAAACTTCCATTTTATGGACTTCTTTTATATACTGAGAT
>JAGFMF010011709.1:17256117-17326243 GCA_019455555.1 Galemys pyrenaicus
TCTGTTATCTGCCTGTTCTGCTCCCCGCTCTCTGTGGTGAATCCTCTCGCCCTCAGACACATCTGGTCTGTGCCCCAGTGCTTGTATGCATAAATAAATAAATCTTTAAAAAAAAAAAAAAAAGAACATGTGTCTCTCTTAAGCACTTGACACTCTTATATTTACTGAAAATAAAACTTAGTGAATCTTCCACTTCCTAGATTCTAAGCTCCTTATAGACAGGGTTCAGTTTTTAAACAGCTCCATAATTCCTACTGGGGGTTGTATGTGTAATATACTCCAAAGAATCATAATTCTTTGATAACTTTGAGAATATCCTGTGGTGATTCTGACATCTATAGACACTTAGTAAATGTTGATTAAATTTGCATATGTTTTAATATCACAAGAATGCACCTAGTTGTTATTTGCCCACAGTCAAACTCGAAACTTACAACAGATGCCCTTTACAACGTCTCTTTGATGTAATATAATTTGAACGTCTGCCATTTTTGTGTCAAACATGGTATCACGTATTTCCCAGCAGATTGGTGCCTGCTCTTTGAGAAATGAACACCATGAAGCAGCAGAACTGTTGTTAAGACCACCTGATGATAATCCCTAAACAGAACTGGTAGAATTATCCCCTCCTCTTTAATAGCTTTCTTTTTCCCTTTTGCCTGTGAAATTTCCTCTTTTTTTTTTTTTTTTTTAAAGAAGACTTAGAATGTTAGAGCACTAGAACCTTCAATCTCCAGACTTGATATAAGTTGCACTTACAATGAGTGAGTGGAAGTTCCGGGTGTGCTCTGTGGCACACAGAAGAGCTAAATTAAGCTGCTGTCTTGAGTCAGAAAAATGCTCTATGAAGAAAGTGATTTGATGCCCATAATTATTTCCTAATGTTGTGTCATCATGTCCTCCTCACCCCCATACTCCCCCCACCCATTTTTAGATACGTGAAAACACTACTTGAGGACACAGGAGGTATTTTTGAGATTGAAATTTTTACAATCAGAATTTTAAGCCCCAAATTTTGGAGGGTGCAGTATAGGTACTATATAAATGCATTTGATATATACACAAAATTCATATTAGGAAGTTTATTGTAAAATTGAGATAAAAATAGAGGACACTGCTTTTAAAACAAATATTTACTGAGACTTCACAGTGTGGACTATTAGTTACTTTGAAACATTTGGGATTCAGTGGATTTATTGTTTTTGTTATGAAATTGGCATATCATTTTAACCAAGATTGAGACATTTACCCTATCTCACATTTTTCTTATGAATTGAAATAACCAGCAAAATTGCTGACAGCAAAGTTTAATTTATTAGACTTTTTCTTCTTTGGCTTTTTAGTAGTAAATGATAGCCATTATATCTCAGAATGAAAAAACAAAGTACTTGCATCTTTTAAATAGTCAAATTTGGTATAGGGCATTAATCACATTTAAATTAATTCTATCTAGAATCGTTTATTTTTCTGCCATTTGATGTTGGTATTGATATAGCAGTTACCCTTGTGCAAGAAAAGAAAGCTTTTTTTTTTTTTTTAAGATTTATTTATGCATACAAGTACTAGGGTACAGGCCAGAGCCACGGGGAGGTGAGAGGAGTCACCAGAGACAGAGCGGGGAGCAGAACAGGCAGATTGACTGAAACACACTGCTGAGGGGAGCAGCGGGCGAGGCAGAAGAGGTCTGCTACACCATGTGGACCCCCTCCCTGGCCGGTGGCAGGGATTGAACCCGTGCTGCAGTGGCTGTGGTCCGCTTCATAGTGCGTTTCCCAACCCACTACGCCACCAGGGAGGCCCGGAAAGAAAGCTTAGCCACATGTAGACTATTTCTTATTTTTAACAATGGCTTGACAGACTTGGATACTTTATCATTGTCATAAAACAGAAACTAGGAAATCCTCTTTATTTTGAAAAGCAAGCACTGGTTGGAAAGAACTTAAACTTTGGAGACCAAAATGGTGTATTTGAATCCACATTATGCCAGTTAGGTTTACCTGAACCTTTATACAAATTCTCTCATACTTTCTAAGTTGCCATTTTATTTTCATCTTACTAGAAATGACACCTGTTTTTTGTATAATTATTGTAAGGATTTCAGGCACGGGGTTTGACATTTAGTTCCCCAACAGGTGTAGTTATATTAATTTATATGAACTGTGAGAGACAGTGGGAGGAGGTAAGGCAGTGGTGGTGATGAGAAAAAGATTGTAAATCATCATATCATTGGTTTTATGTGACAGTTGGAAATAAACATCCAGTAAAGGAACTAAGGGGACTCCAAATACTACATTTTAAAAGATATCTAGTAATTCAAGAAATACCATACTCAGTTCAGTGAAAAGTTGGATTTTCTATAGAGATTTCTTTGAATGATGTGATTAGGTTATTGTCATTCATTATTTGGTCTAACCTGATCCTCTGTTCTCGTTAATTCTGTCAAGCACTTGACTTGTAAGGACTTTCATTTTACATTGCACATATGGTAACAAAGCATGTTTAGTGCTGAGGAGGAAAACCAGTACTATTTTGTGTGAGGAGTCACCCTCTTTTTGTAAGAAGTAATTTTCATTCTTCCAATGGAAAACTCATTTAGGAATAAGAAAAAAGTTCCATTCAGGTGATGGTTAATTTAGACCTATATTTTCCCCTCCAGTTTCCATCATAATTTGGCTTTTCTTCTTCTAATATAAGGTCTTATTAGACCATAGTACAGGTTGCATCACAGAAGTAAATAACAGCATGTTTCCTTGGGAGCAACTGAACAACAGAATGAAACAGTGCTACTGTTTTTTGAAAGTTGTGTGAGATTGTCATGGTAATACAGAGTTGCATCATGTTGTCATAGCAACCAGAATTATAAAACGGATTTAAAGAGGATGAAGAGATACCCTTTGGTGTTGTGATTCCTTTAACTTCAAAGATTTCATTCCTTCTCTTCTGCTGCTTATTTCTTTTTGCTTCCTTTCTATAAAATGTGGAAGGAGAGCATGACTAGAGGGGAGAGTGGGAATTCCTACTTCTCCCCAAATGAAGAGGTACAGCATAAAGGCTTAAGTCATCACATTCTTGTTTGAGCCAGGTAGAAGTCAGGGGCTGGAACAGATACACTGCTGTGTCAAGTCATCCCAACCCCAAGAAGGAGGAAGTTCCATTCCGAATGGGTTGAAAAGGTATTTCATCTTTCTTTATGATTATCCAGGGCTTTTCTTTCAAGCAAAACATCCCAGTCCTCCTCAGAACAGAACACAGTATTGAGCTTTGGGACCTGATTCATCGATTTTATCAGACTTTGGGGAAGACTATTTCTTCCCTATAATTAGAATGATTTAGGTCATTATAGTTGCTCAAGAGATTCAACTTTGACCCTTGAGGTGAAAAACTAATTTCAATGCAAACCATTTCCATTATTCCACAGAGGGGACCAAAAAGAAAAAAAAAGGCTTTACAAGGCAATCGAGACATTTGTTACTGGAATGCATCCAATGACAGATTCTACAAATAGTAGTGACTGGAAAAAAGATAAATTTTTTAACTGAAAATGTTTGCTAAAATCAGTTGTTTTAAATTCGCTTCCACTGAACTCAGCTCTTACCCTCTTGGCTTAAGTGATTTGCTTTCATTCTCTTTGTTACTACATTGCCTCCTCTAGACTTGTGTTTTAACAAACTCTTGTGATGCAAGTTGCTGCAAGTTTTAGGCATTAATAGTGGCCAGGTAGTATAATACTATTTTTAATGAATGTCTGTTTTCTATTCTTTGCTGTGCTTTCTTTGGAAAGAGGCCCACGAAACAAAGTATTAAGAAAACACACTGCTGCCCTGGAATGTGTGTATTAGCTGCAGATTATTTCCTATTAGCAGATTAGCTGCAAGGCTATTGGCTCAGGAAGGTCTTTGAGAGTATTTTGTTTTGTAACTGATTCAAGCCATGGGAGAGAATTGCCACCATGATTGGAAAGAAGAATTAGCTACTGTTGCCATGGACACTGGAGTTCACAGTCCCATTGTTAAATCCAGTGCTTGAGAATGAGATGCCCCAGCATGAGTTCAAGCTTTGTTAATGAAATGATCGAATATATTTTTTCAGAGCTGTAACAGAATCTTGTGAAAGATACATGAAATACATTTTGGCTATTGGCTATATATATTTAGTTTCCTTTATAAATTATTGTGTTTTCCACCAAGATAAAATAAGTCTTTGCTATAGCCCTTGGTGGAAATGAATATGTACCTCTATTTAAATCTTTAATTACCTTTGTAATACATGATTATTTATAGCATAGCTTTGAAATCTTTAGTTTTTTTTTAAATATAGAAAATTAAAATAAAATTTAAAATGTTTAAGTTGTTGGAAGGTCTATACCAGTCTGCTTTCTAATAGTACAGGTCCATGATCGTATTATCCTGTTTTTGAAGTGTTTCAGAATAATATAGATGAAGCTGCCAATATGTTTTGAAGGTGTACTGGAAATCAGAAGATGACATAGAACAGGTTTTAATTTTTAAAACTGGAAACAATTTGTAAAAGTTAAAGACTGGTAGTTTATTGTGTTCTGTGGGTAAAACCCTGTGAAGTTCAATGGGGAAGTGGCAAAATGTCATCAGTCCAGGACTTGTGTTCTGTGTCTAGTCAGCTGATATTTAACTGCAGGCTAGAAGCCAGGCATCATGTTCTGCACTTCAGAGACTATGGTCACAGCCAGACTTTCTTTTTATATATATTTCTTAATCCCTCCCAGACATTAAAAACATTTTGTTCCATTTTTCCCCCATATAATACTCTTTGTTCATTTACTTTTCTTTCTTTTCTTTTTAAGATTTATTTATTCATATATACAAGAACTGGGGTACAGTTCAGAGGCATGAGGATTCACCAGAGACAGAGTGGGGAGCAGAACAGGCAGATCTACAGAAGTACACTGCTGAGGGGAGCACTGGGTGGCACACCAGAGGTCTGCTGTGCCCTCTGCTGTGCCATGTGGGTTCCCTCCCTGGCCAGGGATCGAACTCACCCTAGTGTGCCACAGATGCGTCGCAGTGCAGCACTCAACCCGCTGCGCCACTAGGGAGGTCCTGTTCATTTACTTTTCACAGAGACCTAGATTCAAATCATGTTTCTGCTGCTTTCTGATCATGTGACTTTGGGTCAGTTAATTATTTTGGAAGTAAGACCTGGTCTCTGTGTCTATAAAATAGAATGACAGAAGTGCTCACTATGGAGAGTTTGTGAATTAGCTGAATAGGAATGGTACATAAAGTGATATGTGGGGCTGGGCATTCAGTCTCTACATCTGTGGAATTGAGAAGCTCCTATTCCTGTCAAAAATGTTTAGACATTCTAGCACAGAAACTTAAAGACTATTACTGCAAATTTATCTGTCTGTCCAACAAACTCAGGAGATATTTATTGCTCTGGACACCCCAAACATGAATATTTTCACCTCAGAAATCTTTGCTTAGCAAAGTCCCCAAACAAGACTGTCCAATAATAATAATGTCTTTCCACCTTAGCAATCTTTGAAATATCTCCTGACTAACCTCCCTTCCCTAATTTTTTTGCTTCTCATCTTAGTAATTTCTTCAAATTTGTAAATCTATATAAAAGAAATCAGTTAAGAACTGGCTTAACTTTTAAAAGTAAAATAACCTTTACCCTTCAGGACTTCCTGGGTAGGTTTCATTTATGAAAAAAATTCACAAAAACTAATCTCATCCCAAGGATATCCACTTGCCACAAATTTGTGTATCCTAAAAAATTAATTAACTAGATTATATTTAGTTTTATTTACATATTTTAAATAAAGATTTTATTTAAATATTAAACCTGTAATGAGTTAGATTACCTTCTCTTCTTGGTAGTTATCTTTATACAGTGTTTCGATAACTTCTTTGAACTAATGACATCATAAGCTTTCCATAATTTCTTTGTGTTAGCAATGTATTGGAGAAGACATTCACTTTCACCAAACCAATAGAACTTCAGCATGAAATGAGTAGCAATATATTGTACTCATAGACTATACTAGTGCCATCCCTCTGGACTATCCATATAAATAATTTGCAAATAAGTCCCTTATTTGAAGACAAAATCTGGCAAATTCTGCTACCTATGACATTTTGAAAAACAAACAGACAGGCAAACCAAAGGCCACAAAGGTCTTATCACAGAGAATATGCTGCCCAAGAAGGAAATTGGAACCATCTTTGGCAAACTTTAATTATTATACCATAGAAGTTTGTATGTTTTCTGTTTACGTCCCAATTTACACTGCAGAAAGGGAAAAGAGAATCACTTACCATAAACTGACATTCTTAATACAATATGAAGAATTTTTGTGTTTTAAAACAGAAAATTCATATTTATGTTCTAGTATTTTTGTGTTTTTTTTCCAGTGTGTTTTGATAATGGTAGAATTAGATTATTTGAAGTACAAAGGATTCGGCCAGTTTTTTATTCAAAGAACTGTAGTCTATTTTGGATTTAATCTGAGTAGAGGAACAATTGCACTCTAGTTTACAAAATAATAATCCCTCCCCCCAGAGTCTAGAAAAACATTTTTTTTAGTCCTTGATATTAACTTAAAGGAAAGATTCTTAAGAATATAATCACAGTTTCAAGTTCCATGAGATTAATTCTGTGGTATAGGACAATGGAGTTATTTGGGCAGATAAACCTGTGACTGTTGGCAACAGGGATAATATACAAACCCAAAGCAGAAAGGTAGTTCTATGCCTCAGGAAGGACTCTAAATAAAAGACTGAAATATAATGATTACTACGTTTATAACCTTCTATAATGGAAATAGGAATTTAGAGACTGGCATGCCAGATCGTTAAAATATTTATTCATTAAACCTTATTTTAAAAAAATTCTTGATGCATTTTGCATGCATGAGAAAGGAAATTGAAGGATTGGTGCGTAATGTGTGTGTATCTTGCAGGTTTTGTATGGATTTTCAGGTGTGGATTATAATTGGAAAGAATTTGAATAAATATAATGATGCAATTAATTCTATCTCGTTATCCTCTTATAGTAAAAGGTATTCTAAGTTATCCTTAACTTAAGGGAAAATAGTGATGCAGTGAGTTATTTTCTAGACTTACTACTTGCTTATTATAATTACTGGATTTTATGAGGATTGAGACATTTCAAAATTCCCTGTAAAACCTGATCTTGCCCCAGTAAAATTCCCTTGTCTTGGTAAGATAAGGTTTGTTTGACAGAAACTCTGTGTGTGCCTTGCACTGGTATCTATATAAAAACACAAATGCAAAACAAAATGGAATGAAATGTAGAGATTGCCATCAGGCAAATTCCGCAGACATTATTCCATTCTTGTTTTCTTCTACACATGCATCTAGATAGAAGAAGGAAATTGGAGAATTGGTAACTTTTTTGCCCCTAGCAGAAGATGGAGGGACACAATCAGTACAATATATTTTGATGTATAGCATAAGACTTATTAAAACTATTATAGTTAAGATGGTTCAAGACCTCTTGGATTTGGATATGGCTAGATATGTAAAAGCATGGTAAATATTATCCACTTGTTCTTTGACTTTTTAAAAAGCATTTTAATGTTTCAGGAAGCTGTAAATTTAAGGGGGGGGGCTCTGTTAAAAAGATGTATTCATCTAAGAGGGATTCTAATAAAGTATATTTCTGATAACACTTACTGTCTCTTTCAAATGTATTAGGCCCATTTTTTCTTCCTGCCTAAAGCCTTACTTTTCTTTGAAATTAGCACATAATGTGTCCTCAGAGTGTCATAATTCAGGATCTTTGGATACAAATAAATGAAAACAAAATGTTCGCTCTTTAATTAGTGTTTAAAAATCTAACTCTTTATTAGTAAACCAAGAAATATGTGATTGTTGCACTGAATTCTGTCAGACAATCGTATGCTATATAAAACTTTTTAATTAGAAAATATTGAATGCTGCAGGAAGAATTCTGCTTCTTTTCTAAAAAGCATGGGTGGGAAGAGCTTTAATTTATTTTTCCTTCGAAGCAGGTTACTTTTTAAACTAGGATACAATCAGAATTTTACTTATGGTTTTCTATAAAGGGACAATGTGGCCACACAAAAATGAAGTAAGAAAATGTTCCCACATGCTGTGATGAAAGATGCTAATGTTTTATTATTATCCCCTATATCTCATCTGTTCCTCAGTGAAAAAGTGTATGCCGCGTAATTCACTTGAGAGTAGGTATGTATCCCAGTTTAGACAAAAACGGGGCAACATACGGAGGATAGGAATAACAAACTCAGTCATAAAGGTTGACTTTCACAGACAAGAAGTGTCATCGTGTAAAATCTTCAGACTTGTTCTTTTGGAGGACAAGATGTTGTCACTGTAGAAAAAAATGAAGGTAAGTAGCCGTGACCTACTAAAAAGAGTACTTAGGTTTTTTAAATAAGAACACTTTAAGTATTAAAACTTACATAACCTAGCCGCAATTATAATAAGCCTCAAGTACTAAGCTGCTTGTTTTCATTCTGAATTATCTAGTGTCTACTTTAGACAATATATCTTGTTTTCTGCCTTTCAGTATAAATTTCCGTAAGTCGCTTTGAATGAGAAATTTAGTCTCTGAAAGATTCTAGAGGAGCTATTTTTAAAATGGCCAATGTACCGGTTGGTTATCTTATACTAAAACTAGACATAATTGATTGATCACTGTGACCCTCCTCATGCATACATAAAGCAATTTTAAAAAGAACAATGACAATTTAAACAGAGAGAAAACCATACTTTGTAATTCTCTGAATGGCTTTTTATTTTAGCTCTGTGCCTTGTCCCAAGTTTTGAAAGTGGGAAGGAGACTATAGCTCCTAACTGTATTTGGGCTTTTAGATGTGACTTAAGTTCTCTGCTCACACTTCTTTTCTCTGTTTATGTTCAGATATATTTCTTCCTTTGTTTCAGTAGTACTTCTTCACTGAGATGTGGAGCCATGTAGCTATTGCAGCCTTTATTATAGTTTCTAAGGGAAAAAAATGGTATTACTTGATAATCACTTGGCCCATCTCAGTTAAACATACCGTATAAACTTAAGGAAATTTATGTCAGATTGCTGCTGGGCAGATATGAACACATCACTTAGAGTGTCCTGGGAATGTAAAACGTGTCTTTTGTTACTGACATTGCCAGGAGCTGAAGCTGGACATTAAGAATAATCTGCTTTCTTGTGGGTGTCTTTTCACCACTTCTTGTTTTTAAGCAAACTGGTGATAGTGATCCAGCACAATATGAGAACTAGAAAATGTGGAAACTGAGAATAGGAGCCCAAGTTTTCATTAATGCTGAAACTAAGACATTTCCAAATTTCAGTTTTCACAGCCTGGTTTATTCCTTATAGGATTTATTCTAAAGAAATATTTTCCAAACTCTTTTTAAGTAAATGTTGTTCATACCGAATCCATGGTTCTCAGTATGTAGTGGGGTAACCTGTGCCCCATCAGTTGACTCCATCTGTGTTCCACTTGAAACCGCTGTTCTTAGTATTTAATAAATGTTCAGACAGCACATAACATTCAGTATAATTTTTTAAATAATCCCAATTTTTGGAATCTAGATTTAACAGTAACATCCCAATCTGCTTTCTTTGTTGAATTATGAACGAGAGTTATTCATCCATTCAGAAAATTTGTTGGCATCCCAACTACTCTATGCTTCAGGCACTGCATCTGGCCTTGGGGAACAGGGGTGCAACAATCAAGAGTCCCAGCCAGTGTACTTTGTAATGTTTGGTCTATCTAGGAAATTAAAATATATATATATTAGACTCATGAATATGAGAAAGTGAAGTTATGGTTGTGATAGCGAAAGGACCCTTTTCTATACCATTATGTTTCCCATCTTGTTTTATGTCTAATATTTTCTCCAAAATATTTGTTGAGAGAATGACATCTCTGTTATATTGGGGTGATACATAAGGTATCTAAATAGTTCAAATAATTGGTGTAGTAATTTTCAGTTTCCAAAGTGTAATACAAACTCCCTCACATAGAAAAGTCTTCACAAATGTGAGCTCAGGATAAGAAATGAGGTGGACTAATAAGTTAAATGTATCTTCTTAAATATATTCCTATTTTCTTAAGTAGGTATTACTGGATGAATCACTGGAATTAATTCCACTCTATTTAATGGGCAAATGAAATAATGTTGTTATATTTAAAGTATACCCTTACAGATGATTGGGAAGGTGTATGGACAGTAGTCATTAGTAAAAAAAGATGCTAAAAAAATCAAATATTAAGAATAGCACCTAATACTTACATAATAATTACTGTGTGCTCTACTCCATCCTAAGTACTATGTGTGTGTGTGTGTGAAATTTCATTTATTCCTAACAACTCTTTAGACAGTTGCTATTATTAGAAACAGGCAAGAGAGGTTTGTTTCTGGTATGCTTCAGGTTCCCTGTTTCTCTCAGTGGTACCACCTTGTGTGCTGGGTTCTCTTCCTTCCGTATCTCTTTTCAATCATCATGTTTGCTTGATTCCTTGAACTAGGCTTTGATATGTCTCAAAGCTTTCTGGAATTACATTATCTATTTACTCTCTGGCGCTCCATCGGGGAAGCTCCTCAAAGGTAAGGCATGTGCCTTGCTCTCTGCTCTTTCTTCAGTGGCTGCCACAGAGTCCAGCACATTGGCAGTACCCTGTGAGCTGTGGCATAAATGACTTATAAAGACACTGCTATTCACTAAGAATATATGAACATGTGACAGTGTGATGAAAAGGCAGTTTTTTCTCCTTTCAAATGTGTCATTCCCACTTCTTACTAAGGAGCCTCTTCTTTCTTGATTTATCACTTATAGCTTAATACCTGGTCTTCCTGTTCTCTTTCTTTTCTGTTGTCCACTCAGCAGTTTCTGACAGGATCATCTTCTCAAATCATGTCATGTCCTGACTCAGAAACTGCTAATGCTGCTACTTGGATTGTCATTAAGATGTTTCCTCTGTCTTGTCCCTTCAACTCCAGAGTCCTTTGCCATTCTACCACAGAGTGGCTATATAAGCTATTGACTATAGAAATTAACAAAATTTATTATTAACCATATAATTCAGGAAGCAGGAGGGACATTAAAAACTAAAGGCAGGTATTTGATTCCCATTGCTGCGTAGCAAATTAGCAGAAATTTAAGCACTTCAAATATCCATAAATATATTTCCACACAGCTTCTATAGATGAAGAATCAGAGCACATATTTCTAGAATATTATAAAATTTCTAGAATATTTGTAAAGTTTTACAACTCATCCAGTACAATCCTACAAGTTGTCCTATGTTCTATCAGTGAGATTAGGGAAAACTGCTTTAACATTTTCACTCAGATACCATATTCTAAAGTCAGAATTATAGAAAAGTTATTTCTAGGAGTAATAAATGTATAAAGCTATTTTAGTTGAAGCTGAATAGTTGAAGTATTCTCAAGAATAGTTTTATAATATGTTAACAAAGCAAATAATAAACTCTAAACAAAAAAGTTGGGCAAAAGAACTGAAAGGAAACAGAATAAGAATTTATGAAAACAGACTCCTAATCCCTATTTTCATCTTTGAGATTGTTACAGGGCAGGGAGAGGAGCACCCTAGAGCCGGCAAACTTGTCCTCTCTAAATGGGTTCTACCATCCGCCACATCAAGACAAACATATAAGGCCTTTAATGGAAAGGAACTTTAATACAATTAGGGTACAATACAGAAAGGACAAAGAATATAGTTACTAAGTTAAACATCCAAAATTACCCATCTCCTTGAGGGTAAAAGTCCAGCCAAATAGGATTGGTCCAAAGCAAGGCCCAAAAGCCTGCCACAAGTCGGAAGGACCTTTCAGTGGAGATCCATAGAAAAGGGTTAGAAAGAGTCAGACAAATCCCGGAGGAAAAGAGCAAAATCAAAATCAAGATGAAAGCTGCCATTGTTAACCACCCCCCATGGTCTCTCACCCACATCTGCTCTAACCAGTTCAAGACAAAAAAGCAAGCACATTTTCTTCACATGTCCCTCTACTCCATGTGCCTCCTCCACATCTCCTTGCTGCTCTCCATCCTGCTTCCTTCTTCGTCCCTTCCTTCTGTCCTCCTATTTTCTCTCTCCAACATCTTCTTATCCCTGCTCCTCTCCATCTACTTAGGGCAGAACCGGGATTCTGGAACTTCCCCCTTTCCTGGGGAGGACCCTGTTACAAAATGTCTTTAACCATTGGGTACTATAGGCATTCCTTATATTTTGGAGGCATTATATGTGACTTGGTGTTATTAGCCTAGTTTTACAACACTAAAATTTGCAAATTTATAAAATATTGTCTATTCAACTTATTAAAAGTTTAAATATTATTAAATATAAGACATGTTAAATTAATTTAAATTAATCATATTATGACAGTGTATTCACCTATATTTTCCTGGCAAAGTCCTTATTTTAGGCTTAAGTAATGAAAATATGTGGCATTACTAGCAGTGTCAAAGATGAAAAGAATGTTTTTCTAATTAAGGTAGTCTGTCCTTTTGAGATACTTTGAGATCAGTTTCTTTTAATGAATAAAGGTGCTTTCAGTAATTCTAGAATACTTAACAGAGAATTTACCCCATTCTGTTACAAGAATAAAGCTATTGTATTTTTCTCCAGAATTGTAGTGTTAAAATGATTGAAGGGGGATAAAATGTATTTCACAAAGCAACTATGAGTCAAAAATACCCTTTTCTACAAAGGAATGTTTGGAACCATGAAATATCCTCTCTTGTTCTCAGTCCTTTCCTATCGAGGAAATTCAGTTCATGTCACTTACTTGCCTTTCAGATCATCACTTATTTTAGACACTACTGTGAGCTGAGTATAAAGTAATTTCTTTGTTATATTGAGCTGTATGTATGAAATTTGTGACCTGTGTCTGTCTGCCTCTTTCTGGTTTGTGACATTAGAAAAGAGGTGCAGGTAGTACCATTTCCCTTCAAAACTACAAAGATTGTATCTGCAGTATATAGGAATGTTGTATCTACCATGATATGTGAATCAGACTAGAATTTGAATAGTGTCTACTATTGACTGGTTATATGAGCTTGAGAAGGCACTTAACCTCTCTGCACTTAAATCTTATCTACAGAATGGAGTAATTATTCCCTTAACATGGAATGTTTAGAATGAAACGATAAAACAGAAGTACCTAACAATGTCTAGTACATTCTCCTCCTGGGTACTTATCGTTTATTACTTTCACTTTTTTTTTTTTTTGATATTTAAGTATTACTCTTTTTTTTTTTTTGAGATTTATTTATTTACACATACAAGAGCTGGGGCACAGGCCAGAGTCGCGGGAAGTGAGAGATTTCACCTGTGACAGAGTGGGGAGCAGAACAAGCAGATCTACTGAAATACACTGCTAAGGGGAGCAACAGGCAAGGCAGGAGAGGTCTGCTGTGCCATGTGGGTCCCCTCCCTGGCTGGGGATAGAATTCGCATGCTGTGCCAGGGATGCTTCACAGTGGGGTGCTCAACCTGCTGTGCCACCAGGGAGGCCCTACTCTCGCATGTTTATAGTCACCATTACATACTTGTTTCGATAGTGACCTTTTTACTCATTAGAAACAGTTACCAGGGGCCTTCCTGGTGGCACAGTGGGTTGAGCGCTGCACTGTGAAGCATCCGCTACACAGCAGCATGAGTTTGATCCCCGGTCAGGGAGGGGACCCACATGGCACAGCAGACCTCTCCTGCCTCGCTTCCTGCTCTCCTCAGCAGTGTTATTTCAATCCATCTGCCTGTACTGTTCCCCACTCAGTGTCTGGTGAATCCTCTCACCTCCCGCTATTCTGGTCTCTACCCCAGCTCTTGTATGCACACATAAATTAAAAAAAAAAAAAATCTAAAAAAAAAAAAGAATCAGTTACTAAGTTTTATTTTGTGCTAGTATCTGTGTCATGTGCTGAAAATGCAGGGATGAATAAAATATGGCCCTTGTCCACAAAAAGGGAAAAACAAACTTTTATGAAAGAACTATAGATAATTTAAAATGCAAGTCATTGTGTGAGTATTAATATAAGAGTATTGTTTAATACTTGTATACAACGCAAAACTACAACTGCTTATTACAAAAGGCAGTAAGTTTTATTGAACAAGTTATATTGATCACATGGAAATAATTACATTAATCTTCTGGGTTTTGCCGTGACTTTTCAGTCCTTTTGGTTGCAGTTAAGGTGGGGCTCTTTTATTTGAAATGCCCACAGGATAGGGATCCTGACTCTTGAAGTTATGTTCTTATTTCCTTTGTTGCTGGAATCATGTTGATGGTCAACTGAAGCTGTTTTCATACTCTCTCTAGATCTGATCTTTGATGAAAGGAGCCAAGAAGAATTCAAAGGAGTTACCTTGCCTTAGGGTCTTCCTTCTCCTATTAAATTGATGTATACCAACTTTGTTGGGGTTTAAGAAACACAAAAAGGCCCATGTTTATTAACTTTTTGACTTGAAAGGGGGTGTGTTCTCCTAGCAATCTAATGTTTGCCGAGAGAAGATTTAGCCATTGTTGATGATTTTAAAGAAAGGTTCTTGTGTTAAGCAGCTTAGATATTCTTAGTAACAGAAGCAAGGAAAACTGCTCTGTAAAGTACAAAAACTAATTCATTTTATTACTATAACATTTTATAAAGTCAAATTGACCTGTGTGTTTGATTAGGATTCAGTGAAATCAATTTTCATATGTAATCTAGGTTGCAGCTTACACATACCTAAAATAGGGCAAACTAGAATTGTTAATATCTAAACAAATATCCCTCATTTGGAATCCTTTTTTTTTTTTAATACCCATGAATGGTTAGTTTTTTGTTTTTTTTTTTTTATTTTTTAAAAGCATTGTTCAAACAGTCACACTATTGACCTGATTTATAAAATGGCTCACAAATCTATATTGATTTGGGTCCTGCCTGAGCCCCTGGTTTAAATTCAGACTTGACTTCAAGAATTCTTTTCCTTCTAGGTGCTTCCTTAGTATTTTGCCAGCCACAGGAAAAGCACCGTCCTCTCCCTCCCTCTACTCCCCTTATTTATGTCATAGATTCCTCCTAATCACACTCAAGTTTCCTAGGGAGTGATTCTCAGCTCTGTATTTCACAGTGCCTTTTGCAGTAACTTATTTGAAATCGAAAAGGGAGAATTTTTCTTAAATGAAACCTGAAGTCAAAAAGCTTGATATTTGAACTCTACAGAAACATTTTAAGAAAACTCAGAAGGGGAAAAAAATCACTTTCTCAGCAGATAGATTTACCCAGGTTTCCACGATGTTCCTGAAAGCAGCTCTAAACATAGTCAGTCTCTGTTCCGTAAATAGTTATCCTCTTTATTTGTGATGAGCAGTCAGAAGCTTCTTTAAACAGTGAAAGTAACTGCTCAGATTCAGAATGAATAAAGTTCTCATAATAGTTTTTATGCCCTAGTTTTTGATGATGTGGTACAGTTAGATGAGGCACTCTAGTGTTTGAATTTTGAAACAAAATCACTTCACTTCCAGTATATTCTTCCACCCTCTGAGATTTTAAGACATAAATAATATAATTACTCAGTATTGGATCCTGCGGGAAAACGGTGAAGTTGGTGAACATCAAAGGACTGTTTTAGGTAAAATGAGTGATTGGTAAGCAAATTATGAACTCCATTTTCTGTCACCACAAAATTTTAGACAAAGTCAGAGTTCAAATCTGTACCTTAGGTAAGCAGTACTTGGCTAGGACACTCTTGCTTCTGGGTTTCATTAATTCTCGGTGGCAACCAGCCTTTTGAAGAGCTATTTATAAACCTGAACTTTCTGCTCTAAAAATGGGCAAGTAGGGAACAAAGTGGGGAGAGGACTCAATGGACTATGGTGGAGGAGTATGGGTACTTTGGTGGTGGGGTGGTGTTGTGACATGCATCTAAAGAGGTGTGAGTCTATACCCCTAAATCATGTAACATGTTGCAAATCAATGTTATCTCAGTTGAAAAACTTAAGCAATTTTAAATAAATTAAAACATAGGTAAACAAATGAAATATGTATATATATTTCCAGTTACCTTTCTCTTAATCTTGGCACTTGGTACTTGCAGGAAACAATTGGTGCTTGGAAAAATACCAACAGCATATTTACAGGAAAGGAAAAAGCAATTATCAATGTTGCAAATGATAAATCTGACCTAATATTGCCTCTTTATGATGGTAAAAATGAGTATAACATTTAATATTGCATCTTAATCTAAAATAATTTGTAGGAAACCTTTGTTCTAACTAATGTTAATATTTCTGTCCAATTATTTTAATGGCTGAAATGCACATAAATTTAGTGTTCATATTGAATCAAATCATTAGCATGAAAAAATTATACTACAGCAAGTCCTGTTAGCTAATTATGCTAGATTGGCACTTCAGAAGAGGTTCATCACATTCAAGTATTATTATCATTTATGGAATAGAATCTTTTCAAAGAAGTCTTCTATTTTAAAACTTGTTAATGAAGGGGATTAAGAAATAGCTATATGTATATAAAATTATTTCTAATATATGCATATTTTACATGCTTTCATTTTACAATAAGAAGATACATATTAAACTAGATTATTTTTTAATTTGATACGTGGTGCCAGATAGGTTTCTGATCTTTAAAAAGCACTGGGTGGAATAAAGGCAAAATGAGACAGAAAAAAAGAAAACAAATTCAGTTTCTTCCTAAGAAACTCAACATATTAAAGAAGTCACTAGATTTCCCTTGCCTAGTAAATAGTTACCTTATTGAAATGAGCCAGCCTCAGATTATAATCTATAAACTGACATTTCCCCCTGAACATTCTATAAAAGACTATATACGTGCTGATACTTATTTTACTGTTTAGCCTTTATGTATAAATTTCTTAATAATAATAGCTACCTCTTATCCAGTGATTCCTTTATACAGGCACTCTGCTAAGTGTTTTGTATGGTATTTAATTTAATCTTCCTGTTAGCCCAACTAGCCAGAGAGGAAAAGTGAATTTCCTGAGATCACATGCTACTAAATGGAAACAAGATTTGTGTTCTTGATGGTCTGAGTCCATGGTCATCTTCAGTCAGAAAAAAAGGAAATCTATCAACACCTTTAAATTGCATCTTTGACATAAGACACATTGAAACAAATGCTATGCAGTTTGAGTATTTAAATATCAGTACAGCTAAACCTCCCTGAACCCTGCTCTTTTCTACTGCTCTTAAATGTTTCTAGCCTCAGCTTCATTAGTGAACAATAATCTCTGTGGAGCTATAAAAGTTATCTGGTCCTTTTTGCTTATCACGGTACTCTTAAGGGATTTCTATGCTATGATCCAATGCTTTAGGAAGATTCTTCTAAGAAATATATTTAAAATTTATGTTTAAAGTGCATTCATTGCTCATTTTTCTGGTTTTAATTATTTATTCAGAGCAAAAGTTATGACAGGTTTACTACTTATATATTATCTAAATTGTATTTATGTAGTTCTATCTGTATCTTTATATATTATACGTAATATTATATGTGTATATATATAATACAGATCTAGATATAGACAGGTATAGAGACATGTAGCTATACTAGCTGTATGTGATCTATGATTATATTAAATAGAGAAGCACATATAAAAGGAGTTATATTCAGGTATAAGATTTTACAAAATAATCAAATTCTTAAGAATTTGAAACAAATCTTAGTTGTCTTTTTTTTTTTAATATTGATCATTTGCATTCTTTGGACTAAGTCATAAATAAACATGTCATAGGGAAAATATTTTTTCTTAATTTATTTTATTCAACGTACAAGCCACAATGCATTGCTTATCTTAAGTAGTTCCAGAGCTGATACTGTTTCATCTAGTCTTTCCAACTCAAAGAAAACTTAAACTTAATTTTCTCACTGCGTGATAGTTATATTTGTCTTGTGTCTAAATTGCAAGTTATATCAGGGCAAAATCAACATTAAATTCACCCATAGTCATGTGAAAGTGCTGTATTTATTGAATTAATGAGTGTTTATTATTTCAAATAAGTTTGTCAGCACTGTAAAGAGTTGAGCTTTTTAATATGCTTTCTGGGATAACTTGAAAAGATGAGCCCAAGTTAGGCAATTGTTTCTGATATGTTATTTTGACACCCTCTCCCCCAAACACTAGCACCTTATACCTTATATATGTTCAAGAACTATCTATTGGAAATGAGTTAAATGGCATTTTTTGAAGTATAATCTCCTAACATATTCTTTGTGCTCATGTTTAAAATGTAACTGCTCTACCTATAAGCATATAGAAATCAGTATAAAGGGTATAGTAATATTTCTAATCTTTATGATTCAAATTATAATATCTTCAGAACATTTTTCCGTAAAGAATGAATGAATGGAACTAAAACAGAGTCAATAAAATTCACAAAGGGAAGAAATACAGATAACCAGTAAGCATATTCAATGAGTTATAACCTTGTTATTGATAAAAGGAATGTGTTTGACTAAAAATGAAATTTGATTTTCCTATCACAATGCATGAGTATAGGCTAGAGAGTACTTTGATAATAGAAACTGTTATGTCTTTTTGGAGGTCTGCTTAATAATACATAGCAGAATTTTAAATCAGCATACCTTGCTAGAAATCTAGTCGATCCATTAATAATCTAGTTAAAAGAAACAGCACAAACATGGATGCTCATCATATCACTTACTTTTGTGTTTGAGAAAGGACAGGAGGAAGGATAACAAAGAGGATGGGATGGAAGAAGATTGGACTCACTGAAACATGTGACACCATGGACTTTGTTAAATAAACCCTTTGTACTATACCATGGATTCCTTTGCATATATGAAAAGGGGCAATGTAGGTGTAATATGAGGGAAAAAATGTACCTGAAAGGAAGAATGTATATATTGAAGGAAGGCTGAAAGAAGAGCATTACTCTCTCTTGAGTATTTGCTAAATGGTATAGGGGACTAAGTATACAATGAAAACAAAGGCCATATTCTAATGACCCTTACTACTGTGCGGCTCTGAGCCCAAGGGATTGATAGTAGTTATTTTATACCCGAAGCATATGATTTGGTTTTGAGATTATAGTTCTACACCTAACAAGCTAGATGTATTTCTGGCAATATATCTGAACAATGTTTCTGTATCATCTAAATGTCATTGGAGGTTGCAAATTTATCTCTGTGGTAGAGCTTCCAATTGAGTCTTCTAATAGAATTTTAAGCAGTACCTGTAAAGGAGCCTGGAATAATACTTGAGCAATACCTACAGAATCTTCCACTGGAAACTAAAGATATAGGAGCAAATGATGTGTAATATGCTTTTGAAAGTTACCATAAAATATTGATGCCCACTGACACATCTCTATTATTTTATGCCCTGAAAATACATTCGTGTTCTTGTCACATTCTGTTTATAACATATTTTATTATAAATGTATGAATCTTCCAAGTCTGATGCTTTCTTACACATTTACTTTTCTGTTCAGTCCCATATCTGGAAATGATGAATAGTATTCCGACATTTCTGTGCCACAGTTTTTCCAACCTATTTTAGTGTTATTGTTCATTATTTAAACCTATAATAAGGATAATGTTCTGATTAACCTTTATTTATTGCTGTGTTTCTTTCACAGAGTATATAATATTTAAGATTCCTTGATGATACAGTCATTATTGCCATTAATTTTTATTTTGTTTTTGTGTTTTTGAATAATGCAGACATGTGAAGAAATTGTTTTATTTATAATATACTTATTAACTGGAGAGAAAATAAACATTTGAGTGTAGTAAGCAGTTTCTGAACTTTAAGGAGATATTTATAAATAGAAGGTAATAATCTTTATTTCATTGTAAAGACCGGATCAAAATCAAGGGCATGCTTGTTAAAGCTGTAGTTCCTGATATTTTTATGGGTATCTGTGTTGCTTGGTTGTGTTGGTCCTTTTGAAACTCAAACATTTATGAAAATTCATAATTTTGTGCAAATATTGAAGACCTAGAATTGCAAAGTCTGTATAAACCAAAAGTTGCTGTCTGCTGGTTAGGCACAAACTAAATTTCTGCTTAGCTCTTCTTTGCATTTTTAATTAGAATTACTTGTTTGTTACAATATGATTTCTTCAAAAATAGACACTATGAAGCAGAAGAGGAGCCACAGGCTATATGTTGAATAGAAGGTTGATTAGTTGGCCAAACTTGAGGGATGGGTGCCTGCCACATTTCCTAGGGAAATAACTTCTAATCTGAAATTTCATTGTGCCAATTACTGCTCCCTATTTGTGTTCAGTGTTGCCAACAATGTTCTCGTTGCTTTTCAATCTGATATAACAGTTTATGTATATTTCC
Source organism: Galemys pyrenaicus (assembly GCA_019455555.1). NCBI lineage: Eukaryota > Metazoa > Chordata > Mammalia > Eulipotyphla > Talpidae > Galemys > Galemys pyrenaicus. The sequence goes on from JAGFMF010011709.1 coordinate 17,276,466, forward strand.
TTGTGGATAAAGAGCAAAAAGGTATAGTTTTTGAATATCTTCTAGTTGTAAAGCATATTTTTGTAATTAAAAATCTCCAAGTTACTTTCTTCTTGCAATATTTTTTTCTTTCTGTAGGCCTCTTTTCCCCTTTTGCTCATAATGCTTCAAGTTTATTGAACTCTGAGCATATCAACAGTGGTGTATGTAGAACTCCTTCCACACGGGAATGAAATGTGACAACTTTTGAATAGTAATTGGCAGTTTGAGGCATTATATGGAATATTGTCAAGGTATATTCCTGGTATTAAGTGATAATCATTGAAGAAGCACTGTATATGTTCGTGGCTTAATATAAGCTGGGAATAATATTGGAATTACATTTGCTTTTTAAGAACAATTATGTAATCTCTGTATTACCTTGTCATTTTAGTAAAACTGAACTGCTCTCTTTTCAAATTTCCTGTACTTTATCAGGCTTTTGTGTGTGTATGTATAGTGCATTCAAGGTGCTTATACAGTTATAATAACTTACAAGAAGACTTTCAAATTGGCACCAGCTAATTAAAAAAAGCAAACTGATACAGGTTTCATGAGAAGGAAATTGTAAAGGAAGTAAGGAAGCGTGTGTGTGTTTGTGTGTATTCTCCCTTCTAATGAACAGAAATCAGAAACATACAGTGAAATTATCTGCATCATCCATGAAAGTTATTCAAATTCTTGCTAACTTTAAGACACAGTGTATGACTAAATTTGTGTTTTATGACAAAAGTTGATACCATAATGCTTTTGTTATGACACTCTTAAATACAATTTATGCATTTTTTATGAACCTGATTTTTTACTTAACCCCCTGCTTTATGCATTTAGAATTTTAAAAATCTGCAGTAAAAGTTACTGTCTTTAGTGATCCGTATTTCAGTTCAAAAAGAAAGCAAGTTCTATTACATATAAATTAAAATTTTTTTATTCTAGGAATTAATTATTTAATTTGTTCTTTTTCCTTAGTGACCAGAAAATTCTGCAGTATTATGGTCTGCTTCTTTTATAATCTATAGACAAACAGAATATTTATCTAAGTTTTTAAGTAGAGGTACTAAATCCACATGCATGACTTAAAATATTACCCTCCCTACTTTTTTACTTCTTTGTGTTTTATTAGATCTTGAAATTTGCTTTGACTTTACATATACAAATTACAGAAATACATTATACCTCTTACTACATTGATAAGTGAAATTTAGATGCTTATTAGTTTTTAATATCTTTGCATATTATATTACTCCTCACTAATGAATACCTTTTAAAAAAAGATACTTTTCACTATTCTCAATGGACTATAAAGAACTGTTCTTTCTTCTCATGGGTAAAGGAATGAGAGAAATTTAAATTGTGGAATGAGATAGAATATACAAGGCATGTCTAGAATGTTATCAATTGCTAGAAGGAGCCTTTACATAGTGCTGTAAATTGTCCTTCTATAGAAATTACTTCTTTTATCCTTGTCTTCCGTCCATCCATCCATCCATCCATCCATCCATCCATCCATCCATCCATCCATCCATTCTAAAGTGTGTCATTACGGCTCTGTGGATTTGTGTCCCTAAACAAAATTTTAAAAATAAAACAGACTTTCCGAGGTTCTTCCTATCACCATTATTATCCAGTGATTGAAATAAATTGTAGCCTCTGAAAGGATTATTTTTCTTTCATATATTTTGTGAATTTCTTCTTAGAAGTTTTGGTAATTTAAAAATTTCAGTGGATTATTTTCCTTTTCCTTAAAAGTCATTTATTTAAACAGTATCAGGAAAATGACTCTAAATTTTCTGCATAATGCACAAATATCACAAAAGGGGATGTCACCTTATAGTATCTTAGGATACAAAATCTATAGAACAGAATATTTCAGTTAAACCTGGAGACTCCCTTTATTGTTTGGATTTGCCACTCATAATTTCAATGACTTTGAAATTCATTTAACAGAAAGTCTTGCTTCCTCATCTCTTTCAGAAAGACATTTCTAGTGCTAAAAATTGAAACAGCTCCTTAGGGCATGAAGTCAGAATGCACAGCTTTTTCCAGACCACTCCTCTAAATATTAATGCAATTTACATGAATCACACATAACATAAGCTGTCCCTTTGTGCTCGAAAATGCCACGCTTTTTATAGTTGCTGCTGTACAGCAAGGATAATAAGAACCAAAGTCATAAAACAGTAATTAATATACTTCAGAAGTGAGCTGTTTTATTGGGTAGATGCTAATTAAGGATGATAAATGACAGTGGTTGAAATAAGCATAAACCATTTGGGTCAACACAAGTGAAAGGTCAGGTATCATCCTGAATGCTTTAATTACAGATAGTTTACTTTTCCTTCCCCTCTCTCCTAAATATCTGAAGGGACGAGCCACATAACTAAAAGGGAAATGGTGTGTGGTGCATGGCCTAAGGTCTGAAGGTAAGTAAGAGAGAGATGTGATGAATCATTTGATTGACCTGCTCCTGCTGAGGTTACATCATGCTCTGTAACCAAATATGCTAATGCTTTCTGATCCTGGCACATCTTTATGTGTTTTGGGGTGAATCACAGGAGCAGAGCAATGTGTTATATCGTGCACATTCTAAGCAAAGACTGTACCCACAAATAAATTCTGAAAAGTTAGAATGTGGCTTCAGATCATCTTCATCCAATGCTTAATATCTATGAAATCATCTAAAATGAAAAATGAATAAGAAACAGCCCCAGAACATGAGTGCAAAAAGCGAAATGCATTTTACATCTTTAGCATAGAGAATGCGAGCCATAGAGATTCTGGTTATTCAGATGTTCTGGATATTTGATTCAGTTTGGTAACTGCCTGTTAACAATTTGGTTACATTTGTTTACCTATAGTCTTTCTTAAATAATATTTAATCTTAATTTTTATATGTAATACTTCTATTTCAGTGACTAATGTTAAAATATACTAAATGACCATCCTTTGGTAAAACTACACTGACTAGACACAATAAAGTTATATTGTCTCTATATTATAAACTTAAATTTCACTGATAAAGCTATAGTTAGGTAGCAATCTTGTATGAACTCATGTCAACGTGTATATCTAATTCTTAATATGCAAAGCTCTGCATTTTAAAAATGTTTGAAAAATGCAGCATGAATAAGTAAATGGAATTCCTTATTTTTAAATTTGGGAAGTGATCACATCTTGCATAGAATTATTTTAAGTGTTGCCTTTCATTGTCTTTTCCAAAATCTGGAAAGGACACTGAGTTTAAAGTGAGTGTGATTCAAGATTACCGATCCATATTAGATCCCAGTCTAAGAGTGAAAAACCTAATTAGATTGCTAGAAAATGAGCCAGAGAGATACTATCCTTTAAAGTTCCATCCTTGTCACCCAATCATAGATATAATCAACCTGTCAATGACTAAATTATATATAAGGTCGGGCATGAAAATATACAACGTAGTTTCAGTTATAGTCTTTCATTAATTAATTGAGAGATTTATATTTCCAGAAGTTGTCAAAGGAACTGGATTAGATCTGTAACTGGGGCGTAGCATTGATGTGGTGTAGTGGTTGACTTAAAAAAAAAACAAAACCTTGAGTCTAACCCATTCATATTTTCAGAAGAGAAGTGTTGATATGATTGTGGCACTATTCATTTGGGCATTATGGGCCAAGGCATAGCAAGAAAAAAAAATAATTTTTACCAATAGCCAGTTTACTGAAGACAACACCAGGCACTGTCTTTTTAGCACCAGTTAATGACGTTCTAGTTAATTTGTAACTTGCACAATATCTGTTCTTGCTATTGCTGCCAAGCATATTGCAGATCAAGGAGCCTGTTATGCAACTGTGAATAAGAATCTTGGGCCACTTCACACTGTTTCATCTTGTCAATTGGGAGTTTTGTTTGGTTCAGTGTGTGTGTGTGTGTGTGTGTGTGTTAGGTGTGATGACTTTTGCGCAGACAAGTAATAAACTATGTGTATCTTTTTCCAGAACGTATTCTGAGTTCTGTAATTTCTAATTACTCCCTGTGTGCATGACACTTGGGGGAGAGGGGCCTCTACACTTAATATGCACTTCAATTCTGTATTTTGAAATAATGAGCTTGAATAGGGTAACCACTCTGTTCTATTCTTCAGCTTTTTGTGTGCTGCTGAAAGTATGAAACTGTCAAAATCATTTCTATTTATCTTTGGCAAGGTTTTTTTCATCGTTCATTGGAGAGTATCTCTAATCTGAAAATTCTTTATAACTTGGACATGGTAACCACACAATTAGCATGTGGCTCACGAAAAGTTGAAAACGCAATTTCATCCCTACTTCCACTTTATTCTGGGAGTCAGCTTTCAAGCAGTACTATTTGCTTGTTCATATGCGCAAGGGGAATTATTTTTATTCAGCATGTCTCCCTCCTAAAATCCTGGATTAGATTAAGCAAATATCCCCTTTATGTAAATAAACGTTTAATTAAGCAGAGTTGGTAACAATGTCAGAAACAATAAAACGGATGATTTGTCAGAAATAAACTGCTGTGCATCTGATCCTTTGAAGATAATTGAAAGATGACTATTTAAAAACATCAATTGAAAAAAAAATATATGTGGATCTTGATGAGTTACAGTTACATAAATTACTGTGGCATTCGCATTTTGGAAATTAAAACTCAAACAAAAACAGGGCTCTAGTGTGTCACTTCTCATCAGGGAAGTGCTTTATAGCAAAAAGTAGTGGAATCTTCCTGAGAAATTTCCATAAGCAAGAAAGCCCTAGATAGTGTGAACCATAAAGGAGAAGTACTCCTTCTTTACCTTGTCTCAACAGTTCCTTGGGATAAAATCTTTGTTGCACCAAAGGTTATGGAATTTTTCTTCTCTCAGAGAAGTTCCCTTATGAGCAGCTTTGTGGGGAAATGATGACTCTCCTTGCTTGAAGAGATTCAGGTCTGCTAGAAGCCTGAGGTCATTTACACAGTGAGGTGGGAATAGTGATCAGAAATAGTATGTTTAAAACTAGTGTCTTAACTCTGGTGAGAGCTGGTCTCACTTCCCTGAGAGACCTTATAGAGCTTGCTAGTTATCACATTCCATTTTATCCCCTTTCCTCTGTTAACATCATCTTCCACACTAGACTCCCAGCCCTCACCACACTTTGAATTTTTGTTTGTTTATTTTATCTTGGCTTTCGGATATGCATCTATCAACTCAGATCACTAAAAATTTCAGAATTAGTCTGCTTTATGTGTGCATAAAACCAAGTCTTTTTCCTTACAAAAGGCCAAATGCCTTCCTATCAAGAGGCTCTTCCATTCACACTCTACTACTGATTTCTTAGCAACGTTGGAGCATTTTTTTGTCACAAAGCAGGTTTTACAGTAACTGCTGTGACTGCCTCCCTGCCCTCCATGAGCCAGAGCTGTTTTTTAAAGACAGTTTAAGGAAAAAAAAAAAAAAAAGACACTATCAAGAGAATCAAGTGTCGTAAAATGTGATTTTTTGTTTCTGTAACTCCTCCAAACTTTAAATAAATCAGTTCTGGTCATTTCCTTTATGTAAATGATTTTGGGGAAGAAATAAGAACCCGTTATGGGAATATCACTTAAAATTTCTTTAGAAAATTCTAACGTGGCTTCAAATACAGGTCTATAGTAAGATCTTACTAACCATTACAGTGTAAGATTACAATGAGAAAATTATTTTTATTCAATTCTGAGGGGAGGACTATTAAAGTAGTGCATAATTTCAGAGCAGTTCTCTAGAGATGAACTTTTTTATGGTAAAATGAAGCAATGTAACATAATGCAAATCGTACTACCATTACAAAAAGGAAATTAAAGTTGGAAGAATCTGTCAAAATATTGTGAAAGTTGAGGAATCAGACTTTATTGCTTTATTTTTAGACTTTGCAAAGATGTTCCACGGCAGAAAAGCCTCTGGGCATTTTAAAGTGGGAGGGAAATGAAAAGAGCAGTCACTTCTAAAATGCCTGTTAATTCAGCCAGCTTCGCCCCGCCTCTCCTCTTTCATCCTACTGCTCCCTCCCTATGCTGACCATTTTATCTGCAGCAACTCTGGATCCATAGCCAGAGTCTGTCGAAAAGGGATTTGTGATTTCAGATGTTTCCTAGGTCATAAGCTCTTCAGCATACTAATTGTTTCTCATGTTGAAACTCCATTGCAATCTTTAGAAGCCCTTCATGACTTTGTTGAAGAGCTTACATTAAGGTTTCAGAAGAATTCTCAAACTCCAGACATTTAAGGAAAGGAAATAAAGCCCTCAACTATATTACATTTGTCAACAGTTTCCTTTTCAGAATATATCATGACTAGGTGTCTGATATTATAGAATTATGTTTTCCTTCTGCCCTTTCAATCAAATGAGTGACATTATTTTTACAAAAATAATAACAGTACGACCATCTAGTGTAATGTTTGCCTGGTCTGGGAAGTCACAGAAGTACCATCACATCCATTTTAAAAAAACGAAAGTCAACCAAAAGTACCTTTATCTACCACTTACCCTCTGTGCCCTTTTGATAGCTGAAGCCAGATTATAATTTGCCCATTAAACCTAGACTGTCGGAGTGAGAGTGCACAGCGTTTGTGGTTCTAGCAGTTTTGTGAGTTCTGATTGAATTTAAATGCCCCAAAAGAGTTTGTGCTGTGATAACTACCTACCTCTGTAGAGGTAACATAATGATCTAGCTATAAACAGTGAATCTCCACTGCTGAGTGATATAAACTTCTCACTGTTTCTTCAGTATTAAAGCACATGTTTAATTTAAACTTCAATATGGTAACAGAAACTCCAACTTTATAAACTACTGTCTTTTATGTAAAAAAATACAGTGTATGTAGCCATTATAATTAAGATAAAATGCATCCTCATTTTAAAGATTATGTATATGAGCTTCCAAAGTTTCTATGTCATATTCAGTTCTTGAGTACACAGTAAAAGATGATACTGTGCACAAAAGTTACAGCTGCTCTAGAATAATGTTGGAACAACTCATTTCATTCCCTGATATTCAGACATACATAAGTTAGGATAGTGTTATCTTTCCTGATATGTATGTAAATATGTAAATTATAAATATTTTATATAAAATATGTAAAACATATATATGTATATATGTAATAAGGTCAATGGGTGTATTAAAAGAAAACAACAGAGATTATGTATAAATTTAAGCTATGAGAACGTCAAGGTCTTAGAACTCAAAGCTATGTCCTAGTTCTTTCTCTTGTGCTTCAGAATCACTCTTTGCCAGCTAAATCACTGCTTTTGATGGTTTCTCTTGTCCAGGGCCAAGAGAGCCAAATGTATTACAAAGGCTTTACATTGAAAATTTTTAATAATGTGTGTAAGAGTATGTTTTTGATATTGAGGCTATGTTGAATTGATTTTCAAAAGTATTTAGAATTTTTCTTAAATCCTGGAGAAATGCCTTTTGAAATATTTTCCTAATTTACCAACAAAAGAGAACAATTATGTAATAGGGCACATTGTAAAGATTTTTAATTTTCCATTTGTGTTCTGATATTCTTTAGTGGATAAGTCCTTAAAACCCTAACTCTAAAGTGAAATTGAAAAGTTCTTAAGAAATCTGTTGTTACAGAGTCTAGGATGGGGGAGAATAATTACACATAGCTTTTTGATAAACAGTCTAAATTGTGCTTCAAAGGACAGATGTGGCTTTAATAATCTGAACCATTTGCATTTTCAGATTAAACTGTGCTTGATTGCATTGTACTTGATATGTATACTTAAATCTATATGTTAAATGTTATACTTTGATATAGCACATCTTGTTTGACTTTGTTCCTATGATCTGACAAGCTTCATTATATAATAAACTAGTTTAAATAAATCTTAAAGACATAAAAGTGTTCCTGACAGTAAGAAAAAATTTAAAGCACACAAATGATATATCGGTTAGATGTTCCAGAGAGAGTCAAAGTTTTTTCATTCAAATCTTTGAACATGTGTTTTGAATAAAGCTGTAAGGCATTTTCCAGTAACCAGTGTTGTATTACAAAAATGAGTAAAGTAAAACAAAAGGAAAACATGTTTCAACATTTTATTCAGTATTGTCACATATTGTTGCACATTTCCTGCTGGAAGTAAATGTGACATTTGTAATGTTAATTTTTCAAACCTAACCTTTTATATCATATAAAATATTGCTGAGAATATTATACTCTTGTCAGACAAGCACAAATAATGGACTGTTCTACCAGAATTCAAATGGGTTTAATAGTTTTATGTACAGTTTTATTTTTGATATAAATCCATCATTATAATTTTTTAATTTTTCCACCAATGAAAGGCAGGTTGCAGAACACTTGATCCAGTATCCTAGCATTTTGTATAGAACCAAAACCAAGAAAAATGTCACTACTGTTAAATTCATTGCTGGGATGGACAAAAAAAAAATTGGGGATAATATGGTGATGTCATTTTTAAAAAAAGCAGGAAGTTTACTTAAAAGTAAGAAAATTCATGTTCTCTTACTAGACTTTTTCTATTAATTGGAAATTAATGACTTAGCTGACTCTGAAGTACAAAAAATATATTAGGACATCTATTTGGTTATTTTGCTTTTCATAATAAACAACTGTCAGGCACTAACTCCATGAAAGTAAGGAGGTGAAGTATTGAGCACGTGCAAGTAATTTCAATATTTAACATGCCCAATTGGTGGGGGAGGTACTTAAAAACTAAGCTATAAACTAATTTATAGAAATATGAATATAATTCACTTCAATGTTCTACTTATTATTTTATTAAAATATTAGCTTTGGAACAACATCTAAAACATGTACTTTATAAGCTATCATTAACACTACATTTCTACTAAGAGAATCTACTTCTTTGAAATAAGGAAAACCAAAATTTAATATTCAAGTTGTGGATACTCCCCATCTAATGTTAATCCATTTGATTGTTTGAAAAATAAAATTATTTGCATAATTGGCAGTCTGAAATTAAGGACATAGTAAATAGTTTGCTCCTAAATTTAAGCACGGGGTTCTTATCATGAGGGTTCCCAGATCGGCCTGCCTGGAGATGGGTATTTGGCTTTGTACAGTCTGTGGTCAGCAGCTGGCCAGACTCCCTTGCACCCCTCCGCGGGGTCCCCGTATCTGACCTCCAAGGTGAGGAGTATTTACGTGAATTCTGTTATTGTTGTGTCTAGGCATTTAGATAGAATGTGTGAGGAGGGTGGCTGAGACTTTGCTTTTCATTTCACTCTCTAAAGATAAAAAGAGTTGAAACCTCTGAGGAAAAAAACGCACATTTTCTCGGTGTTCACGTGGGTTAAACTAAACTTAATTTTTTTATCCAGCCAGTCTTTTTACCAGCTTAAGCTCAGTATATGTGAGGGAACCTGTGGCTGTCACAGGAGTTGCTACCTAAGCTTTGTGACCTGTAGCTTCGGGGTTTATTCTCCTGCACGATGAACTCTTAACTGACTGAGTGAACACATCTCAGCCATCATACCCAAGTGTCATGAACAATTTCACTAGGGTGGCTTGTTGTAAATTTCACCAAGTTTGGTTGCAGGAATTATTTCTTCTCACAACACCTTGAAGAAGAGAAAGCAGGTGTCACTCTGTTTTAAAGATGAGAAAATCAGGACACAAAGACGTTAAACATTTTCTTGGTAGAAATAAAAGACCTATTAGTCAATTTCTGGCGCAGTTATGTGTTGAATGTGTGACTTTTGGCAGGATACCGTCTGGCTTCATCACACATCTCATGAATGAACAGAGACTAGAAAAAGTTTGCCTGGCCTTTTGGCTTTTACTGCACTCACTGCAGGGTGACTGAAAAATAGAAGCTCTAGTGCTTAGTAGACTGCAGAAGTGTACTTTCTTTTCTAAGTTACTGCATCCCTTGGATAGATATCTGGAGATGATGAAAGGAAATGTGTTTGTGAACCAACCTGGTATTTAATAAAAGCTAACATTTATTATGCACTCACTGTATGCTAGATCCTCTCCTAAGCATCTTCCATGCTTTAACTCCATCTGAACAGCGCTATGTAGTGGATACCACTGTCAACTACAGTTTATAGATGAGAGGATTGATGTAAGGGGAGAGGTTAAGTACTTGCCCAAGGTCACAAAACAGCAGCAATAGCTCCAACCCCCTGCTTGTAACCACCCAATTATACTGCCCCTTGCTACACTATAAATCCTCAGTCTGTTCACTTAAGCCATCTTATGAAGGGGTGATAACGGGTCTCAGTGATTTTTCTGCCCCAGTAGCTGCTAGTTTGTCTCTAGATGTCTTGATCATCCTCTGTGGGCCTTGGAGTTGCTTGGAAACTGTATTGTTCTGTGCAGGTCAGTTGGGATCACCCAGGACGTTGTTGAGACTTACAGAATGAGATCATATTTCTTCAGAACACCCTCATTATGAATTTCACTCACTATTGGCTCTAGGTTTTGCTTTTTGGATACAGGAACAATACTTACTAAGTTTAGGATAGCGGTTACATTTTGCAAAAGAGGAAAAGTATTGGAAACGGGTAAATAGGAAACTTCTAGCGCATAGATGGTAAGTTTGGTTTGTACTTAAGTTGTTTGTTTGCTTTAAGGTTCAACTTTTTGTTAGATTATGTTTTCATTAGGTTATCTTTATATTTGTGCTCAAAATAATTCCAAATTAAAAAATAATTATGGATCATAGCATAGATGCAGACCTATAGGCAATCAGTAACCATTTTGTGATTCTAGAACAGATGGACTAAAAAATAAAAGTTCAGACAACTTTTAATCATAGCCTGGGACAATCATTTTATGCTTCTTACCATTATAACTGAGGTTTATAGAAATCAGTTATTCACAATGAAACTGGGAAAAGTTCATAGTATTTTTTTTTAATTCAAAAGACCCTTAGAAACAAACCGTATTGAAAAAAATTGAGACCTAGAAATATTAATTGACTAAAGAAACGCCACAAAGATAGTTGGTTCAGATGTTCATTAGTTCCAGAAACCTTTATGGAATGTCTACCATGGGAAAGGAACCTTCGATGTTGCTGGGGACACATCACGAATAAGACAGTGTCTTCAAAGGATTTGTAGTCTTTTGAGAAAAGGCATCAGGATAAACAAATAATTATAATACAGACCATTAATTGCTTTAAGAAAGGATGTACTGGTTGGTCTGTGTACCTGTCATCTATATATATGCCTGTCCATGTATACACCTGTCCTTTAATACATACAAAGCTTTAGCATAGTACACATGACACACAATTCTTAATAAGTAGTATTTGTATGATGTATCACTATAATTCCCAAATTTTTATTGAATTTTACAAAGCACAATTTTCCTCTACTTACCCCCTTTATATTAATGAGGTGAAACCTTTTAAACTTTCAAGCAAATTATTAAAACTATACTATAGAACCTTATACATATTTCTATAGCTATACATATTTGCAGTGTTTTGTTTGGTACATAATTTGACTTCAGCTACAAGATAAACTTACCCTATTACTTAAGTCTCTTAGTTATATGTTGTAGTCTTAGACTATGTATATGACTGTGCACCTACAATCATGTAATATGTGATCAGTAAATTGTTGTTGTTAAATTAATGTAGTCTATAAAGAGTTAGGAGTAGAGATAGAGAAGTTAGTTGTCTAAGTTGCGTCTTAGGACTTTTTTTGAATAAAAGTGATTTGGGAAATTGCAGTGTTGGCTTACAAGGCTTAACTTGCCCTCAAGTTTCTCAATCACAAGTGACTACTTTTATGAATTCAGTGTGATGCAGCTACAATTAGTAGCAAAGTTCTGCAGTTAAACAAAGTTCTGGCTTTAATAAATAAAATTACTTGTGCATTTATTATATGAAAAAAGAAATATTTCTGTATAATGTTGAAGTTTTATAAAGCCTAGGGGGGAAATGCCTCCTTTTTGGTTTTAACTTAAAAAAACACTGAGGTTAAAGTTCAAATATGAACACTAATCAGATACAATAGCCTTCTCACTGAAATTTCAGTAAGAGATAATCATATTTTCAGTCTGATCTGTGTGTGTGTGATAGAGAGAGAGATTGTACATAACTGAATAAATTAACATAGCAATATTTCAGTAAAGAAAATATATTATTTAATGGACAGTGTAATCTGTTTGATCATAGATTTAACTGAGTAGGCAGTTATATTTAAGCATGGGATCATTTTTAGTTCACTGGTTTAGCAAATATTAATTGAACACCTACTATGTGTTCATCACTGTTTTAGGTACTGATAATATATCAGTAAACAGCTGAGACAAAGACACCTTCCTCCTTAATAACGCCTTTATGATAAAATAAGCTAGTTATTAATGAATAATTAATTTCCTTTATAAGAACTCACTCATGTGTTATTGAAATATATAAGTAGAACCTTTAATTCCATATTACTTATGTATCATTTTTTAAATATTTGTATACAGTTGGGTACTGTTTTGCATAATTTTTACTTAACAATTGAAAAGACAGATATATTTATATGTATAGCTCAGTATGCTACTAAAATTCTAACCGTAGAGATATGTGAATATTTCCCATGATTTGAACTTGATCATGCTCTATCATTTCTCAATTATGGGAAACAATAAAAATAGTGTATAGGGATTTCATAGTGTAATTCTATTAAAATTAGTGGCACATTGTATACCTAAACACCTGTTCACAGTTCAAAATCCAGGCAGTCAATTCCATTTAAAAGATCACTAAATCTGTAATCTAATAGTCTTTGGGGATCATAGTTTAGTATTGTTTGCTTTCTCATTTAACTTTGTCATTCTACAAACCCTTTATTATGATAATTATACAATTCTCTCAGCTTGGTGTGATTCCCAGGTGTCTGACCTTTAAGTTGCCCAAAATGTAAACAAATGGGGAGCTAGAACAGTCACTAATTGAAATTTGGAAAATAGAGTGCACTGTAAGTTGGCCTCAAATATGAATTGGTTAACAGAAAAAGGTACATTTTAAAGCTTTCAAAACTTTTTACTCTAATTCATTTTTTAGCTTTGAATCAATACCTTTAATGATTAAATATATATTCTGGCCAAAATGGTTACAATGACCTGAAACTCATATAGAGATGAAAGACCAGTACCAGTGAATTATTTAGTTGCTTTAACTCATGGTGACTTTAAAGGCTCTTCCATTTTAGGTTTTCATGGACTGTATCTAACTTTTCTCAGAGTGCCTTAAATTCTTTTCCCTTTTCAGATTTCAGATATATCGTATTTCTGTATTTTACCTTATATTTCTGTCAAGATCTACTTTTTATCATAAAGAAAAAAATTAGTAAGGTGATAATGCAAACAAAAGAATTGCTGATTGTTTAAGAACTTTTTAAGGCTCCTAGTCTATTATTTATCTGTTTACTATAAATTGAGTTAATTTATCTACTCATTGGTAGTGCCACTAGTTGCTTTTATTTTTGAACAGTTAACTTGAATTAATACATGCGTTGGAAAAGTACAAACCTGCATTAGCCATTTCCACTTGTTTTTAAAAACTGGCTTAGTTTTTATTATATTTTTTAAAAAACAGTATTTAAATACAGTTTTAAAAGAAATTCTTTTCCTTTATAGTTGCAAATGATTTTCAATTTTCCATAAATGATTTTAGTTTCCAATAGAATTATAGAGCCTGCTATAATTAATCAGTACTCTGCTCCTTCAAAACAACTTCTCTGAGTGCTGAGTTGTGAGTTCATATGTGTTTCAGTGATGTTGGATGTCATCGTAGGTGCTACCCTACATGCTTAGCAAATAAATAGTTACTGTGTTCTCGGTCATATCTGATTGATTTTTCTATATGTTTATTGTTAAATTTGAATTGAATTATAGCAACATTATTTATTAGAATCATAACCATTGGGAATGAAGGGGCCAGCGGTAGATGGGTTGGCCCCATCTATTTACAGAGACTCACAGAAGTGACTGGATGACCAACAGCAATGGACACTCGGTTTGGATTTTGCCCATTTGCTTCAGTTCCTAATAACTTCAAATTGTTATCAGTAATATAATTAGGTATATGTATGTGAAGGGAAATATACTGATAGCATCTTCTTTAAATCAGACTCGTTTAAGAGAGCTCTAGAGTAGAATAAGAATATACCATTTACAAAACAAGTTTCTGAGCAACTCAATAGTGCTTCTATTTTTGGAACACTATAAACAGCACAACCTCCTGTGAGCCATTCTGTTAGCTACCAAATCATATCCCTAGGGAATCTAGTCTTTGACTGGTCCCCTTCCATTTCTTCACATCCAGGGTTGAACATCAGGGTTGAAAAAGGAACTTGGAAGTCACGTGACCTCTTGCAGTTTCCAAAATTTCTCTTGAATTTAACCCTTCATTTGGGTTGTCTCGTTGTTGATGCTTAATCATCAGAATCTCACAAACTTCCCAAAGGGACCGACATTTCTACTTCTCCATTTCTTAGCCCATCGTTCCCGCAAATGTATAGTATAACACACAACCATGATTGCATTATATCCACCTCAAACCCTGCTAAGTGTTCTCCGTGCTTTTTTAATAGTCAACACCAAGTTATTTCTGAGCCAGTTCACCCATGGGTACCAGTCTGTCGTCCTTCCAGCTCTGGCTGTGACTTAATTTCTCTTCTCTTGCCTGATCTGGAAAACTTTCACTCACCATTCCTGTCTTTATAAATATTGAATCTGAGCCAACCTCAAACTGATGAATTTTTTGGTTTTAGTTTTACCTTTTTTTTAATCTTCAAATTAAAACTACCTATGTTTCATCTAAATTTCTATCTAAATTTTATCTAAATCTTAAAGTAAAATGACTACACTTTATCTAATCAGTCTAAATTAACCACTTCCTCTTCTTTACATCAGTACTGTTTTGGGTGTACACTGTACTTTCTCTGTGACTCTTTTAGAGCAACAGTATTTTTCACATGTCTGTTTTCTCCACAGCATTGAGTGGTGAGTTTTCTCCCCTACTAGAATATGAGAACTTTGATCCACTTTGCTCCAGGCTGTTCCCAACTCACTGGAAAGCTCATAGACCCTTAGTAAACACTTTCTTAATAGGTGAACATATTTTGCTCTGAATTGCACTAACTTGGATAGAATGCTTAGGAAAAAATAGAAATTCCATATATTTTATAATACTTTGTTTATTCTCTTTACAAATTTCTTAATCAATTTAAGCCCAAAATAGGTCTAAGACGGTAAATGTTATATCGTATCAAAGAAAGAGGAAGTGTAATCATGCATGTCCTTTTATATTTCATGGGGAAAATAAAATAGAGGAGCCATATATTTTGTTTTTATTTCCTACATTTTCTTGTAACCATAATATACTGAGAAATATTCCAGATCGTTTTCCAATATTTAAATCTTATGATGACCTTTCCAAAGTTAGTAGTTTGGATAAGATGTTAAATTCATTTCATTTCTAAACTATTTTGATTCTGTTTCTTAATCCTCAACTATCATTGATTTGAACCCTGTAAATACATAGAAAACATATTGTAAAGTTAGTATCTTATAGGTTAAATAAATACTTAGATTACAAGTTATTTTTGAGAATAAAGTAGGAATTTAGGAACAAAATGATCAAACTAACTAGAAAGAAAAGGCCTAAAAATGCCAAAATAGTAGAATGACACTCTGGGAAGTTCAGGTATATAATTCCAAGTCAATTAAAATAAAATAGAGTATAAATACATGTCCATCATTGGTTGCCTAATTTTTCATGTAAAAAATTTGCAGCCACATATAATAAAAACATTAGCTGTGCATTATAAGCTGTGAAAGAAATTATTTTCTTCTTTCCAAGAAAAAGCCATATTGTATTAAAAAAGAAAATTCTGGTTGGAGAAAAAAAGAAAATAAATGACTCAATTTGAAGTTTATTAAATGTATTATCTATTCTCTCAGCTCAGTTTTAAAATCTGGAAAATTAGCTTAGTTTCAACTATTTAAGTTTGTTACTAATGCATTAGTGTTTTCCCAGGGTTCCCCAAACTATTTTAACTGCAGAAACCCAGAGGAGTCCTAAGAATTCCATCAGACCTTCTCTGTTAGCAACTTATCTTGTACTTAATATAGATACTCAGCACATGTGCAAGATTTGAAACAATGGTTTGACTGATGTAAAGAACTTTGAAAACTACAGTGAAACTGTAACTCAGCTAGAAATTAACATATAATCTTTAGCTCCGTTATTAAACAATATATGCTAAATCAATTGAATATTAAAACATGAACCTCCTATTACTAAATCATAACCTCTCAAGTCACCTGGACAGAATGTCTTATGGAGGAACACATCTTCTGAGAAATCAAGCTGTAATGCAATAAGTACTACAACCTGAGATTTTATAGTCACTTAAATTTCTTTTGCCATTTTGCAATTTGTCTCTATTAAATTAACTTATTGTATAACTTGGAAGTGAGAACAACTATAAAGAATATTATGTGCCTTAAAGTGTGAGAAAAGTATTATGAAAATGCCAACAGACCCTTTTCATCAGTCAAGCTAGGAATAAACTCTCAAGCCCATGGAAAACATGAAAGAACTTGGAACAAATGGTGGTTTTTAATTTGGTCAAGATATTTTAATCATTCTTAAAAAGAAAAACAAGATCCACATACTATATGGAAGCCTAAAGCTTACCTCACTTATATCTCTACCATCAATCTAGTAATAAATTATTAAGAAAAGTTTGGGGAATTAGGAATGCATTTTTAAAGTATACAGTTTTAAGGTGAAATGTTTATGTTATGAAAGATTTACATTCATGCATTGTAAACATTTTTGAAATGCAGCATCTTTTAGTGCCCTTATACTCTGTTATATAGAACTCTTCATTTTGAGAATGTTGTATTTCAAGATAACTCTGTGAATTTCATGATAATGACATAATAAAATTTAACTCCAGCAAGCTTCCAAGCCATAGAGTTAATGAAGAGTGCTATAGGATTTACAAATAATTCAATCCATCAAAGTACAGTGATAATAATATCCTGTTGACTACATCGACTGAAATTAATCAAGCATCAGTATCTTGGGCTCTGAGAAAAATATTAAGTAATAGAACATTCTATCATTGCAGTAGTGTGAATGCTGATGAAAGAACTGGTGGTTAGAATTCTCTTGTGGAAGTAAATATGTCAAAACAGCTTATACACAGTGGGGCTTACTTTGCATAAAAGCCAAAAAACTTGAAAAACTTAAAAGATAAACAATCATACCATGGAAATGTAGTAGCACAAGCAGCATAATTTAAATCATTACCAGAAAACTATTTGAATTTCCTTAGCCCAGTCCATTTGACTGGCTGTATCCAGGGAGATATTCAAAATATTGAATAGCCAATATGGCAGGTACTGATCATTCCAACATATCTGCTATGTGGTACCTCTCACACAAAGGCAAATGCACACACAGCAAGATTGTGGGGAGTGGGAGCTTTTTAAACAGGTAAGTAGACACCAGTATCTATAGATTTCAGGTTTCCATGATAAACTCCTGACCTGGGTGAAACCCAGGCACTTAATTTCTTTTTAAAAGTACCCAAGGTGCTATAAATAGGAATTTGAGAACCCCTGCCTTAGACACTCTATTTCAGTTGAAGTCAAGTTGAATGGCCAACTGAATAAATTTCCTTTCAAGTAAAGATTTCTGTCATTCAAAGGCTTTCAACTCTGTCAGCTTGGGTAGAGTGAAATGTCTATATCATTGTAAAAATTGTTACTGTGCAAAGCAGTCCCTAGGTATTATCTAGTCAAATTCATCCAAATCAATTGCCTGTGTATAGTGTGGATACTTTACTAATGGGCAGATTTTTATAATGAGGCTACGGTAGGTATAGCCTCTTTGTAGGTGTTTTGAAAGCCATGTTCATTTTAATGTATCTCTAGCAGTTATTGTTGATAGAATTGATGTGACTTTCCCAGGATGCTAAGCTAACAGTGTGTTTCACATTTTGAATTAGCTTTTAACTTTTATGTAAGACACCTGATGAATTGTCTGTAGGCAGGTGTAGGACAGGTGCATTGAGATACTGCACATGTACACACGCACCCATTCACACCCACCCACATTGAAAATGCAGATGTACTAGCAAAATTGAGAAACAAACCTGAAACCATGAGGGAAATTTTTGTTTGGTTTTTGTGTCTTGCCAGTGAACCCTGAAAGATGTGACTGTCTCCAGCTTTAGGAACTGAGGCTGAAGGACTTGTAAAGTTGTATTATTGCTAAGACTATTTCCAAACACCCGTAGAGCTTTTGGGGTTTGCTTTATTTTATGTTAGCCTTCGTTTGTTAAAATTCTATTTTCATACTGCTCTATCTAGACATTATTAATGGTGATGTGACACTTTATATGTCAGGCTTAATTTAGGTAAAAGAGACATTAGTTTCCTCAATTGCAACTAAAATGATAAAACCTTATGTTACATCTGTGTTCAAGGGAACACCACTAATATCTCATTTATATAAATACTTGTCAGGTGATTGCCTAATTTTACAGGCATCAGAGCCTTATCCAAGCATGCCAAGGCCAGGGACTTGGAAGTTCCTTCCTTTTGTATTTCAGTCTGTGTCATCAAACAAGGCTTTTCTCCCTCTCTACCAAAAAAAAAAGTAATTTGAAAGTTATCACATCAAAGAGTAAGATGCAGTTGTCTGTAAACTGTATTGGATCTGTCAGAATACATCAATTATGAGACAGAATTAACTCAAGGTACCATTTCTTTCAAACAAGAGGTTACCTCCCCCATTTCCTTCTCAGAAATGTAAATATATATAATATATATATATTTTTTTTTTTGTTTGGTGAAAAGATACCAGTAAAGTGATAACATCTGGCTGGAGCAAAACGCTGCCAGCTAAGGAATGGTTTCCTCTCTGCGGGTCTCACCAGAGTCTGATGTTGCGCAGATGTGCGGCCAGGCCTGACTGTAAAAGTTATAAACATTGTCATAACATTGTTCGACTTCTCTAGTATTTCCTGTCTTCTGCTTAGCACTTTATTACTAAGTCTGGCCAGCTGCCAAGTGAAATGCAGGGAGTTAGGGCCTCTGGCTTGAAATTTAAAACAAGTCCAGAATTCATTGGGTTTAATTTGATATGCGAACTCTGATAACTCACACTTGTTAAAATAAAGCCGCTTAGCATTCAAGTTAGATTTACACAGCTTTGTGAGAACACGGGAGAAGAGGAGGAAAACACATTTTTCAAAACTTTAATATTGGCTTTTAGCTCTTGGTTGTAGAGGTGGGGGTGGGGGAGGGAGACGGATTCTGAGCGGGGAACAGCTGATTCAGAAGCTGGACAGCTTACAGCAAACTTGTGTTCATTTCCTGTATTAGATGCAGTTCTCTGGGCACAGAATGGGCCTTTCTTTCAACACTTCTGAGCACGTTCTTTCTCTTGGCTCATTTTCAGATTAGGAAGGCCACATGAGGCTCGTTGCCTATACATCATAACAAAATGTTGAGGTGAAAACAAACGAACGATACACCACCAGGCTGATTTTCTGCAAAGGGTGTCTTGTGCCAGGGTTGAACAGAACAGCATTGAAACACCAGCATGAAGACATGTTAACCCAATTTTTCCTGTAATGTATACATGATTGATTGGCAATTTTTGGACCACAGGCTGTGGTTAGGATTACATCAATCAAGAAGCTGTAACTCTGGAGGGACTTCCCTTAAATGATCTAGTGTTTATTGGTGAAAGTGGTTGCTTTTTTTTTTTTTTTTTTTTTTTTGCTGTCTGTTTCTTTCATGTATTCATCAGTCCCATTCTTGTTTGACATGTGGCATCAGTGCAGGAGATCGGTCTCTTTCCCCTCTTTTAGCCCCTTTAAGTCATTGAGCATGCAAGCTGATGCCCCTTAGAATAATATCTGGTATTTAAAAGGCACCATTTAAAAAAAAAAAAGAATAAACTTGGGGTGAATGAGAAATGAGGAGTGAACAAGGCTACATTAAAGTGTACACACAACCACAGTTGGATTTAATGCTGTCTAGGAGTGGTTAAGATCACTTTGTGAATTAACAGCGTGCCAAAGTTTGCCTGTAGAATATCATCGATCTAAGTAAGGTACTTCACATAGATCAATGGACATTAGTTTTTAGCTTCCTCACATTATATAGGTATATCATAAATAAAAGTAAATATGTGGAAAGACAGATTAGAGGAAGGACTCTCTGGAAGCCTGAAGTTACTTATCTTTATTCACTCAAGTCTCACATTTGTACACTTTCGGGGTAAAAGGAAAAATGTCATCTGTAATATACCATCGGAATGCCGATTGCTATCTTGGTTGTTATGTGGGTTTTCATAATGGCTTTAAACATATATAACTTGCTCTGTTCCCGAGAGGATGTGTTATGGATCTATGAAATTTTTGTAAGGTGTGAACACTAAAAAGCTGTCCCAAGGCTCTGCTGTTAATTTGTTTTCATTGAGGGGGAGGCACGCATGAGGCACATGTGTGTGCAACCACTTTTCACTGCTCTGTTTTTTCACGTGTAATTGGTGTTCGGGGAGGCATGGGTGACACGTGAGTTACAGTTCATAACTCTGGAGAAGAAAGACATTCCCAACACAGATCTTCCCAGGATGCAAGATTCTAAGCTTAGGAAATAGAAAAGGGAGGATAGAGAAACATGTGTCCTGTTACTTCAAGTTCAGGGTTAAAAGTTATTTTAAAAAGAGACCATTAGCTAGTGATTTTGCTTAAGAGGGCCTCACAAAATCATTGGCACTTAATTGTATTATCTAATTTTTGGAAATGGAATGTAAGGCATTTGAAAGTTAAATAGCGTGAAGAATGAAAAGCATGTTCAAAGCATTTACGATGGTTGGCCAGGCCTGTGCCATTGAGAGCAGCTCCTGAGGACATAGAAGGATTCTGAATGCTGATCATCTAATCACATTGGGCTTGGAATTCAGTGGCTGGCTCCCCATCATGATCAGAACAGATGTTTCCCAGGCTCTCTAGGTGGGTGCACGAAATAGATTTTAGGGATAACTCGCTAAAGTTATAATCAGATTTTTGCAGGAAAACTTTGCAATTCGACTTCTCAGAATTCTCCATTCCACACAGGCTGGTGACTGGTTCTGCACAGACTTTGCCTGTGTACAGCTCATCCATTCGTTTGCACTTTTTTTTTCACATAAGAAATGTCCTCTTTTTTCTTCTTCCTAGTGCTCCTGTGTGTGTGTTTTCTTTAAATCACATATTACTTTGGAGTCTCCCTGTGAAGGCAACATGCAATTTAAAGTGTTCTGTGTGAAGCTCTAAGTATTTCCTGTTATTTGGGAATGCTGTTTTGACCATTATTTTTCTTCCAATGTCCTGATGAGAATGCGGTGTTAATTATGTATGCCTTTATTGAACTGATGAAGTTAACAACTAGCTGGTGTTTACCAGTCTCTTCTGAATATTAAGTAGACAGATAAGAAAACTTCAGCTTAATATTGTGCTCATCATTTCTGGTAGATTGTTACAAAAGGAATATGTAGCAAAGAGGACAGACAAGAAATCATGAAATCTTGGTGTGGGGCCAACAGACTCCAGCTCACTGCTGGACTGGTAGGAAAGCAGCTTTCTGCAGTCAGAATCAACATTACTCAGACAGTTGCAGAAGCTCTGAAGCCTTTGGATTTGTTTGCAGTGAGAGATTTGTTGTGGATTTTTAACAAGGCTCCTGTGTGTGTGTGCCATGCTTAGTAAATATTGGCCTTCGGGGTATTTTTCAGTCACGCTGAATGGACTGTTAGTTTCCCCAAATTGCAAAGTGCAGAAAATCCATTTCCCTGATTTCATTGCCATTGAGATTGCATCATAGGTTCTGCAAGTGTAAAAGCAAAATTAAACCTAGCAAAAATCTTCTTTAGAGAACTGGAAATGTGATTAGGAAAAAGAAAGATAGTTGTGATGATATAAACAAATGTTCTAAAATGGATCTATAAATGTATTTAATAGTTAATCATTTAAAGTAACTGAAATATTTTGATTTCTTTAGTTGAGGGAAAGGAATCATATCAGCATTCTGACTAATGTAATCAAATAATTGCTTCTCAGTGTTATCAATTGAGTACACTTTTTCAATCTTATCAACATTTATGTCATAAAAATTAATCAGAAACAATTATGATAGAATATGAATATATGTGGTTATATTTTCAGAAATATGAAAATCTCATCCTGTCATCAAATGTTTTCTTCATCTTATATATTACATAGCATTTTGCTTCCAGCAAATGAACTGATATTGACAATTTTGTCCTCAAGCTTTGATATTTTTAAAATTAATATTTAAACCTCATTTTCTAACCATGATAAATGAGGTTCTTACATTTGACTTCTAAGAAGGAATTTCAAGAGACAGCAGAATTATGTCAAAGGCAGAATGACATGATGCATGTAAAAGCTATTGTTTCCGTTAACTTATAGCTGTTCAGTGATGAAGCCCAAAATGAAGATGTCTAGCAAAATCAGTATACTTATACATAGTAAGTTCTTTTAGAAAATTATCAACTTTTCTGTAAAAAACTCAGTTTTCTCAACTCTCAAAATTATGATAAGTTGGGGTGAAGAGAGGTCCTTTAGCTTCATTATTCTACTCCTGACTGAGAGATAACTATCTGAGCGTGGATTTTTCAGAAAACTTTCTCTGGTCAAGATTTTCTACCAAAGGCCTGGAGCATGGAAGAATAGCCAGAGAGAAGGTCTTTTCCATATGTTGTCCATTTGGCTGTCAGTGCTCATTCTGACAGAAAAGAGCAGGGCCTTGAGTGACTGCTTGTCCCTCTTAAAGTATGGTAATGAGGCTAATTAGGAGAGATGAGATCTGAACAAGATTTGCAAAGGCAATTATCCATATAGCTTTTGTGCCATGCTTTATCTTTATCAGATTCCTCTTCTCTAATTTTGTCATTTCTCAAACATCACAAGAATAATGAAAATGTCTAAAGCAATCTGAACAATGTAGTTGGTAGAAAAGAATAAAATATACTAATGAAATTTTGTGAACCTGCTTTCTGTTGGATTCTTCTGGAAGAAAGATTGGCACTGTATCTAAGACAGTTATTACTAGTTTTGTTGTTAAGCTTACATAAATGAAAATTAATTGTGCTTAACTAGAATGTCTATATATCTTTTCGGTAAAAGAATGGCATTTTGCTTGGTCCTTTTATGTGAGTCATCATGGCAAGTCAGTAATTTAGTATACTTGAAAGGAAAAGACATCAGAGACTTACAAAGCCAGCATAAAAATGTATTCTCTTTAATGTGATTTAGAAAGTTGAGACATTTGAGTTTCTATTTTCAAAGGTTTAATACTTTTTAAGTTTGAAAACAATTATGAAAGTAAACGAATGAACTCGGATCTCTATTCGGTGATTTCATAGTAGGTGACATTGAACATAAGTTTTGTTTGTTATATGTATTTAATCACAAAAGGTAACAGTTAAAATACTTGTTTTTTAAAACCTGCTGAATTATTTTGAATAGTGCTAACATTTCTTCTGATGTGTGTGTACACACACACGTAATATGACATTCTCAGAATATCAAATTTTTTAAAGTGTGATTATAATTTTAACTCCCAGAAAAACATGGAATTATTTAAAATTACAATAAAAGTTGGAAAGGGTTGATTTCATTCAAGGAGAAGCCAAACGGGATTTGATTGACTATTCCAGGGTGTTCACGTCACACCTGGACATGGAATTTTTAAATTTTTAACACATTTATTATAATTTTCATTACTTCTGTCTTTCATATAGAAAGCATCTTAGGCATAAAAGTCATTTAGGTTTTATTTTTTTTTGTAGAAGTAATAAAAATATCAAATAAATGCAGCATAACAAAGACAAAACATCTGTCTGAACTGCTAAACAATTTTCCTATGTATGAAATTCTACTCATTTTATGTCACTGAGTCAATCGAGGAACTCCATTGTCTCATACTGTGAGCACAGAACTAAGATATCAGGGAGCAAAGAAGGGGCAACAAAGTAGTAAGTAGATTTGGTAAACAAAGTGTAGAAGAATATAGAAGGTCATAGTTCAACTGGAGCTAATAGACTGGCACTCACTCTCAAATTTGAACATGCCTGAGAATCACTGGGGAACCTTGTTAAAAACATCAATCTGTGTACCTCCCAACTTGAAGTAATTCTGAGTCTGTGGGTATTGGTGAGGTAAAAGAAACAAGTACTCCTGCGTGATTCTGATGCAGGTGTGATGGATGAGAAGCATACTTAACCTATGTTAAGATGTTCACTACCTAAGACACTCAACATATGATATTCACCATACTCACCATCATCATTCAAGGCTAAGCATTGGTTGAAGGTATGTAGGGAAACTGAAGTCAAAGCTTAAAAAGACATCATAATAAAAAGAGGGACCTCATTTGGCAATGTAGAAATTATATTAGGATAAGCTATATAAAATAGCAACCATGTAAGGTCCTAGCTATAAGTCATTGTCAGATTAAATTTTGTAATCTCCATAATCTGAGTTTAGGCTTGTCATTTATAAACCAGTTCCAGCATTTTGGAGATTCTAGAATAGCCCTGACTATACAGAGAATACACAGTGGGACTAAAGGTGAGAGATTATGTAGATCAGGACCTGAAAAACACTAGTGATCAGAAACCACAGCAAACATGGGGAACTAAGAATTTTAGAAGAGGAAAACAAGCAGGAAACTAAATTGATGTAACATTCTTGCTCCTAACTGAAGCAGCAGTCTGCCTCGGGCCCAGGTCACTTTCCTGGTTTTTTTTGAAATAGAAACCACTCTCAATGCCACTCGACAGGGACCTGCAGGTGGAAGCAGGTAATTGGAAGCAGCTGGTGCAGGTGAAAAGCATGAGATCTGGGGGACACAGCCGTTTTTTGGTCTAATAGGAAACAAAGTCTTGTAGGAGAAGCAAAGAGTAATAAGCATCTACTACTAATTTTTACATAATACATTGCTTTTTATGTAAATAATGCTGCCAGAATAGCTTAAAAAGTTTTACCTGCGTGTTTTAAGTGTTCCTGTTACACACAGCCGATCATTTTGCTTGAATAAAGAAGCACTTGGCAAAGTCAAAGCAAATTGCAATCCATATACTATATCCAACCCATCACAAGTCAACATGAGTGAAAGCCAAGTGGTAACCTAACAGAAATTTTATCCAGATTCAGAATTAAAACCTAATCAATTGGAAGAAAAATTAATTTCAGAAGGAAAGAATTTTATTTACCTAGTGAGAAAAACATCACAATAAATGTATGCATCATGTATGCATCCATCCTTTCATTAAGATAACTACAAATTTGGATTACATGCTGAAAAAATAAAACGCTTAAAGGTAAATTTCTTAAATTTGTAGCAGTAGTAATAGTGCCATACTGCATTGCTTCAGTAATTTTTTTCTGGTAAGTCCATCTCTCTTTACACAATTTGAACCTCTTGTCAAGGCATTATTTTGAAAGAAAATTGCCTTTCAGTTAAATTAGTGACCTCTGTTGCTATTGTTAATAATTTGAGCATTTAATTCTTGTTAATTCTTTCCTGAACTTAATTTTACAGAGCAATTAAAGGCAGAGTTTCCTGCCTTCTAGAATTGATAACCTAATACAGTAACAAACACTTCATTTCCTCATTCCCTCTTTTTGTTTCCTTAAATGAAAGAGGGCTTTTGGTGTTATTTGTTTCAACATCTCTACATCAACTATAAGAGGAATATGATTTAAAGCACATGATTCAAAGTGGAAGTAGTTCAGAGAGACTCAAATAAGGGAGGTTTGGGAAAGGTTGCAGAAAAGGATAAGTTGAGAGACTAAAATAATGTTGGTTTTGTTGATGAGGTAGGCTTTGACTATATGGGAGAAGTAAAGCAAGTTATCTAAGGTTTTCTTCAAAAAAGAGCTAGGAACCAAATTTTAAGTTTGGAAGTCATAAATAAAGTTTGGAATCTTGAGCTTGACTCTGAAGATTATACAGGAGGTTCCAGAAGCTTAGGAGAAGGGAAAGAACAATGTATAAAAATACACTGAACTGGGACTGACATTCAGGTGTGTTTGAGGAAACTTAGAGTAAATTAGTTTGACTGAAGGATTTAAGGTACTGTAAAAGAGACTATGGAAGAATGTAGTTGTGAAGGGGCAAGAATGTAGAACCAAAGATTTGAGAAATATGCAGTGGTTTGTGACAAGATGGAAGTTATGAACAAGAAAGTGGCACAATTGAGATTATCTTTAAAAATTTAATATAGAATGCTATTTTGACTGATTGCAAAGCAAAGATGTAACTGCAAGGAGCTGTCTCAGATGGAAGGGAAACACTGATCATAAGTAAAATGGATATAGTGGAGGAAGTCCTCAATTTTGGTGCCAAGTTCATTTGATACAGAGCCAAATCAAATAAGAGAAGGAAGAAACCAGTTGTGGATAAAAATGATTTTCTTTAAACAGCTAGGTTTAAAGATTACTCAGTTGAATAATTGAATGATTTGCAAGGCATTTTAGAAAATGACCCTGAAATAGGTGCTTTTGCTCTCTGTCCTTTAGAAGCTCATGGTTAGTGGGAAAAAAAAAAAGCTACATTAACAAACACTATAGTTACTAGTATATGGTGAAAATGTTGAAACTACCGAATGAAATAAGAGAATTTAAAAGAGAAAAGAGGATCTCAGAAAAGGAGATTGGTTTGAACCAGACTTAAAAAGTATAGTATAAAAGTATTTTCAGTAAGTATACTATAAAAGTATAGATTAAAAAGTATTTTCAGTAAGTTGGATTCATTCATGTTATGGCCAGAAATACGTTGAGTGTTTATGGCAGGCACTATGTTGATGGACATGGAAGAAAGAAAGCATTATTTCCATCAGAGAAGAAAAAGATTGATAATACAAAATCTGAGTGAATGGCATGTGATCTCATGTGGATAGAGAAAAGGGGTGAAAATGGAGGGAATTGGTGGAAGATAAAATAGTGAAGTTAAGATAGTCTAAATGGAGAAGGAAGGAAAACACTAGGTCATGTCATCTTTAAATGTTGGGACAAATAAATAAATAAATGAATAAATGAATAAATAAATAAATATAAATGTTGGGACACTTGAAATGTTTGGGGAAATGGTAGAGCTGTATCTTAAATCTCTGTTGAAGCCATGATAGATCTCTAATGAAAGACAACAAAATATCCAAGTTAAAATATTTATTGACAGATATTTTAGGCATAGAAATTTGTTAGGTAATCATCCAAGGTTGCTCTCAGCCAGCATAGGAATTATGGTATGCTGAGTTTTAGCATAAAGAAAGAACTGAGATCTGGAGCTGGAATTAGAATAACATGTACTAGTATTTATTGTTCTCCAAGCACTGGCTTAACTCCTTTCCTCCTCAGAACAATCTATAAGGTAGGTAATATTATTAAATGCTTTTTACAGATAAAGCAATTGTATCAAAGTGAAATTTAGCAACTGGCCCAAGGTCACAGGGATAACTAACTAATATCAGAGACAGGATTTGAACCCAGACAGGCAGGCTCCAGTACCCAGCAGATCACAAAGGCAGCTCAGACAGAAAAGACCTAGGATAATTAATATCAAAGGACTTGAAAGTTATCATGGCAAAATTAAATGCTTATGGCAGCCAAGCAGGTTGTGTAAATGCCAAGACTCAGAGGTCCCTGTAGCAAAGTGGCAAGTACAACTTCTACCCAGGGCAGTCACGACCCTCTCCGCCATGGCTTGCCACGTGGAAAAATGAATTTGGTCAAACTAGATGTGACATGTGTTCGTAAAACCTAGAAAACACTTGGGTTTTTATGTGAGATCTTTCAGTGTTTAACTGTAGATAACCAATGTAATTTTTCCTTTTGTATTACATTCTGTGCTCTACCTCTCCCCAAAAGGCAGACCGAGATCCTGAGATCCACCAGGAAGATAATTCCTATATACTTGAAATCCTTCCATAAATACGTACAGATTAGTGAAGACCCTAATTTCTTACTATGACAGAATTAGGCAATTTTCAAATATAAATTTCACTACAGTTTCAAGTTCTAGGGGGAAAAAAGTCATACTTACTTCTCTCCCCACGTTTCTGCAAGCAAAAATAGAAAATCCAGTAAAGTTTTTTCCTTCAGAAAGTCAATGAGTAAAAATGTTTGTTGCTGCCTATACTGTCACCTACACACAAAAAATTTGATTTTTCATAGAGTAGTGGTGAATCTAAGTATGATTTAAAATCAGTCCCTCAAGTGTTTCTAAATATCCACATGCATTGCATCATGCAAACTAAATCATGAACTCACACAACTGCATTTACCCAATTTTATCCAAAAAAGTTAAGATACCTGTGATCTTGCTTATTTGGCTTTGTGAAACACGATGAGAAACTTTCACATTTATGAAGAAGTTTAGTAATAACAAAAAGCTATAAAGTCATGCTGGTGCTTCAAAGGAAATAACATCAAAAACTTGTGGAGAAAAGCCACAGGCTACCATCAACCTCAAAACACACACTACACACACACACACAAACATACACACACATGCACATACACATGCTTCGTTGGGAGACCTATTTTGGTAGAATGAAGCGTGGTTCACCAAAAAAGAGGGATAATGAGGCCATTTTTCATTATTTTCCCAGCGGATTTTAAAATAGTTACCTCATAAAATAAATAGTTTAAGTTTCCACATTACTTTTGCCTTTAATCTGTGCCTGGGATGCAAATAAATGAGTGGAGATTTTTATACTCCCAAAGGTTTATACAGAGGCAAATATATTAAAAAACGAACATCCAAGGTAAAGTGTAATTTCTCACTAAAACAGCAGCTTAGAGGAGGCTGTGGTTGGCACAGGGAAGATGCTTTATTAAAAAGAATCTACAAGTAGCTTTATTATTATATTCACTGTTCAAGTACATACATTCTACTGGGTCTTGTCTTTCCAGTGATATGTTTCTCTAGTACATATCTAGTGTAAGCGAAAGATTTTAGAAACTGAACAGGTCTGCCCAAGCATAGGAAAATGCATTTGGAACGTGGGTACTTATGGAAAGGTTGGACCTGCTTTTGATGTGAACACATAGGCAAGAAGAGTTAAGGTGTAACTTTTATAAAATTAAAAACCCATGTGCTAAAATTAGAAATAGCTTATTGTCCTTATTGAGAGGCAACTAAATGAACCTAGCTATCTGGCTAATAAACAGAAATAGTCCACCTTGGTGAAGCTCTAATTACAGACTCTGAACCTTTCAGTAAGTTTACAGCTTAAAACATCTGAGTGATTCTGCCTTTTGAAAGCCATGTGAAGTTAGAAAGGCGGCCTAATTAAAACAAATCTTGGATAAACCACTTCACGGAGATAGAAGTTTGATGGTTGGATATATCAAAAATTGTTACCAGATGTTGTGCAGAGGCCTTAACAGTTTAAAGATCATGAGGTTTTTTTTTTTTTTAACAAAGCAAAAATATTCTAATTGAAGTTGTCAGCAGGAGTGAGACTAATATGCCTGTATTTGATTAAATAATAGTTTATTTAACATTCAGTGTGGCCCAAAATTGGCCAAGACAAAAGTCAGAAAACATTTTAGCCAGAAGTCTTAAAAAGAAAACCACAACAAGCTGCCAGTGCTATCTAGGTAGCTGTCAGGCACTGTGGTTTGATAATGTCAATTTTTATCCTATTACTGCCCATTATCCTCATGCATTACCCCAAATGCACACTGCAGCAGTTCCATAGAATCTACTCTTTAGTGGATTTTGCATTTTCCAAAGAAGAAAAACTTATTATAAGACGTGTTGCTAAGACCTGGGAAAACAAACATCATGTCTTTTTCCATTAGAAAAATGTAAACATGTACATTTTTAGGAGATACGGTGTTTTATGTAGACGGCTGTTCTGACTTACTGGGATATGGGGGTTTCACTGTGTAAAGCAGGAGTGTGGAAGCCCCACGTGTTCCTGTTAGGACTTAAGGCACCTTTTCTTGATTACACGATAGGGGCATGTAAGTACTTCCTTCCCTTTTGGTGGACAGCTGTGCGCTGCTCTCAGATAAAACAAAAGAATGTCCTCTTTTTGAAGAACACAGAGGCTCGCCCTGTGCACAACAGTCCTTCCCATGACTTGAGACTCTCTCTGCTTTTATCTTCTGCTTCTCAGGCATACACCTTGCACCGGTAAACAGTGTGGCCATAATAAGCTCAATCTTAACAGAATAAAAGTTTTTACACTTTTGATGTCAAACTTTAAGAAAATTGTCCACATAGACTACTGGAGGACAGATGCAGTTAAAAAAAAAAATAGAATTTTCCACACAGTGAAGGATCCTGGAGCTATCATTTGCTCTCCATTTTACACGGAGGTCTGGATTTTAAAAGTAAATTGCAACTTTGTCTGTGGCAATTATGAGAAGACAACTACACTAGAGGGTCATTAATCATTTAAACATTCAAATAAAACTAAATGTTTCTTTTTAGATCTAAAGTGCAGCCCATAACACAATTGAAATAACATTAATGGGAGAAGAGAATGAAAAGACAGAAAACAGCTGTTGCTTTCACTACAGTGTGCCATGGAGCTGGAATCAGGCAGTGAGATACTGTGTACAGTAAGGGAGAGGATTCTGAATGATACCGTTTCTCAGCTTAAAGGAAGTTAGGGTGACTTCTTCTTTCACGTCATAGCACTCCATTTTTGGAGGACATGGGACAGAAGGGCCTAACACCTGGAAAGTTGCATTTTACAGCTGTTGCCAAGCAGTCTTTAAACATTGCTTGTTAGCTGCAAAGTGCTAATAACAACATAAACGGGGTACAAAATGTCCCCCCTGTGGCTAACGAGGAAAAACTATGCTCTTTAAATCTAACTTTTTCATTATTAAAATAAATTTCAGTTTTGCCAGTGATTTACTTCAAAAAGGAACTTGGTCAAGACATGAAGCACATGACATAGTTTACCAAATTCGTCCTAGAGGATAGTTCAGAAAATAACTTACAAGCCAATTGAAAGACTAATGACTCCATTTTGTCTCTACTATATTTGCCTTTGTCATTTTAACCAGCTCAGTTTCTTTTCATCTGTTGGACTTTCAAATCCCTTGACACTGTCAGACAAGATTGGGTGCTTTCAGGATGATGTGGCTTTGGACCAAATTCCTTGACATTATACTATAATTTTGTTTTCATGCCCGTTTCACATATTCTAATTTATCTTATCTTGTTAGCATCACTGAAGGAATAGCACAGAGCTCATACTTTCTCTTTCTGAAAACAAGTGAGAGAATATTAAAGCATGTTGTCTCAGTCAAAAAAATTGTCCCAGTTAGAACTCAGATAGAATGTGGCTCTCCTAATTCCCAGTTTCCATCACGTGTCCATGTATTACAGGAAATGAACATCATACCATCACTCTAATGGAATACTCAGTGCACAGTTCTCCAGTGCCTCCATGGTGAAAGCATCATTCTAGATTACTTTAGATGTTACTGAAGCCAGTAACTTATCATCATCACCTTCATTCCCATCCGGAGGCTTTATTGAGTACCTAAGTTCAGCAACAGAAACAACATCCTAATGCTATTTCCGGGTGCAGCTGAGACTGACTCCCTTCCTACAAGTAACAACTGAAGCCAAACCTGAAAGAGTGATGTGCATTGTATTAAAAACTTAACAAATCTGTCATGGGCGAAGTTAACATTATTTCATCCTATCTCTTCATACATTACGCATATAAATTATGTTGGGTTAGATCAGTCACCAATCATTTATATTTTGACCATGTTTCAGAGCCTGCCCAAGATGATCTTGCAGTATTTATTCTGAAATATGTTCATAGCACCCTGTGTGACACTGTGGCCAGGGAAGATAGTCAGTGAATGGTATTGAATATTCACAGTGTGGAAATTAATTATGGCACATCAGCCAATGATGACATTCAGTGTACCACAACCTGTGTGTACACAATCCTGTGCACATAAGGCTTGTTGGTGCTAGGTATACCATCTTTTGTCACCAAGTGAGCCTCCCGTTCTTTCCTATTTTTAGACATCTTTTTTTTATGTTACTGACTTGTTTTCATATTGATGTAGAAAAAAATACCATGTTTTGGTATTTTAACATTAATACCATAATAAAATATGTAATGTTCACTTGCTTGACTCTGTGATGCTGTTAGTTCAGAGAGAAAAATGGAACATAGCTTTTCCTTACCCTAACAGGAATATAAAAAGTTCTCGTTACTCTGAGTTATAACTCAGACAAACTAGAGACATGACCACTGATACAAAAGTCAACCCTACTTCTACTTCTTGTGGATGTGAAGAGTAAATTTGAAATTGGTAGTAGTTTATCAGGTATTTACATTACAAATATGAGCTAGAACTAGACATAGCATGAGGAGAAATAAATATTTTTCCTAATCCTGTATGTGTGTGTGTGTGTGTGTGATTACCTGACATATGAAAGAAGGCACAACTTTTTTGTTTAGCCTCTCTGAAAATCAAGGGTGATGTTTTTATCAGTTATTTCTTTTTTGGACATATTTGCCAATGGGAACAGTTATTGGCTCATTAAATACATTTTTTAAAATATTTATTTATTATGCATACAAGCACTGGGGTACAGGCCAGAGGTGTAGGGGGTGAGAGGATTCACCACAGAGAGCGGGGAGCAGAACAGGCAGATCAACTGAAGCACACTGCTGAGGGAAGCAGCGGGCACAGCAGGAGAGGTCTGCTGCGCCATATGGGTCCCCTCCCTGGGAGGTGGCAGGGATCAAACTTGTGCTGCAGTGGCTGCGGTTTGCTTCATAGTGTGTTGCTTAACCTGCTGCGCCACCAGGGAGGCCCCCTAAATACATTTTTGACACCTGATACAGGCCAGGAAATACTTGTATCCATAAAATATCTGATGCTACTTTTTTTGTCATGTGACTCCTGGAAACTCAGTTGGTCTCTCAAGTAGGGATAAACCTTGAGGAGAGTTCTCGTGTGGAATGGCCACAGGACTTTTATTGTGGCCTTTCCAAACATTGCTTTATATTCATTGTGATTTAAGGAAATGGTATTGATTGAATCTCAAATAGTTGACCATGCACTTATGCTGACAGAACCCCTGCTCTTTTGTGCCAACAGACTTTGTCAGCTTCTTCAAGTCAGACTGCTGCAATGTAGTGGCCATTATCCTGTGTCCTCATAATGTGGCTTTTCTAGAAAAAAAATAAAATAAAAAAAGAAAGAAAATGGCATGGGTCAATTCTGCCTATTTACATTAAAAGCGTCAATAATGATGAGCTCTTTCAAAGATTATTCAAACCAAAGAAAATGCTAGTGGGCATACTCAGATATGATCAGGAATCCTGCCCGCGTAGATATTATCTATGCTTACTGAGAGATCCCTTTTCTGGATAAATAATGGTCAGAAGAGGGGGCAGGGAGTGTACTGATTTTATTTTAAAATCTTAATGCATTTTTAATACTTCCAGTTGGTCTTTAATTTTCTCTTGAAAATCCATGCTACCTCCATTTCATTCCATCTAGTTCAGATGAAGCTGATTTTGCCCCAAATTCAGGAATAACTTGTGCTTTAGATTTTTGGAACTCAACTTACCAGAAATGCTGAATCTCAGCTTCCATTCAGAGCTCCTGCATACAAATCTATATTTTAACAAGCTCACCAGGTAGTCTCTAATTCATACTAAAGTCTGAGAGAGCTAAGCCAATCCAGTCTCCCATCCTAGAACCCGCCCAGACAGAGCAGAACAGGAACATGCTCGAGTTTGGTCAACATGGTCATATCTGAAGACACTGAGTTGAGCCATCAGGAAAGCAGGCTCAGTATTTTCCCCTTAACTTCTTCAACCGAGCATATGGTCATCAAAGAACAACAACTCTTTTGCCATCCAAGGAGACTGTGGTCACCTCCAGTGAAGCATATTCCAAAAGGGGAAGAGAAACTGTGCTCTGAGGATATCATTTGAATCCTGGTTAAAGTATGCCTAAAATCAGTTTTTTCCGGTTTTTCAGTTGCATGAGTCAGAAGATTTATCTTCATACTAATCTGGTTTGGTTATATTTTCTACCACAAAGGACTGAAGGAAAATAAAAGAGAATAGTGCTAAGTAATGATTAAGAGCTTATTTGAGTTTCACCACCTGACTTGATGGGCACCTTATTTGGAGAATGAAGAGAGAGAGAGCAGGCATTCACAAGAGAGAGTGCTTCACATTTCTCACTTGTTGAGACATTGAGAAGCATAGGAATCATAAAAATCTTGGTATTGAGATATGTCATTTTTCCCTCATGGTTCTTTTAATTGCTTCTTGTATGTTTACCTTGCTTCCCCTCAAAATTATAAACACTTCAAAGGCACTGAACTTTTTTTACAAGAGGTGATAATTTAAATTAATAAGATGTTTATAAATAAACATCCCAGAACTTATAACAAGTGAGTGTAGACTTTCAAAACCACCACCTGAGGAAGCCACCTATTTATTCAAGTATTGCTGGTTTTGGAGAGAACGTTGTTTTAAGTCTTTAGAATAAGGAACAGCACCAGTTTTTGAGCCATAAGAGCTACACCAGTGACTTGCTATTAGATCTGAATTTTACTGAAGTCAACATTAGACACTAGGAGACCTAATCCCCACCCAGTCAGAACACTTCAACCTTAACGAACTAGCCTCAGGCCTGGGTCCTCCTCAGCATCCTTGAGACCCTAGTGCCCCAGTTCCTTCCTAAGAACTTCTTGGGAACTGTTCGATTTAGAAAGGATAGTGGCAGTTGGCCTCATGGAGGGTTTCCCAAATTCTGCTCCTCTGCAGTGCAGCCAGTGC
The DNA here is from genome assembly GCA_019455555.1 of Galemys pyrenaicus. Taxonomy (NCBI): domain Eukaryota; kingdom Metazoa; phylum Chordata; class Mammalia; order Eulipotyphla; family Talpidae; genus Galemys; species Galemys pyrenaicus. Next base: position 17,311,337 of record JAGFMF010011709.1, read on the forward strand.
CGGTTGTGGTTCTGGCAAGTGGCCATGCCGTCCTGGTCGGGTATATGTTTTAACAGTAGCTTTGGGCACTTCTACGGTGGTTCTGCCAGCTTATTTATCAGTTCTACTCTGGATAAATTTCACGTTCTAGAAACGAGATGGGCTCAGCAGAAAAGCTGATTTTCTGTCACTGAGAGAGCCAATACCATGATATCAGAGCTATATGCTTCTGAGAAATCTTGGACGTAGTTGTTTGAGTTTCAACTCTGAGGTCTTGGAATCACTGTATAACAGAAAGTAATTACAGTTGTACTCAAAAACAATAGATGGATAGTCTATAGTCAGTCAGTAATTAAGGTAATGTTTCCGATGTTCTTCAATATATTGTGAAGACTTGAGGTTTTTGATTTGTGAGACGCAGATAGTTTTAATTTTTGTTCCTAAAAGAGAGTAAGGCAGAGTTTACAGAGCAGTGAATCCCTAAAGGAGAAAATCCTGCCTTTATTGATTAAACACCAGGCATTGGGGTTGTAAGATTTTTCCTTTCCTGTCTGCTACTTCTGCAAGCCAAGAAGATTTCAACAGGTAATAAACATTCAAAGAAATAAAGGGGTGGAGAAGGCTGTGCATTGGTTACTAAGGAAAATCTAAATCAGCTTAGAAGGAAGCTAAAGGAAACCAATGGCTTGGACTAAAACAAATTTTAATCCTAATTCTAATGGAAAATTAGGCTATTATTGCCAAATTAGAAGTTACATATGTATCTAGTAATAGAAGCAGGTCCAGTCATTTAAACTATAAATGGGGAAAAAAAATCTATTTTCAAAATAATGGTTTTGTTAATTTTGCGAATCTTAACTATGTGATAAAGGTAAGGTTTGCATAACAAAGGTCCTTTCTGGGATACATAGTGCAGTGTAAATGATTTTGTTAGACTCTTTAAAGCAAAACCTCACTAATATTTGGTATCATATTACAATAACAAACTGCGTAGTGAAATAATGATCAGTTTCCAGATGTAAGTGAATATTGTTTTCAGTTTGTTTTGAATTTAAATTTCAGAGATTTCAGTAGGAGTCCAAATATTAAAACTATATCAAACTACCAAGATTGTACTCCTCATCACAGATTTGTCTATTTTTTTTCTTAAATCAAACCAATCATTTAGAATCACCCATGTAAAATATATGTATATACATAAAAATCCAGAGGTGAGTGGGAATATCTCAGAGTTTTAATACCATGCTGTGTATGGACACTATGTGTGCCGCAATTAATAACAGCAATAGAAAGCTTACTGTGATACAGTAATCATGTTAAATCATCTAAATCTACTCAAGTTGAAAAGATTCTGACAGCAGGAGTTTTAAACAGCTGCCTTGAGCAAAATAGACACTGCTTTCTTTTAAAGTTGAAAAGGAGAAAGGTAACAATTATCCCTGAGACACTGGAAACAGAGTTGTCTGATTTTTTTTTTTTTTCAATTGCCTCCACCACTGGTAGGAAGAATAATGCACTGGGATGTGTTAGACAATAGGGAATAGATCAGAGACAAGTATCCGAAAAACAGATAATGTGTTAAAAGTGTAATTGAAATTAAGAATAGCTCTCTTATGTACCCTACAATTTATTATTTTTGGCTAATATTCTTTCTTGAATTTTAAGTCAAGATGCCATAGGTAGCCAACGTAGAAAAATAACACTTAAACCGAACTACCTCAAAAGATTAAGCATAATACAGAATTGAGTAGTGATGGAAGCCTGACTTTAAACATTTGTTTCTACTATAAGTCTATGTTTAATTTATAAATACAAATTTATATTTATAAATAGCTCATAAATATATTATTTGGCAATATAGTAAATGTTTAACTTATAAATGTAGAATATATATATTCATCTTTTAATCACCAACTATAAATCGATATATCAAAAGAATTTTGAGTAAAACCAACCAACATTCCAGTTAAACCAAACTATTATTTTATACATTAAATATAATCTATCTAGATTATTTTTAATATAGATTTAAATTTCCAAGGTGCCTGGAAGATTCCTGTCCTGTAAGAAATTTAGAAAAAAATTTCCCTGAATTTGTCTAACTTAATTTTGATTTGCATTTAGTTCTAAAAAGTATAAACCTGGAAAAAACTTTACTTGACTAAACTTTCAATATTACAATTTTCAATAATCATACAATGGCATATACTTAGTGATAATGTATGGAAGGTGAAGATCAAAACATTCAAATTAATTATTTCTCCATTTCAGTAATTTGACCTCCTTTGATGAAATCAATTCATTGTGATATAATGAAACTTCTTTCTATATTTTTTTTTTCAAAAATCTCCACAAGTGTTCATAATATTGTATTTTTCTGAGTTTTAAAATAATTTGCTCAGACAGGAACTCATGTTATTTTTCCATTTCTGATTATTTCCCTCATTATTCCCAAAGAGTCCTCATGCTTTCGTAAAGCAGGCTAGTTTCATGCTCTTTAAAAATAAAGTCAAGTTCAAGAAAGAATAGCACAGCTGTTCAAGATGTCATATCTTGTAAAACAAATCTATTAGGAAGGTCAGATCCTGGAAGGGGTCAAGTTAATGATATAAGTGGAATAATTTGGTCATTTTCTGAAATTTGTAAACCTACAAACTTAAAAGCCTTGCATTAGATGAACTAATTAGCTAAACCTATGGTGATTTTCTTCTTTAAAAGTTACAAGTTTTATGTTTAAGATACACTTTATATGTTTTTTTTAAATATCATTGCTTTGAATTTTAGTCTGGTACCAATCAATCTGTTCTGTTTATATTTGAATTGTTGCTTTTGTTTGGGATGAAGATGACTATTTCCATCTCTTTTTGTGCCAAAGAAATACATGTGTGGGTAGATACATATATGTATTTATATACATGCATACAAATATTCACACAGAATTTAAGCAGTTAGTGAAATAAAATCTTGGACAATATTTAGAGAAGGAGATATAACTTAAGACAGAACTGTCCACTTAAATTTCCTTCATAGTATACACAATTTTTCAGGGCATGTAATATCCAAAAATTTTTTTTAATCCCACATAAACTATTAATTCTTTATGAAAGGTTACCTTTTTGTTACTTAAGTTTCATGGAGTCTATCATTACACTTTTTACATCTACTTTTTCATCAAAGAGATATTTTTTTTCTTCTGGTCAGATAGAATCCTTTAACTTGGGAAAAAACTGTAACTTTCTCTTTTGTAAAAGTTGACATTTTACAATGCCAGCCTATCAATCTCTAATTTTTTTTAATTATTAAACTGGAGTATCTTGAAGGTATTTCTTTAAAAATAAATGTTCCTATAACTGTACATATATATTTAAATGTATGCTGTGTGCTTGTGTAGATACATATATATACACACACAGGGAAATGTATACACATACATAAAATAGGAAGGTAACTTTCAAATGGTTGCTTAGAGATACATATTTATATCTAGCACCCAAAACTAATTTTTTTACAAAGATTTCAAAGTCTTGACTAAATATAAATATAAATGAATCTACTTTGTGTAGTTAGGAATTAAACATGCTTGGCATATTTTATAATACATCATATACGTGCAAAATTAACGTTTGTATAAGTTTCTAAATCATGAATTATAGAAATCTAAATAGACCTACTTTGTGTATATATGAATTAAGTATCCATTGACATATTTAATGATAATACTTATAATCTGTGTGGAAACACAATCTGAATAGAAGAAAACTGCATGCAGCTAGAATGAATAATATGCACAAGGGGACTTGAACTACAAAGCATTCATTTATGTTTTAGAAAATTGCAAAGACCACTTTCATGCTGCCTCAAGTTTCCACTAGTTTTTTGATAGACTCATGAATTTTATGAAATTGTAATGAAATCTTTAAAGGTCTTTACACAAAATGATAGCAGAGAGAAATCAAGAGAGGGAAGAGAAGAGCGTAGTATTTTTAAATGCATATTTGATGTGATAAACTTATAGAGTCACCTATATATGAGAATTTTAAGATCACTGTTCATGCTGTTGGAAGAATTAATATAAACTCTTTTGTATACATTTTAAACATAATATATGCAGCTGCAGATATAACTATATATGTCTGTATGTACATGTCAAAAATTTATTCAATGATTTAATATCTACTAAAATCTAATGTCTGTTGGTCCTTAATCTCCTGAACTTAAAGGAAAAAGAAGGAATTGACAAGTCAAGTTCAGAATTCAGTATTCTTATATACATAATTATATTTAGGTTGAATCTGTATATGAATTGTGAGAACTCTAATAGTAATATAATGGCATCATAAGGTATTCATATTGTCTTATTTTCCACTTACTAAGATCAGTTATTATTATACTGACATATAAGACATATTCCTAGGTACTATATAACTTCATTCCTCTTACGTGGTCTTTCATACGTGTGGTTAATCATATTTATTCTCAACTTTCCTGGTAACTCATGGAATTTTTACTCACAATATCATTGGTATTTTAGCCCAACTTAAAAAATACATTACTCTCATGAAAATAAGAGCAACTAGCAACATCTTACTACATATCATTACTGAAAATGTTGCAATGGATTTTATATGTATTTGTTTTTGTATATATATATTGTCTATATAGACATCATACACAATTAAACACACCCCAACATCTGTCACATCTACTAGTTCTTCAAATTGCTCTGAAACTCAGGCAATTAAGGGCCATTCCTTTTCTCACCTGTCATCTATTTAAAAAAAAAAAATATTTATTTATGTATACATGAGCTGGGGCACAGGCCAGAGGCAAGGGAAGTCAGAGGATTCACCATAGACAGAATGGGGAGCAAAACAGGCAGATCAACTGAAATACACTGCTGAGGGGAGCAGCTGGCGAGGCAGGAGAGGTCTGCTGCGCCAGGTGGGTCCCCTCCCTGGCCGGGGATCAAACTCACACTGCTGTGCAGCAGATGCTTCATAGTGCTGCGTTCAACCCACTGTGTCATCAGGGAGGCCCCATGTATCATCTAATAGTCTAAATATAGTGCAGAACTTATTAATTTTCTTTTGCTTTCATAAAAGTGATGTTTTTCAGTTGATGTTCAATTTTCTTTAATGATGGCTGTCATTTTGTATATCATGAATAAACACACTGAAAAGTATCATCTTTCAGTCACAGCATGTATTTATATGTAAGCACACATACATGTGTTTTAAGAGAATATCTGTATTAAAATAAGCAGCATTCTTAGTGTAGAGATCAAGTCAATTAAGCGATCATTAATTAAATGCTCTTTATATGCAAGGCACTGATAGTACAAACATTAAGAGAAAAGTAGACCCTTACTTCATAAGCCCCCAGTCCCTTGGGAGTAACTTGTTTATGTAAATAATGGGAACCCAACACTCAATCCTTCGCCTAATGTGAAAAAGTAGAGCTACTTGATCACTTAAGACAATTCGTATATGAACAGCAAAGGCAGAATTGGCATTCTTGTGTCTCAGAGCTCTTTCACACTGACGGCATTACCTCTCCTATGAGGAAGGGTAGGTTTGGTAGCTATCTGGAGTAAATTTGTAAATGGGAAATAATAAAGGAAGACAACTAAACCATTTTTTGATCAATCTTTTTTATTATTTATTAAATTTTACTTATCTATGAATCGTTCAAAAATGTTATTTTAAGAGCTTAGTAACTGATAGTGTTCTCTTTTTATTCATTTTATTCCATACTTGGGAAAAATGTTTCTTTAAGGCAGGTCAGTTTTAAGAATTATTTTGGGGCAATTTCTTGATTTAAATTATTTGCACCTCCTGCAGAGATTGTGATCAGTTTAATAATGTCCCTCTAGTGAAAAAAATAATTTGACAGAATAAGAACATAAACAAAACATAGAAAATAACATTTTAGAAATGTTCGTTACTGTATTATGCTTTCAGAGCCCCTCTGGTGAAATGAAATCTCACTCACCAGGAGTTTTGTGTGTTGGGCTGGGTTGCCAGGCTGCAGTATCACTTTCTTGTAATTCTGTTCTTTGTACAAAATGTTAAAGTAGGAAATGATTTTAACTTTTTCTTTTGGTAGAAATGGCTGAGGGGTTGGTTGACTTGAGAGTACTTGATGCAATGAGGTAGTTTTGCTTTGGTATGTGATACAGTGTCATTAACAAACTCCAGATCACACAAGGAACTGGTCAGAGAAAGGTTATTAAGCAGTCCCCTAGCTAAAACGATGCACGGCCTTCTTGCACTGATATAGAACTACTGGAGAGAGGAGATTTGTGTGTGTGTGTGTGTGAGACAGAGAGACAGAGAGAGAGAGAGAGAGACAGAGAGAGAGAGAGAGCAAAGACAATCACTGCTTTCTTCTTGAGCAGCTGCAGCCAGTCTCACTAATGGACGTGCAAAAGCAGAAACTGGCCCCACAAGGTATGTGTTCGTTTTTACAGATGGTACTGCAGACAAGTTGGTAATGGAGAAGGAAGTTGTGTACGTGAGCTATTTGAAGGGGGCGGGCAGCAACAGGGCGGATAGCCTATTACAGTCCTTCCTATTCAATTGACTGTGCCATTAAAGAAGCTGTTTTCCTGATTAAAAAAAATCCATTATTACAAAATGATATCATTGTTAAAGAAATGTGTAACTCCAAGTTGTCTCTTAAAAATAATGTTATTAAAACTTTAAAAGCCATCATGAATTTCCCTGTCTGCATGAGAACCTCCATGTTGAAATTACTTCTATTAGGTTTCATCTGTAGCAAGCACAAAGTTGTAATTTAAAGACACACATCCCCATTTGAATGATGCCTAGACAATTATTTTTAACCATTGAAAAGGTATATTTAAATCTGTCATGAATAAATACAAAATTGAATGAAAGTAAGATAGCATTTTAAAAGAATTATAGATTCAAAAATTAAATGACCTCCAGGTTCATTTCCCTTAAGACTTCCCCTTCCACAAGTCCCTTGTATATTTAAAAGTCATAGCAAATGAAATGGTACATGAAATATTCCCAATATAATGTTCTCTAATGTTTAGTCCAAACTGCCTATTTAGAGTCAGGGATTTCATGGACACACTTGCAGTTATTTTTAGCATGATCCTTAATTGTTTTGAACTTCAGTATATTTTACTCTGTATTTTCATAAGTTTCTGTTATTGAAGCGGAAATAAGCAACTTAAATTACCATCTTTCTGCTGAGCAGAAAGCAGATGCTCTGCTTTCACATCTCATCTGTCCTCTACATTCTCAACTTGATAGCCTGTAAAAAGCATTAAGAACTGTTCAATCTTTGCTTTTCCGTAATGAAATGGAAACTACATCACACATGAAATGTATGAAATGCAACTCCACAGGTAGATGAAGAACATATACTGTCATACAAAATAGATGAGGGCACACGCTTAAAAGAAAATAATTATAAATATTTTCATATTGCCCAAATCTGAGAAATTTGCTAACATAACCTCATCTTTCAGAATTGCCTTTATTTGAAGTCGAATACTATTGATTCATATCCTATATTGCCACAGGTCTCTACCTGACTACCTAGAAATATATAAAGAAAATCTAGTAAACTGTTAACATACATGTTTACAGAACTTGTCAAAACCCCGCATCCTTTATTCTGCCCCATCTCTAGCCAAGATGAATGCTAGAGCAGAGGCCCTTATTCATAGCTTCCCTGTGACTGGCATCAGAAGGGGCTAACTCAGTAATGTCACTAATTACTTTTAAATAGGCTTATTTCACATATTTATTCTCCCTTCTATGGAGGGTAACAACATGTGCACTGTTTTCCCCCCTTCCCCACCACTACCTCTCCATCGGCCAGATGTTGTTCCTCTGACTATGGCTATATCAACCTCAAAACAGATCGTTGCCATATCTGATCAAGGATGAGTCATTTCTTTCAAGCTTGCATAATTTTGATCAGCTGTTACAGCATGGTTTGAAGAGATAAGCATTCTTCAAAGCCAAGTTATGGTGAAATATTTCTGGTAAAAATTCCCCAGTCGCCTCTTTAGTAATAGAGCTTAAAACTTGGTTAAGAACTGTGGGTCTGAAGTGAGGTGACCTGCGTTTGTATCTTAGCCCTGCTATTGAGCAATTGAAATATGTCTCTGAGTCTCAGTTCTCTCATCTGTAAAGTGAAGAGAATACTATAGTAAATAAAATAATGATACTACTAATAATAATACCTGTTCCTTAGGATCATTTTGAAGATATCAGGTAATGACACTAACCCTATGGTGTTTTATCTTACACACAATAAATAATTGATAAATATTGGATATACAGTGGTTATTGTTAAAGAAGGGACAGAAAATAGTCCAACAGGAGAATTCTACCAGATAATCAATTCGAAAATGGTTTTTAGAATACACTCCTGTGCTTTTGTCTAAACTTAGACACTGGGATATATATTTTGACCCTACATAAGTCAGAGATCTACTGGTAATCAGGACACTCAGACCCATAGAAAATCTTTGGATCCTCCTTTGTGCAGGACAATCTTTTGAGCAGTCTGAAGTTATTTGTAATTTTTTTTTTTTGAGCAGAGTGTCACAGATTTTATCAAAAGTAGTTTAGGAGTCATTGATGTTTATGTAAATACCTTGAGGGTGGGTAGTACTTCATGGACCAGTTATTATTTGTTGGCTAATATGAAAAGAATGACTAATTATTATTTGATATTTCTTGTTTCTTCCAAAATAACTATCATTATCACCTATTTTAAAAGCAATTCTACATATAAAACATACAGTGATTTATCTTTTTATGTAAGTACTTCGGAGTCTGAACCCTTTGGATTTTAGGCTTTTTCTAGAACAAGTCTCTCCTTTATCCCAAAGATTTTTATTTTCAATAATACAAAGAATTCCCATAATAAATGTTTACTACATATATTGTCTAAATGAAATGTACAATAAAGTCCAACAATTATTGTATACTCCTGCTGATGTTTGCTTCAGAGGTGTTAAAGTTGCTAAACTGTACCTCCAAAAATCTTTTTATTACCTTTTCATTTGTCAGATTTTGGCAGTGGCATGAAAGAAAGTGCCTGTAGAACAGCTCTTCAACCATTGTTGTAACTGAAGGAGAGTGAAAATAGATCCAAGTAGTAGAGATAGAGACAGTGAGAGACTTGAGTAGTTCTTTAGACAATAACAACTTTCACATGGAATGAAAGGAGACAGTGCAGACAAAAATTTTCGACCATATTTTTAGCTGTCCAAACACATAATGTTGTAAAGGCAGAACATTGTTACAGAGAGAACATGGATTAGAACTCCGGAGACCTGGATTTTCCTAGTACTGCTTCTGTTATGTAATTAGTGTATGACATGCCCTCTTTGGTTTGTTCACTTACCAGACACGAGAAAAGTGATGACTAGAAATGGGTGCTTCAAGAGCCATAGTGTAGGTTTTATATCTGTGTGATGAGCCTCTAAAGTAGGCATACTTGAAGAATCCATATGAATGTCTAAAGTATGGGATATGCATTGGGAAATCTTATATTTTCTGCTATTTCACTGATTCACTAGTGGCATCCCAGAAGAAATGGGGTAATGTGTTTAGCACACTAACACTTCCTGATATATCGGGCACCTCTCATGTGGCAACGTGTCAGTGGAATAAGTCTTAAGCACATTCATACCTGGGTACAATGTATGATTACTAGAATGTGTATTGCTTCATGTCCTGGAACAGAAGTTGTTCCATTGCTTCTAGCCAGGGATGTCGGCTTAGTTTACACTGGTCTCCATTATCAGTGCTGATGTGTTGAGGAAGTGGATTTAATAAGCAGGGTAAACAGGTTTTGTTTCCAAATTCTGAGATAGGTGATTATAAGATGGGTGCTTGGCTGAACCTTGCAGAGCCTCTTCAGTTTTTTGGCAAGGAATCTGAGGGCAAAGAGGGCTGTTTAAAAGCAGGCATAGACTTGCTGTACAGCACATTTCAACTGATTCTTCACAATTTCATTCGAAACAAAAGTAAACCAAGATATTGGTAACTGTTACTTTCTGTTGACAGAGTTCTATCCATCAGCTTGCACTTCTGATAAAATTCTAGCTGTTAAAGGTGTTCAATGTAGGTCACCATTTAAGTGGTTTTTAGGTGCTACATTTTATATATTTTGAGGGTCTGCTGGTATGTAGTCCATTATCAACTAATTCTTTCGTGGGGGGAAGTGATCAGGAATGTGTCTCTGTATTTCTTAGTAGTGAATAATAAGGATATGGACAGAAAATAATATTCGTCATTCATTTGACAATTATTGAATGTCTATATAGAGCAGTCATGAATACATTATTTAACTCATACCCACTCTTGATAGGGCAGTGTTACTGATAGGGCGTTATTAGTGATAGAATGATAAACTGTTCTCAACTTGTTTCTGAAATGACTAGCCTACTACCCATTTTTATAAAGGAGGCCAGACAGTAAGTCCTCTGATTATTAACATTCAGCCCATAAATGAGATTTCTTTATGAGAAATACTTTGGCCTCTTCAGAAAAGTTTCCATATAATAACATGAATTAAACTCTCAGTGGTCATGAACAATCTCAGCTTGTGTCACCATAGCTCCACATTTTGTATATTTCTGGTAGTTTCTACTGGAAATTCTGAGAGATTACAGACCATGTATATATCATACACACCGCTGTAACACCAGCTTCTAGCACAGTGCCAGGCACATGATAGACATTCAAACAATTATTCCGAACTGAAGTGAATTAAATTTACCACTGAAATTTTATTACTGCAAAATTGTACCAGAAGGTTCTATCATAGTAGCCATCTGTGCATTTCCCTAAAATGAAGTTCATAAAGGATTCTTGGTATAATCAAATAAAAGCAGAAATTATTTAAAGAGTTAAAAATATTTGAGGTACATCCAGACTAACAGCACATATATCAAATTTCATGTTGATTTGATTTAAAATGGCTAAGATATAAAACCATAAAAAATGTGAGTAAATACTCTGCCTATCAAGGCTTGTTATGTAATTACATGGTTTCAGTATAGTTCTTATTCATAGAAAACTATTATAAAGGATCATTTCTGCACAAATTCCTTTACCAGTGGAGACTTTTAATATCTTGGCGATGAATATCCATGTCTCTAAATGTTAAGCCACTTGAATGAATAGTTCAATCAAATTTACTTTTTATTAATCAAATGAAATCAGTTCTTTGTTAATAATGAAATATTTAAACCTTAAAATACTTGTTTTTGGCTGATCTTCAAATAATAAAATAAGCAATAAAAACAGCTGAACCAATTTAAATTTTTTTCTCTAAAATCACATTTGGGTTTACCAGCACATGTGCCAAGACTCAACCCAGTATGATATATGACTGACTGAAAATGGAAGCCCCTAAAAGAAAAACTTGAATCAGAAGTTTTGAAAAAAAAACAAAGATTAATGGCAGTAATACCGTAAAATGGTTAGCCATGGACCTAAAATCGTAAGGTATATTCCACAGAAGGAAAAAAAAAAATACATTACTGCATTTTAAACGTGCCTGCATTAGAGATGGGTGTGTTATTTTCTGGTTCAAATCTAGATCTGTATGACTGTCCAAACTCATCACTTTAATTGCTGTTGTGAAAATCAGTACTGTGGTTACAATACGTTTGAAATATGAAGAGGAAATGAGATCTGAAGTAGTCTCTGTCTTCATTCTGAAAGGCGCTTAGGCCAACTGCCGGCCAGATCTCCAGGTTCCTTGTGAGATCTGTTCTTCCACCAACCTTGCCTAGGCTACTAGGCAAATTATGAAAAGTTGAAGTTTAAAAAAAGCAAAACATCAGTTCCTCAATTTGTTGAGACTTTTTTTTTTTGGTCCATTGTGGTTTTCAGCTTACTTGACTTGGCTCTCACCCCCTGTAGAGCCTATCTAGAAGTAGACGGTGCACTTTGAGAAGCCAGGGCCAGAGACCGCTATGACTGGGTGTCAGCCTGAGAGGCATGTACAAGGGATGCAAAGCATGTCCCTCGCTCAGCCATTGGTGTTACTCCCGGTTTCTTACACCTTTATTATACCTGGCATTTCCTCTCCTAGAATTGTCCTTATCCATGTGATTCAGTTTCCTTCTCACCTGTACAAGGTCATGGAGATACAAACGTTCATTAACATCTAGAAACAGCTTGTAGGAAAAGGAAAAGCAACCTTATTTAAATGTCCACATGGCACATGCAGAACCACTTGTGGCATCTGCCTACACTGAAAGAGAACTGGAGAGTCCTTCTACTTGACTTTGTATTCTTAGTCCCTACCCAGTGCCTCACCTGAGCTACTTCTCAAAAACAAGTGTGGGATGTAGCATTGGATATTAATACTCTTGATTTTATTTTCTGCAACATCATTTACGTCTCTGCCAAATTGGAGATAAACTTGTCAATCTGAAAGGGAGACATTTAAAGGATTGTTTTTCTTTTTTTCGAAACTAGGAATGACTTAATTATAAAAGAAAGGGAGGCAAGATTATTTTCAAGATTATTAATGCTCAAGACAAAGCACTGGTCCTAGGTGCTTATTACATAGAGTGAGGACTGTCAGGAGCCATGATTTCTGTTCTTAGCAATCATAGTATGACGGAGAATGACAAAATATTTTAAAATTCTGTCATGCATGATAAACTATGAAAGAAATAAGGTCTTTAGTGCCTTTTTTTTTTCTTTGACAAGGCCAAGCTTGTTTTTAAAAAGTGGGGCAGGGGCTACTTCTGTTCTGCCTTGTTCTGGTAGTAGAGTCCTCTGTGTCTTTATTGGGCTAAGGATGTATATAAATTCAGAAGAAAGGCTTCACTGTGTCCAGCCAGGCTGCATTATACATGACAGTGTTGTGCTTCAAGAGACGTGACATGGATCTAGGTGTTCATCCAGCTAGAGATGTTACCCATGTGCTCCCACCTTCTTTGCTGCTTCCAGAATTTGCAAATGCACCAAAAATAAGGTTCCACAGTGCTGACCAAAGTGATAAATTTGTTTGGATGGGAGGTAGCTTAATGTGTGAAATATTTCTCACCTACCTCCCACTCTCCACCCCCACGCCAGCATGCTCCTATTGAATTCTAGGTGTGAACACCTAGATATTTCACTCTGACTCAACTTTCCATTCTCATATTTGATAAGATTGACACAAATAAAATACATTTGATAGCCAACTGTATGTTCTAAGCATATCTTAAATGTTCAGTAAGTCAACAAAAGAGATGAAACAAAATGAACAAAATATTTTTCTATTACAAAAGAAATCACAGTTGACTCCCCTTGTAAACAGCTATCTCATTGAGCACTTACTATCTTCCTGGCACTGTTTTAATTGCCTCCATTAGCACACATAATACTCACAGAAACTCACTATTTAAAGATGGGGAAATTTAAGCCTCAAGAGGTTAAGTAACTTGTCCAAAGTTGCACCCAGCAAAAGGCAAAACTTGTTTTGAATACAAATCGTCTGACTCCTAAACCTGATTATTAACCTCATGTTATACTGACTCTGAGTGAATCCAAACCACTCCTGACGTATTTAAAAGAAGATAGAGTTTATGTAAATATACTAACCTTTATTGGAGCTTAAGTGCTGTGGAAACCAGTGCTGTAATTTCAGGATTTTCCTTCTAAACTAATGAAGGGCATTTTCCTCGCAAGAGAATTAAGCACAAAATTGTGCAAGGATTGAAATGCTCTCTGAAACCAGGATTACACCCACTTTGGCATGCTGTGTCAGGCACCTAGGGCACAAGGGAAAAAAAGCAGTCTGGAGTGAATGGTTACACATTCAGATTTGAGTCTCAGCCATATATATGTGTTAGTATCCAAATGGACATTTACATCGCCTTGATCCGGACCAAGTTGGTGTTTATTTGTCACATGTTATTTAGATCTAGGAAAAAGACAGCATGAGCCCAGGGAAGTTGCACAATCACAACCTGAGTGGGCTCCCCAACTTACTTTGGAGAAAGAGGCCCCCAAGTGTTTGATAAACACTTCCCAGCAGCAGTCTCTCCTTTTACAGTTGGGCCCAGTTTGGGACTGGTGGACTGACACTCTTATTGAGATTTCAAAACTTTTGATCCATTCCTGGTCCTGATATGGGGGTGGGGGTCATGCAGAAAAAGGGGAACCAGAGATTATCTTGGTGAAAAATCTAGCTTTTTATTGCATCATCTAAAGTAGTACAACCTGCCACACTAATGAAATCGTGTTCTTGGTTGAAAAGGGCGATTGTTAGCCTGACTTTGTGCTCACTAAAAACATTCCCCCAATCTTGTTAAATTATTGCTCTCATTTCAGATTTTTATGGCTATGCAGCTTACCAGCCCTCATTTCTTTACGTTTCATTCATTTTCCTTGTATTGATGATTAATGGAGGATGTCGAATGTTAGAGTGAGCAGGCATCAGCAATTGCAAGATCATAATTAGTTTAGCTGACGAGGGCCTCTGATAGCACTTGCATCTGGATGGAAAAATTACCCTATAGGGAACTGGCTGCTCACCAGGTCTTTTTAGTGATACATTGTGAAACACCCGATGAATCAAATGCCCTTTCAATGCCAAGAAAGTGTTCCAGTCTTGAAGCCAAAATTATGTCTGCAGAAAGCTTTCCATTTGAAATGTATCAGAGTACAATTATAACCATTGTATTTTCTTGGCAGGGATACCAGTAGTCTACAGTATGGACTCAAGTTAAATAAATTGCCTAAATTTTATGAATCCCTGAAATTTTGACTTACAGTGTTGGTAATTTTAAATTTATAATAAAATTGGGTCCCGCCAAGACTTTTTCCATTCCTTATCTAACATGCACATTTTATCATTAAAGACTTTGCTTCCTAGAGAAAGGAGAGCAGAGTCCCAATTCAGGCTTTTTCTCCGCCCCCCCCC